>JAUMIR010000006.1:8405000-8970000 GCA_030847615.1 Gambelia wislizenii
TTGAGTGCTCCATTCCCGGATCTGATTTGATTCTATCGAAACAAATGGAGCCATTCCCAAGCATTTGTACTGGGGAAGAGAAGCTGAGCAGTCTCCCTCAATCTGAATTTGAAATGAGAATGTCTGGCCAGAGTTATAGCATTTATAATGCTGTTTATGCCATCACACATGCTCTCCATGCCATGTTTTCTTCAAGACTGAAGCAAAAACCACAGGGAGATGGAAGAACATGGAATCTCCAGAATGTCCACCCTTGGCAGGTAGAAAGAGTCTCTTATCATCCATACAAGTCTCTATGGAAAAAATACAGAAGGAGCCTTCCCTTAACCCACCCTAAGGACTTCAAAGGCTATGTCACCCCCTTCCCAAGAAACAAGGATGATGTGTGACTAGATTTCCTCAGCATACATGAATACATAGTCTTAGCCTCTCAAACTAATTTATTTTCCTACTACTCCTGTCAAATCCATTCTCTTTCTTCCCCCCACCTAGCTTCATTCCTTCCTGAAAAACATCCGTTTCAACAATAGCATTGGAGAAGAAATCTTTTTGGATGAAAATGGCAATTTGGCAACTGGATATGATATCATCAACACAGTCACCTTCCCCAATCATTCCTTTTCTACAATCCGTGTTGGCAGGATGAATCCCTATGCTTCTGAAGGGCAACAGTTCATTCTTCTCGGAAGTTCCATTAAGTGGAATCCCAGGTTTAACCAGGTGGGAATGACCATTTTTACCCTGAAATTCCTACACATATTAACAGGCAGATAAATGCTAGGGCTGGGGTCTTGAGAATCCATATTTCAGTTACCAAAGGGCTGTTTGTAGCAATTCATTTTCTCTTATCTTTTAATTTTGCAAATGTTGGGAAATTCTGGTCAAAAATGAATACAGATGAAATTCTCACCCATCTCTCATTGAAGAAATCCAGAAAGCTTAAGGGATTGTGTTGTTGTTGTTTTTAAAAAATAAAACTAACATATAAAACATATCACTAAACATTAATATATAACTAATATGTAACATATCACTAATACAAACATGTAAGACATATAACTAAAACACAGTATGGCTCTGACCCTCCAATCCTAACTATAATGAAGAACACCCATAAAATGAGAGGAATATATATGATTCTACCATAACATTTCCAACTAAATAGTCTTTCTAAGAACTATAACCACAGATTACTGCATCATTATGTTTTTTATTGCTCAAAAAGTCGATAAACTGCTTCTAGTCTTTCCAAAATTCTTCAATTGCTTTATCTTTTAAATTCTAAGTTAACTCAGCAATTTGGGCTAATTCAGCAACCTTAAACATCCATTCTTCCAGTGTTGGTGCTTCATTCTGTTTCTAAGTCTGAACAAACAATATTCTTTCTGCTTTTGTCAGGCAGCAAAGAAATAATCCATGGATGGAACAGGGGCAATCTGGGACAGGGCTGGATGAAACATTAAAAGAAAATACCCAGTTTAATCCATTATCACCAGATTGGTCCCTGTGCATCCATGGGAGCCCATCCGAGAATGCCACTCCTGGCTGCCACTGCCAGCATCCTGGCTCTTCCAGATGCCAGGCACGGGTCCTCCAGCATGTGACTGAGGCTGGTTGCATGCAGGGGGGGGTTAGTCGCATGTGGCTTCCACATTCACAAAGAAAATGCTGGTGGTGGCAGCTTCGCTGATGGACTGCCATCCCATTTGGACTTCGGCCCATTTTCTCCAAGTAGCAAGGGAGGGTGTAGATGAGCTCTAAGAAAATATCTGCCGCTTCACTGCAGGAAGACGTTTTTAAGGAAAGACCTTTAAAATCAGAAGTAATTGTTTGATGATATTTTGTACTCTGAACAAGAAAACCATAGTGTGGAATCTAAAGAAAAATACAAAGAGCAGCTTGAGTTTAAACCTGCTGTGAAATCTGTAGATTTCTTTGGTGGCAAACCATTCTTCACAAAAATGTGTTGGGACCTAGGCATGAGAGGAAGTAGTAAGGGGTAGAATTCCAGGGATAAAGAAAGTAGATGAATCTCCAAATGTTGTGAGAAGTTAAGAATTCCGAGGATTGATTATTATTGTGTAATGATGCAAAGTAATGGAGTTCAACATAATTGAGGTAAGATGAAATGAAGACCTTTCCCTTGTATTTGCTTGTGTTTTGTTTTGGTATTCTTGCTAGAAAACTCCCCATTCCAGATGTGTCAAGAGTTGCCATCCTGGCCAAAGCAAGAGAATTCCTGAAGGGAAAGAGATTTGTTGCTTTGACTGTCCACAGTGCTCTGAAGGAATGATTTCAAACCAGACAGGTCGGTTAAAATGCACTCTCACATGCAGAAGACATCCCAGATATTCATAAGGGGAATCTGCTTAATGAAATGGCCCATAGACAGGTTGTTTCATTGCTTATGGTATGAGTGAATCTGACCAGTGTCCCAAAGCACAGGCATCCTTTGAGAGAAGTGAGTTTCCCATCTGAATCTTTTGCAGAAAGAAAAAGTTGGAAGGGGATGAGTTTACAAAACAACCTTCAAAGAAGCTCTGGCATGTTTCTTGGGATCCATGTGGGAATCAGTCTACAAAAGGCAGAGTAAGAGATATGAAATATGAACACTCATTTATTCTGGGTGTTTGGAGCTGTACACAGCTATCATATACCTGTCATTGGGAAACTGGGAAGAATATGTTGTGCAAGTATGTTCGGGATACCTCCTTGAAGAGGACGTGAAAGGAAGAAATATTACCATAAGCTCTCATAATGTTCAAATAATTGTGCCTACCAAATCTCTTAGGCTGAGACCATCAAAACACCCAGCCCTGGAACAATAAATGTGCCATCATGAGGCAATTACATACCACAAAGTGAACTTATAGCATAGGTGTGAAAAAGCTGTTTGTTCAGCATCTTATTATATGCCACAGGATTGGATGAATTGTGTTCTCTTGGCTACCAGGGGGCATGTGTGCTTTTTAAAAATATATTTTTGTCTCGATCCTTATTCAATTGGGAAATTTTTGAATCTTTCAGCATTCTACATGGGCTTTCTACGTATTATAAATAGCCTTTATCCAAGATATAAATTTTTCACCAAATTTCATTTTATTTAAAGTTTCCAAGAGAAAAGCACATCTCACATAGTCAAGCTTTCTCTGGGTCCAGAAAAATTAATCCACCTTTTTTTTTTTCATTGTCCTGTCCTGCCCTGTTCCCTCTAGTGTTTATTTTGGTACTAGAAGTACTTCTTAGAGAAATTCAACATCAAGATTCAATATATGGTATCAAAATTGGAAAGGAGAAATATAAATGTATAAAGTGTTTGCTGATGATGTGGTTCCTTATTTATAAGGCCACCTGAAGCAAGTGATGAAACTAAATGAACTTCTTAATTTATTTGGACAACTGGCAGGATTTAGAATCAATAAAGATAAAACTAAAAAATATAATATCTTACTTTTTCCAGATGCAGAAAAATGCAAAAAATGCCCACAGGATCAACAGCCAAACAAGAAACAGGATCGATGTTTTCCTAAAGATGCTACATACTTGTCTTTTGAAGAACCCTTGGGAATTGTTTTGGTTTCTTTTATTCTTCTCTTTTCTCTGATGACACTTGGGATGATGGGCAGCTTCATCCAGCACAGGCATACTCCCATCATCAAGGCCAACAACTGGAAGATCACCTGCATCCTGCTCTTCTCTTTGCTGTTTTGCTTTCTGTGCTCTTTTCTCTTCATTGGCCAGCCTGGAGAGATCTCTTGCATTCTCCGACAAACACTCTTTGCAATTGTTTTCTCTACTGCTGTTTCTTCAGTCTTGGCTAAAAGTCTCACAGTGGTTCTGGCATTTATGGCCAACAAACCAGGAAATTGGATGAGGAAATGGGTAGGGAAACCTTTGGCAATTGCCATCATTGCCTTTTCATCTCTAATTCAGGCGGCAATTTGTGTGGTGTGGCTGTCTATCTCTCCCCCATTCCCTGATAGGGACATGCATTCCCAAGTGGGTCAGATTGTAGTACAATGCAATGAAGGATCAGACATGATGTTCTACATTGCCCTCGGCTACCTGGGGCTTCTGGCCTTCATCAGTTTTACTGTTGCTTTCTTTGCCAGGAAGTTGCCTGATGCTTTTAATGAAGCCAAGCTCATCACCTTCAGCATGTTGGTCTTTTGCAGTGTGTGGGTGTCCTTTGTCCCCACCTACTTGAGTATCAAAGGGAAATACATGGTAGCTGTGGAGATCTTCTCTATCTTGGCCTCTAGTTTTGCATTGCTGGGCTGCATTTTTCTCCCTAAACTCTACATCATTTTAGTTAGACCTGAGCTGAACACCAGGGAACAGCTTGTAAGGAAAAAGAATCCAACCATATCCTGACTACTTCTGTTTCCCACCACACACTTCTCTTGTGTGTTTGTAGTTGATAATCCAATTCTGTGGAAGAAGTCATGTTAATCTTTTTATTTTAACAGTACTTTCATGTATATTGCTAAAATAATAAGGGATGATTTATTACTTCTTCATACCTGTTTGTAAATCACAGAATTTCTCTTTCACTGAATTTCTTTAACACACAACACAACACTGAATAAGAAAAAATGAAAGGACAGAAAAAGGAAAGGGAAAAGAAACACATTTTACAAACATACCAATAAATGAACTAACATGCCTATGTGCATACACTTTTACAAATACACTACTGACTGAAACCCCCCCCACCCTCATTTAAAATTGATTCCTGCTTCCCTTAGGATGTACCTTACTTATACAATCCTATATAACCCTCCTAATTTTCATTTTTTGTACTATCAATTATTGTAATATCTAGCTTAATGTCTCCTCTTTTGTACCAGTAAACATACGGTTAGTGCCAGAAATAATTGGACACTGATACAAGTTTTATTATTTTGTCTGTTTACCAAAATAAATTCAATACAGTTAAATAATGAATATGGGCTTAAAGTGCAGTCTCTCGGCTTTAATTTGAGGGTAATCACATCCAAATTGGAAGAAGGGTTTCAAAATTACATTAAGACCACCATATCCATGGGGGATTGGTTCCAGAGGGACCAATGGTTACCAAAAACCATGGATAACAGCAAAGGCCATTGGAAACAATGGGACTTCCAGTTTAAAATACCATAGAATCATAGAGTTGGAAGAGACCACAAGGACCATCCAGTCCAACCCCCTGCCAGGCAGGAATACACAATCAAATAATTCCCAACAGACGGCCATCCAGCCTCTGATTAAAAACCTCCAAAGAAGGAGAATCCACCACACTCCAAGGCAGTGTATTCAACTTCTGAACAGCTCTTAATACCAGAAAGTTCTTCCTAATGTTTAGTTGGAATCTCTTTTCCTGTAGTTTGAGTCCGTTGCTCCATATCCTAGTCTCTGGAGCAGCCGAAAACAAGCTTGCAACATCCTCAGTATGACATCCCTTCAAATATTTAAACATGGCTATCTTGTCTCCTCTCAGCCTTCTCTTCTCCAGACTAAACATGCCCATCTCCCTAAGCTGCTCCTCATAGGGCGTGGCTTCCAGACCACCCAATATCCTGGTCACCCTCCTCTGAACACTTTCCAACTTCTCAATATACTTCCTGAATTGTGGTGTCCAGAACTGGACACAGTATTCCAGGTGAGGTCTGAACAAAGTAGAATGGAGTAGTACCATTACCTCCCTTGGTCTACTATACTCCTATTAATGCAGCCTAGAATTGCATTGGCTTTTGTAGCTGCTGCATCACACTGCTGACTCATGTTCAGCTTGCGGTCCACTAAGACTCCTAGATCCCTTTTGGATGTACTTCCATCAAGCCAGCTGTCACCCATCCTATAGAGTTTACCTTGGAGGACCTAGATAACATCTAGAGAATATGCCTCTCTAAGCATTTTTTAGGAAGACTCTATGGTAGGTCTGCTGTTTTGTGTCCTGCGAATAACTTAATCATTGGATAATGAATCAGTGATAAAGGGGTCCTTCTGTACAGCTCTTTAATATGTAGCCCCTCTTTTTCAAGAGACCAAAAGTAATTGGACAATTGACTCAAAAGCCTTTTCATGGAGAGGTGTGGCCTATTCTTTTGTTATTTCTTCATCAATTAAGCAGGTAAAAGGGCTGGAGTTGATTCCAGGTGTGACATTCACATTTGGAAGCTGTTGCTGTGGAACCCACAACATTCAGTCAAAGGCACTCTCAGTGTAAGTAAAACAGACCATCCTTAGGTTGCCAAAAAAAATCCATCAGAGAGATAGCAGGAACTTTAGGAGTGACCAAATCAACAGTTTGGTACATTCTGAGAAAAACAGAATGCACTGGTAAGTTCTGCAAAACAACAAGGCCTGGACGTCCATGGAAAACAACAGTCATGGATGATTGTAGCATCCTTTCCATGATAAAGAAAAAAAAAACCTTCACAATATCCAGCCAAGCAAATGCAGAGGATTCACCACAAGGCTCCTTCTGTCTTCTGTCACATCATCAATAAACATGAGTGACCCACTGCCACTGGAAACCATGCATGCCCATGTCATCACACTGCCTCCACCATGTTTTACAGATGATGTGGTATGGTTCAGATTATGAGCACTTCCAAGCCTTCTCCATACTTTTTCTTCCCATCATTCTGGTACAGGTTGATCTTAGTTTCATCTTTCCAAAGAATGCTGTTCCAGAAGTGGGCTGGGCTTTTTAAAATATTTTTTGGCAAAATCTAATCTGGCCTTTCTACCAGTGCATTCTGTTTTTCTCAGAATGTACCAAACTGCTGATTTGGTCACTCCTAATGTTCCTGCTATCTCTCTGATGGCCTTTTTTTTCAGCCTACGGGTGTTTTCAAATAGGTTTTTAAAACCCCAATGAGGTAGGGAGAAGAGCAGAGCTGTAGCGCTTACAGAACCCCGTTTCAGACAGCCCCATCCTCCTCCATGTGCAAAACCACAGAAACTTGGGCCTCAAGACTGAGTCCAGGAGTATCCCCAGACTCATGGCAAGTGTAACCCCATCTATCACAAGCTGAATCCCTTTTCCCTGATTGGACCAACTTTTTCCAACTGACCAAGAACACTTCTGTCTTGTCTGGATTTCTATGTGTTTGTCCTCATCCAGTCCATTACTGATAACAGACACAGGTTTAGGACCAGGACAGCCTCCTTGGAATGGGGTGGAAAGGAGGAGAAGAGTTGGATGTCATCCACGTATTGATGGCACCATACCCCAAAACTTCAGATGACCTCTCCCAGCAATTTCATGTAGATGTTGAACAGCATGGGGGACAACATCAAGCCCAGAAACCTCATTATCTCTCTGGAAGTAGCTATATGTCACAAGGGATGCCAGCACCAGAGTCAAGGGGCTTATCTAGACAGTAAAGATACTCCTTGTAGAATTCAAGAAGAATACCTTTTGTCCCAATGGGTTTTGTCCCAATTTCACATATTCAAAGGGAAGAGGCAAAAAAAAAAAAAAAAACCTCCCAATATTCCACGGAGAAAGGCTTCATGGTTTTTCCTTAACTTTTTTAAAAACCTTGAAGGAAATGTGCATTCCTGCTCATTGGAACAACCAATGTTATTTGTTGCGCAGTCCAGAGAGAAAGAAGGAGAGAGCCACTATTCCTTCACCCATCCTGGTGCTGATGGCCGTCAATTCCGGCAGCCACCAGGACAAGACAGGAGGAGCCCCCAGGCCAGCCACTAGGAGAATGAAGAGAAGGGCAGCTCTTCACCGCTCTAGCTTCATTTCACCTTCCTAGGCTGGACTGCTCATTTCTTCGTCCCTGTTGGCCAAGCTCAATCTCAGTGGGCTTTGGAGGGCGCAGGACAGAAGCAGCTGCCCAGCCAATGAAGGCGAGATGAAGCTGGGACAACAAAGAGCAGCCCTCCTCTTCCTTCTCTGCAACCAGGAGGTTCCCTTTGCAGCTGGAACTGGAGGTCACCACCACCACTGGAATGAGTGAAAGGCAAGCAGCTCTCCTCCTCTTCCGTGTGGTGACCTCTCTCTGCATTGTCTCCAGGCTCTGCTGGGTTCCCTTCACCTTCCTCCCCCCCACCACACAAAACAATAACATGGCCACCATCTTGATTCATGGTCATCTGAACATCACATTGGAGAGCTAGCTTTACAGCCTATCATTTTTGACAAAACAAAATGAGGCTGCTACACATTACCAATAAAGCACAGCTATGTGCATTATATTTTTCTTGTCTAGACAGGCCCAGAGTGAGTACAGGGCATTTGCCCCATGTAGACAATACCATCGTTCGCATAATCTTGTAGATTCAGGTTGCATGTTAGAAAGGTATTTTTTTTTTGTTTTTTTGTTTTTTTTTTTTGTTTTTTGTTATCCTTGTATTATTTTATATATGTAAATATTGTTTGTGTCCATGTGTATGCTTTCCAATATATTTTAAAAAGAACAAACTCACTGAAATCAACAGGAATTTAATTAATTTAATATTCCATAGATTTCAATGGATCTACTCTAAGTGAATCCAAGTCTAAATCGAACCCACCGCTTGAGACACACTTTCATGAGTATTCTTTAACTGTGCTCATACCTGGGAATACAGAGAGTAATTATTTTTCCTATAATGGTAGCCTTTGAGTAATTGTAGCCCAAGGCTATCAGGGAACCAGGTACACAGATGACTCCATCCCAAGAGCTGACTGGTACGCTCTGCTTGATCTATAAAGACTACTCTTAAAACAACCTGTTAGACACAGTTCTAGGGGGTTTATTGAAGTCAGGCAGCACTTGATCAAACAGACACCAAAGAGACAGATCTGAATCTCTGAAATCATGGATTATTTCAGTCATCACCTTTTCATGGCCATCTTGAACCTCACCTGAAGACCTAGTATATTTTCAGTTCTACTGAGATTCCACATCTCTGTCTAAATGGTTGTGTTCAGGTGTGGCTGGAGCCATGGCTTGCTAATATTCAGGCAGATTTCATTACTGCTGTCCCTCTTGATGATACTGCCTCATCATGCTATCAAAAATTTGAACCAAAGGTGTGTTTGGCAGAACACAGTTCAAAAAGACATATACCCCTATGAAAATAAAATTCTCATAGGTGGATTGTTCTCTCTTTTTATTTCAGTTTTTAATGAACATTCCTTTGATAGAATTCCAGAATGGGCACAATCTGGCATGTAAGTAGCTTGTTCATTTTAACTAAGGAGCTTTATCATTAGCAAGAACTGACATACAGCTGTGATTCAACCTCTTTGTAAAAGTAGAGATAGATGACTTCCTAAGCCATTGAAGCCCCAGATGAGAAGGGGAGAACCCTGAGTGTTCAAATGTTCTTGGGTTTCACCTCTTATCAACCCAAGCCAGCATGGCCAAAGTCGGGGGAAATGTTAGTTGTAGTTCCTCACCTTCTGTAGTGTTTCTGGAATGTTGGTGGTTTAAACACTGCATTTCAGTTTATTAGAATATTTCTCGTATTCCCCTTTCTGTCTCATTTAACAAAGGAAAACACAAGAATAGTATCTGTGCATGTGCAAACACAGCTCGTGAAGGGGAAATACTGGCCAAAACCAAACCTCCTTTTATTTTATTTTTTACATTAATTCTTAAAATAATGGCACTTCACAGGTATGGGATTTGGAAAGATTGCATCCATTCAAAACAAAACTGAACGAGCACTGAGCCTTTGATATCGCAGAAGAGTTCAGGGAAATTAATTTTGTAAAAAATGTAATGATATTTTAAAACAATTTAGAATATGGTGTCCATGGGGGTGTTAATTATTAAAGGATTATATTTTTAGAGTACGTACTTTCAAATAAATGGCATTTGAGGTAAATTTGAGTTGCTGTGTCAAACTGATTTGAGTGAAGCCTACATGTATGTACATTTAAAAAAATGATGAAGACATGCCTTCAGGAATGAAATAGACCTCAGACCATATGAAAATCTCATTTCAGTCTGCAACCCAACTATTACCACCAGTACCTGGCCACAAAATTTGCCATTGAAGAGATTAACAGCAATGGCCACCTACTACCCAACCACACACTCGATGACCAGTTTGCTTTAAATATGTTCAATGAAATGGGGCAGTGTTATGGGACAATGAGTTTGCTCTTCACAGAACATGGCAGTCCCCTTAACTATATCTGCAACAGGAAGTACAGGCTCTTGGTTGTCATTGGTGGACTCATTGCGCAGAACGCCAAGCAGATGCCCCACATCTTAAAAGTCTACAAGATGCCACAGGTATGTGTATACAGCAACAGAAATAAAGAAATACCACCAGCAGAAGGAGACTTAATGGGGAAGGATGGTTTTTATTACTACTCCCTGTAAATCTGCAGGATCCATTCCCTTGCCAGGCCAATGTTCTCATTAGTCCTGTGAGTTAAAACATCTAGCCAGCAAGCAGACACGATAGAGCCATTTCTAGGAATAGACAGGAAAGAACTTGTTTTATTTAGTTATTTTTAGATGGGGACACTGCGAGGAGTAAATGCCCATTTCCTGTTTGCTTCTGCAATATCTCCATTCCACACTGCCACTCCCTGGGTGGATGCAATCTGTTGGAACTCTGAATTATAGGGAGGAAATTATGAGCAGAAAAAATGTGCATGGAAATGGCCACAAGCTTCCACAATTTTATGTCTCTCAGGGGGAAGAAATCCCTTCTGCCAACTATCAGCTCTTGAATTTATTGTGCAGTGGAGTAATCCTGCCTTTAAGGCAACCTAGAAGCCTTTTGCCCTTCCGAGTATCTGTTAGACAACGAATCCAGTCACCTTCATCTTCTGTTTTACCAATATTTATTCATTTCTTTGAAGGAAGTCATTTATAGTGCAGGACAGCTAGAGATTTTTGTTCTACAAGCTGTAGAAAGATCACTGTCCTTCTCTCTAGTTTAGTTACAGCTCCATTGATCCCGCATTGGATGATAAAGCTCAATTCCCTTTTGTCTATCAAATGGTCCCCAGCGCAGATGCTCAATTTGTTGGGATTATCAACCTATTTAAGTATTTTGGATGGACCTGGATTGGCCTCATTGTTTCGGATGATGACAATGGAGAGATATTGCTAAGGACTCTCATTCCTCAGCTCCTCCAGATCGGCATTTGTTTTGCTTTTAGGGAAACTATCCCAAGAATGGACAAGTACTGGGCAGCAGCCGGTAAAAATAATATACCGCTTAAAAGACTACAAAAAATATATTCAATCATCATCTCTAGTGAAACCAATGTGATTCTTGTTCATGGAAACTCACGGGTTATGGAGGGTTTACGGATTATTTTACATATCAGTGAGTTTCCTCTAAGGAAGCCAATAGAGAGAGTATGGATCGTCACAGCTCAGTGGGATTTCACAACTACAACAGAGAAAAGGTTCTTCACACCCAAATCTTTTAATGGCACTTTGTCATTCACACCACACACACAAGATATGGAAAAATATTCACAATTTCTTAGGACGCTACTTAAATTTCAACTTAGTTTTCTTGATGTATTTTGGATGAGTGCTTTTGAGTGCTACATTCCAGGATCTCTTATGATTCAATCTAAACAAATGGAGATGGAGCCATATCCAAGAATTTGTACTGGGGAAGAGAAGCTGAGCAGTCTCCCTCAATCTGAATTTGAAATGAGAATGTCCGGCCAGAGTTACAACATTTATAATACTGTGTATGTCATCGCACATGCTCTCCGTGCCATGTTTTCCTCAGGATTAAAGCAGATAGCACGAGGAGATGGAAGAACATGGAAAATCCAGAATGTCCACCCCTGGCAGGTAGAAAGCATATCTTATCATCCATACAAGTCTCTATGGAAAAAATACGGAAGAGGCTTCCCTTAACCCACCCTAAGGGCTTCAAAGGCTATGTCAGCCCCTTCCCAAGGAACAAGGATGATGTGTGACTAGATTTCCTCAGCATACATGCATACATAATATTAGCCTTTCAAACTAATTTATTTTCCTACCATAGGTGTCAAATCCAATCTCTTTCTTCTCCCTGCCTAGCTTCATTCCTTCCTGAAAAACATCCGTTTCAACAATAGCGCTGGAGAAGAAATCTTTTTGGATGAAAATGGCAACTTGGCAACTGGATATGATATCATCAACACAGTCACCTTCCCCAATCGTTCCTTTTCTACAATCCGTGTTGGGAGGATGAATCCCTATGCTTCTGAGGGGCAACAGTTCATTCTTCTTGGAAGTTCCATTAAGTGGAATCCCAGGTTTAAACAGGTGGGAATGACCATTTTTACCCTGAAATTCCCATACATATTAACAAGCAGGTGAATAGATTTTCCTTGGGGGTGGCATTCGGGCTGTGAGGCCATGTTTTGAAATAGTTTCTTTCTGATGTTTTGCCTGTATCTGTGACTGCCACCTTCAGAGAATGGTTGTGTAGGAGTGTATGTGGAGTTTATATACTGTGAACCCCTGTAGGGGGGTATATGTAAATTTGTGTAATTGAATGGTTAGTTTCTGGGTATAGAAATGCAAGGCTCATTAGTGTCTGTTTGGCTAATGGTTGGTTGATGGGCCATTATCTGCTGGAACTCCCCCTGTCCCTGGATGGAATTCCTTTGTAAGTGTTGAGTTTTTATTCTATTGTATTTCAAAACTGGGAGCCAGATTTTGCTTACTTTAAGGTTTCTTCTTTCCTTTCGAAGTTGTCCAGGTGCTTGTGGATTTCAATAGCTTCCCTATGCATTCTGACATGATAGTTGTTGGCCTGGTCCAGAATTTCTGTGTTTTTAAATAGCATTTTGCAGACGATTGTCTAAAGAGTACGAACTTGTAATAAGTAGTGGATGATGTATAATATCTTGATGTATAATTGATGTATAATATCTTCTTTTTTTGATAAAAATTATTAATAAAAATAAATAAATAAATAGCATTTTGTGTCAGAGTAAGAGGGGCGCTCCAAGAAAGCGATACAAGGACTCCTTGAAACACCATCTCAGGCTCGGCCAAATTGATCACCACCAATGGTCTACCCTGGCCTCACATCGGGAGGCATGGAGACGCACTATCCACAATGCTGCAGCCTTATTTGAGAACTCACGCCAAACAAGTCTTTAAGAGAAACAACAACACAGAAAGAGGCTCAACCTGGAAACATCACCCAAGGAGACCTTCTGCTGTGCTTTCTGTAACCGGACTTGTTTATCTCAGATTGGCCTTTTTAGTCATCAGTGCACTTGCAGAAAGCGCAGGATGAGTCCTTCCTGAACCTTTGTTTTGTGAAGAAAAGCCAGAGAGATGTGCCCAGAGAATAAAACTGAAAACACCTTACACTAAAGATAGGGCAAACCTGGGAATTCCTATTACTAAATTGTATTATAAGGCCCGTTGCTTTGTCTGGTTGAAGGAATGGATATTGGTTAGAGGTGAGAGTATTTCAGAATGTGAAGATCATGGTCTTATCTACACTAAACAGGATACACTGGCTCCCCGCAAGAATAAACAGAAAAAGGGCTGCAGTATAATGGAACTAAGGAAGAAGTGCCAAAAAGCACCAAACTGAAAAATGGAAAAACTACCCAGAAAATGTTTTTCAAAATGAAGTAAATTAATATGAAAGGGTAATGTAATAGAGAAAATATATAAGTGAGATGTACAAACACAACTGTGTAAAACCTACGTGAAGAACAATGATTGATACAAAATCAGATAAGGCACTCAACACATATCATAATCTAAAAACAACATGCCAAAAGCTATATGGTAGGGATTAAGAAAAGATTATATAAACATGCATGGGATACACAAGAAGAACCATAAGAAAAACAATGTATATCAGTAAATAGGAGGCAAATGCAAATAAAGGATGACAATGACTGCAAGAAGAAAAGAGAAGTGGGGAGGGAGGTCAAAGACCTAATCAATACGTGTGTAGAATGATAGTAACAAAGGCTAAATAAAAATTACAGTGGCTAGCATGAAACTTCTAAATGGAAGTTTGTTTTTCTATTATGATATGTGTAGAGTGCCTTACCTAATTTTTTTACCAGTCATTGTTCTTCATATAAGTTTTACACAGTTGTGTTTGTATTTCTCACGTATGTATTTTCTCTATTACATTACCCTTTCATATTAATTTACTTCATTCAGAAAAACATTATCTGAGTAGTTTTTCTGTTTTCCATTTTGGTGCTTTTTGGCACTCCTCCCTGAGTTCCCCACAGGAATATCCTGGCTGTGGAGGTGGCCCATCTCCCCCCGCCCCTTTGCCGGCAGAAGACAGGCTGAGGTCTAAACAAGACACCAGCCCATCCCTGAAGCAGCTACAGCTGCCACCACCATTTTCTTGCTAAAATGGAAGCCAGAAGGGGTCGTGCAATATGTGATTAAAGGCCCCCTGCATATGACCAGCCTCATCTGCAGAAAACCTGCCTGGCTTCTGGAAGAGCCAAGGAACTGGCAGTGGCAGGGAGGAACGATGTGCCAGACAGGCTTCCATTGACACGTATCTGCCAGAAATGGAGCAAACAGATTTTTTTTTCCTTACATCACGGTAAAGGGCCCTATCCCAACTTGCCCCTGTCCCAGCCCCATATCTGCCATGGGAGTCGTTCAGACTGCCCAGGGGCAGGTCAGGGTGTTTGGCCAGTGTAGACAAGGTAGAAGACATAAGATTTGGGTGGCCAGGCTTATTTTGATATGACAAAGTTAGGACACAGGGCAAATTTGAAAATTATTGTATTAGGAAGGCTCTTATACCAGTTTGGTTTAAATGTAAGCACAGATTTTTTCCTAAGATATTTGCCATTTCACTGTTAGGAAGCCTTTTTTTAAGGGAAGACCTTAAAACCAGAGAGAGTGGTTTTACAATGATACTTAGTACTCTGAACAAGAAAACTATAATGTTGAATCAAATGAAAAAAAGAAAGCAGCTTGAGGAAAACCAGTTTGGTTTAAATGTAACACAGAACAAAAAAATGTAACACAGAACAAAAAAATCTTTGCCTCAGTGTTTTCAGAAAAGGAAAAGGAGGACCAACCTGAGGAGAATGGAACAGAGGACACAATAGGGGAAATCCAGCTCAAAATAAGTAAAGAGGTAGTACAGGAATACCTTCTTAATCTAAATGAATTCAAATCTCCAGGACCAGATGAACTACATCCAAGAGTATTAAAAGAGCTGGCAAATATAATCTCAGAGCCATTGGCAATAATCTTTGAGAACTCCTGGAGAACAGGAGAAGTCCCAGCAGACTGGAGGAGGGCAAACGTTGTTCCCATCTTCAAAAAGGGGAAAAAAGAGGATCCCAACAACTATCGTCCAGTTAGTCTGACATCAATACCAGGGAAGATTCTAGAACAGATCATTAAACAGAGAGTCTGTGAACATTTAGAAGGCAATGCCATAATCACAAAAAGTCAGCATGGGTTTCAGAGAAACAAGTCATGCCAGACTAATCTGATCTCTTTTTTTGATAAAGTTACCAGCTTGGTAGATGAAGGGAATGCTGTGGACATTGCATACCTTGATTTCAGTAAGGCCTTTGACAAGGTTCCCCATGACATTCTTGCAAACAAGCTTGTAGAATGTGGGCTAGACAAGTTAACTGTTCAATGGATTTGTAATTGGTTGACCGGCCGAACCCAAAGGGTGCTCAGCAGTGGCTCCTCTTCGTCTTGGAAAGATGTGACCAGTGGGGTGCCACAGGGTTCTGTCCTGGGCCCAGTGCTATTCAACATCTTTATCAATGACTTAGATGAGGGAATTAGGGGCATACTTATCAAATTTGCAGATGACACCAAATTGGGAGGAGTAGCTAATACCCTAGAGGACAGGATCAAAATTCAGAATGACCTGGATAGACTGGAGAGCTGGGCCAAAGCTAACAAAATGAAATTCAATACGGAGAAATGTAAAGTACTGCATTTAGGGCGGAAAAATGAAATGCATAAATATAGGATGGGAGAGACCTGGCTGAATGAGACTACATGCGAAAGGGATCTAGGAGTCCTAGTAGACCACAAGTTGAACATGAGCCAACAGTGTGATGCGGCAGCTAAAAAGGCCAATGCAATTTTGGGCTGTATCAATAGAAGTATAGTGTCTAGATCAAGGGAAGTAATAGTGCCACTCTATTCTGCCTTGGTCAGACCTCACTTAGAATACTGTGTCCAGTTCTGGGCACCACAATTCAGAAAGGATATTGACAAATTGGAGCGTGTCCAGAGAAGGGCAACTAAAACGGTGAAAGGTCTGGAAACAATGCCTTATGAGGAGAGACTTAGGGAGCTGGGTATGTTTAGCCTGGAAAAAAGACGGTTTAGAGGCGATATGATAGCCCTGTTTAAGTATTTGAAGGGATGTCACGCTGAGGATGGAGCAGGCTTGTTTTCTGCTGCTCCAGAGACTGGAACACGGAGCAATGGGTGCAAGCTCCAGGAACAGAGATTCCACCTCAACATGAGGAGGAACTTTTTGACAGTAAGAGCTGTTCAGCAGTGGAACACACTCCCTCGGAGCGTGGTGGGGTCTCCTTCCTTGGAGGTCTTTAAACAGAGGCTGGATGGCCATCTGTCGGGGATGCTTTGATTGTGATTTCCTGCGTGGCAGGGGGGTTGGACTGGATGGCCCTCGTGGTCTCTTCCAACCCTGCAATTCTATGATTCTATGATTCTATGAAAAAAAAACTGCTGTGAAGTCACCTATCTGTAGATTTCTTTGGTAGCCTTATGCAAACCATTCTTCACCCAAAGGTCTCAGGACCTAGGCATGAGAGGAAATAGCAAGGGGGAGAATTCCAGGGGTAAAGAAACTAGATAGATTGCCCCATGTTGTGGAAAGTGGAGGATTACAGGGATTCAGTATTTTTCTGGTCATGATGCAAAGTAATGCAGTTCAAAGTAATTGACATAAAATGAAATTAAGACTTTCCCCTTATTTTTTTATTTTTTTTATTTTTTATTTTTATTTAATTTTTTTTGCTAGAAGACTCCCCATTCCCGATGTGTCAAGCGTTGCCATCCTGGCCAAAGCAAGAGAATTCGTGAAGGGAAAGAGATTTGTTGCTATGACTGTTCACATTGCTCTGAAGGAATGATTTCAAACCAGACAGGTCAGTGAAAATGCACTGTCACATACAGAAGATAGCCCAGATATTCATAAAGGAAATCTCCATAAAGAACTGCTCAATGTAGATGTTGTTTCATCACTTATGATATTATGATATGAGTGAAGCTGACCAGTGTCCCAAAGAACAGGCATCCTTTGAGAGAAGTAGGTTTCCCATCTGAATCTTTTGCAGAAAGAAAAAGTTGGAAGGGGGAGATTTTGGGTAGAATGCTAGACTTGACCCAATAGAAAACAGATTCCCTACTGTTGGGTCACATGGAAATGAAAAGAATCTTCCTGAGAAGGCTTATTGGGATTTGGGAAGAAGCTGATGAAGCACGGTGCTGCCTAGGTTGCTACTTAGCCAGGCTTCTCATTTAAAACCAAAGGGCTGAAAATGCTGCAAGAAAAGTTCAGAGTAAATATCATCCCCTTTGTCAAGCAAGCTTGTTTCTAACTTCTACCAACCCTAAGGTGAACCTATCACTGGTTTTTCTTGGCAAGATTTGTACAGAGGGGGGCTACCGCTGCCTTCCTCTGAGGCTGAGAGAATATCATTTGCCAAAGTTCACCCACTGGGTGTCCAGGGCTGTGTAGAGATTCGAAGGATGGCATCCAACTCAAACCACAACATCTCACTAGCTCTCTAAACATATAATACAGTCAGTTGTCCCTTCATATTCGTTGTAGTTTGGTTTCAGGAACCCCCATGGATACCAAAATCTGTGAACACTCAAGTCCCATTATATGCAATGGCATAGCAAAATGATGTCCCTTATATAAGATGGCAAAATCAAGGTTTGCTTTTTGGATTATTCTTTTTTAAAGAATATTTTCAAGCTGTGAATACTTAAATCCATGGATACCAAATCACATAAAGAAAAGAAAAACATCTATTGTTAATTTTTTAAAAACTATAATAATTTGGACTTCTATTTCTGTTGTGTCCCTGTTGTTACCCAATGATTATGTATAACAATAATATTATAGTAGCAAAAAAAAAAAAAACATATCTGATGATTCACCATCCACTGATTCAGTTATCCATGGCTGGCAGGGGGAAAGGCGGAAGGGGTTGGAGAGATCTCACCTCCCTTCTGCCCTTCCCCCAGGAGGGCTCCAGTGGTATCGGTATAGAGGGGTGGCCCTGTAGCAGTGGCGGCAGTGGCATGACTCAACCTGGGTGCCTCTCCAGCTTCCCCCATATCACTGCCCCCCACAGTAGCACAAGCAACGGCAGCAGCCTCTGCATGGAAGGGCAACTGATACTCACATGGGGTGGTGACAGCCAGGCAAGCCAGCAAGATACTGAGCCGAGGCGGAGGGAGAGGAGGGCGGGGAAGAGAGAGGAGGAGGAGCGTTCCCTTACCTTCTCCCTTCCCCTGGAAGGGCTCTGGAGATGGTGGCAGGGTGGTGGTGGTGGTTGGGGCTTGGCGTTCACAGTTATCTGCATATTACAGTATCTGCAGGGGGAGGCCTGGAACCAATCCCCTCTGGATGTGGGGGTGCTACCATATTCTCATTGGATTGGATTTATTTTAATTTTAATTTTAAACTTTACAGTAATTTATGAACCTGAAGGTGTCCAGCAATTTAAAGCATATTAACGAATCCAAGAAGGTGTGTGTGAGAGAGAAGGTTTACTGAGATGAGTTAATGGTTTTATTTCATTATTATTATTTTTTTGAATGGACATTATACCAGAATATATATGTGGAAATGGCAACTAAAATTTGGTTCAGGGAGATGTTAGCAGGCACTACCTCTCATTATAGCTGCCGCTGCAGCTGTGAGAACACAGGGAACAGAGCTAAGCTAACTGGAGAGGCAAACAGGTGTGTTTTGCATGGGTGTGGTGCCAGAGACAGAATAAGGGGAGCTTGTGCCTCTTGGAGTAAACCTCCCCAAACTCGGAAAGTCCTAGGGAGAGTTTACTAGATTAAGGCTGTGGGTCTGATGAGGTAAGGATGTTAGGTATCTAGGGCTCAGTGAAGACCTGCTTGCTTGGTCATTAGTGTTCGATTGTTCTACTGTGTTTTGTTGAGCTCATGTCTGTTGGGTGAAGGCTGATTGTTGTGTGAACTGAGTGGAGGTTTGATTGTGTGCTTATTAGTATTCAGTTGTTCTTTGGAGTCCTACTTTGAGAGAAAGATGGCATAGAAATTGTGCTGTGTGTGGCCCAGGACCTCTGCTTCTTTTTTAAAAAAATTATTTTTAAAATTTACCTATTTAAAAACAGCACTTGACGGTACAAATCTTGGTATGGTACCCTTTACAACTTTGCTTTTTCTTTAACATAAATTTTGCTCATATTTCTACCTCTAATTAATTAATTCATAATAATATACAACATATATTGAATTTTAACCAATCCATTGTTTCATTTATTCTACCTCCCACTTATGTATACTATTTACTTAGGTTGTCATACCACATTCTATCATCTTCTCTTTCATTATCTTGTTTAATTCCACTTCCTTACCTCTTTTGACTAGCTCATAACGTATGTAGCATTGTCCTCTTTTATATTTTTACTCATATTACTGCACTCTTATCTATTACTCCATCAAATTTATTGTGTATTTTCTCCATAATCCTACTTTAAATAATCTAGAACCTTACCCTATTCCTTGTAAAATGTTTTCAGCTCATCTTTTTGCAGTCTTGATAATTTGTCATTTTCTATCATTTCTATTACTTTAATTTTCCATTTGTCCATTATTGGAACCTCCTTTATTTTCCAAAGTTTTGAATATAATATCCTAGCTCCTGTAATTAAGTTTATTAATATATTTTGATGCATTACTAATATTGATTTGTCCACAATGTATGGAAATATGTACCTTTAGATTTTTGGCATTTCCAGCATCTATTATCTTGATTTCTATAATCCCTTCTCTGATTACTTGTTATATTTTGTTTTTGATTTATGTATGTTATTGCCATTATAGAAAGAGTTCTGTAACAAACTATTGACTATTTAAGCTTGGTTTTTTTGATGAAAACTTTATTAAAATAAAATATTTTTTAAATTAAAAAAAGAAAGTTTTTCTGGCATAAGGTGCCACCTATAGAACATTTTATAAAAATTCTCTTTCATTGATTCTGATTTTTTCATTTTTATCCCCATCTTCCATGTTTAGACCAGGCCCTCTACATGAACACATGGTCTGAGGGAGGTGGGGCATCTACTGAGAGGAAGTGAGTCCGAGATTTGTTTGAAGGGCAAGTTGAGAGGCACCAATGTCCCTCAGAGGACCTGAGTGTATGGGTTGGATTATAAGGGTGAAGGCAAACCCATAGGTAACCAGGACCCAAACAATCTAGAACTGTAAAGGTAACAACCAACATTTTTCCCCTTATCCAGAAACTAATTGACACCAGTGGATTGGTAACAGCAGTGTAATAAGATCCCTACTAGATGTATACATAGCCAATCTGGTTGCCATGTTTTGAATTAATGGAAGTTTCCAAACATGGTACAGAAGTAGCCCAATTTGGAATGCTGTGATCATACTGACTACATATGTAATAACTGATAGGCATTCACTGAGATTATCTTTCATACTAGTGGAGAATAGGTATGGAGAAGGTCCATTGAGCATGGCTAAGGTCTGTGAGAGTGTCGGCCGCAAAGAAGGTGATGAGCATGGAGCAAGATTGCCCAGTGATCTCCATGGTCAGCCAGAGCTCATTCGTTCCATGCACAGCAGTTGCATACCTGCCACTGGGAGGAAAATGTTGTGCAAGTATGTCCAGGATACCTCATTGCAGAATAATGCGAGAGGTAGTAAAATGACAATAAGCCCTCATTATGTTAATGTAAGTCACTGAAGTCATTGTGACTACCAAATCTCTTAGGCTGAGCCCATCAGAACACCCAACCCTGGAATAATAAATACGCCATCACTAGGTTTTGACAATTACACAACTTAAAGTGAACTTAAAGCACAGTTGTGTAACTATTTGTTCAACGCCTTATTTTATGCCCCAGGAGTGGCTGTTCTCTTGGCTACAAGGGGACATGTGTGCTTTAAAAATATATAATATCTTTTCTTCTTCCAGATGCCGAACAATGCAAGAACTGCCCACAGGATCAACAGCCAAACAAGAAACAGGATCAATGCATTCCCAAAGATGTCACCTACTTGTCATTTGAAGAGCCCCTGGGAATTGTTTTGGTTTCTTTTATTCTTCTCTTTTCTCTGATGACACTTGGGGTGATGGGGAGCTTCATCCAGCACAGGCATACTCCCATCATCAAGGCCAACAACTGGAAGATCACCTGCATCCTGCTCTTCTCTTTGCTGCTTTGCTTTCTGTGCTCTTTTCTCTTCATTGGCCACCCTGGAGTGGTCTCTTGCATTCTCCGACAAACACTCTTTGCAATTGTTTTCTCTACTGCTGTTTCTTCAGTCTTGGCCAAAAGTCTCACAGTGGTTCTGGCCTTTATGGCCACCAAACCAGGAAACTGGGTGAGGAAATGGGTAGGAAAGCCTTTGTCAATCTCCATCATTGCATTTTCATTTCTAATTCAAGCAGCAATTTGTGTGGTGTGGCTGTCCCTCTCTCCCCCATTCCCTGATAGGGACATGCATTCCCAAGTGGGTCAGATTGTAGTACAATGCAATGAAGGCTCAAACATGATGTTCTACATTGCCCTCAGCTACCTGGGGCTTCTGGCCTTCATCAGTTTTACTGTTGCTTTCTTTGCCAGGAAGTTGCCTGATGCTTTTAATGAAGCCAAGCTCATCACCTTCAGCATGTTGGTCTTTTGCAGTGTGTGGGTGTCCTTTGTCCCCACCTACTTGAGTACCAAAGGCAAATACATGGTAGCTGTGGAGATCTTCTCTATCTTAGCCTCTAGTTCTGGATTGCTGGGCTGCATTTTTCTCCCTAAATTCTACATTATTTTAGTCAGGCCTGAGCTGAACACCAGGGAACAGCTAGTAAGAAAAAAGAATCCAACTCAACCCTGACTACTTCTGTTCTCCCCACCCCAGATTTCTCTTGTGTGTTTGTAGTTAATAATCCAGCTGTGTTGAAGAATTCATGTTAATGTTTGTATTTCAAAAATGTTTATTTATGTATTGCATGTTGCCGTTTGGGAGTACTCTTGGATTCACCTCTGAGCCTGGAGACCCAGATCCCAGCAGTGACCAGGAGTGCTTTTGCACAACTAAAGCTAGTGCACCAACTGTACCGGTTCCTGGGGAAGTCAGAGTGGACGCCATGGTACATGCCTTGGTTACATCCCATTTGAATTACTGTAATAAGCTCTACATTGGGTTGCCTTTGAAAAATGCCCAGAAACTTTTGTTGGTCCAGAGAGCAGCAGCCAGGCTGTAATGGGGGCTGGCTACAGGGAGCACACAACTCCCTTGTTGTGACAGCTCCATTGGCTCCCGACCCATTTCCAATCACAATTCAAAGTGCTGGTTTAGACCTATAAAGCCCTAAATGGCTTGTGTCCCGATTACTTGAAGAACCGTATCTCCCCATATGATCCCCATTAAGATCAGCTGGAGAGGCACTTCTCTCTCTCCCACCACCTCGTCAGGCTCATTTGGTGGGAACTGGGGGAGGGCCTTTTTGGTGGCTGCTACCAAACTTTGGAACTTCCTCCCCAGAGAGGTTTTTCAGGAGGAAGGTTAAAACATTGTATGCCACCAGGCCTTTGCTGACATTGATAGTTGGACTGCTGGTGCTTCTGTTTTTAAGATTTATTTTAATTTTATACAGTTTTTAAAAGGTTTTATTATTTATGTGGAATTTTAATGATATAATAGTTTAATCTCTTTTCATACTTATTTATTTACTGTCTTTTATAGCTAGTGTTTTTAAATATTGTGAGCCACCTTGAGTCCTGCCACAGGGACAAAGGCAGGGTATAAATAAATAAAATTAATAAATAAATAAAATATTTATAACCATGTGTCATGATGGAGTGCCTACAACTCCCATCATAGAACCAGAACATATCTGCAAGAACTACATTTCCCATCTTCTGTAACTTTACATTCCGTAGTCATGAGAAAAAAAGGTAATACAGGGACTCTGAAGGTGAGGGGGTGGATCCTCATTTGCTAAGCACTACATTACATCACATCACCTGAGTGGAGAGCCGATCAGATTTGGCTAATGGGGTTTTGAGAAGTGGCGGTCTTTGTTTGCAGCCAGATGGGTTTGGTGAAGTTCTGAGATCGCAGACCAGTCACATGGCTTAGGAGTCATCAGAGAGCCACATGATAATGAAGCCTGAAGGAGCAGGCTGTGCATTGCTCTGAATTTCCATCATCAGAGACTCAAGCTAGGCCAGCTTTGATAAGCCTGGCCCTAGCCATCCCAAATGGAACATATTTTGATCCAGATGGATTCCTAAAATGTGAATGGAACTTTTCTTAGAGTTAGGAAAATGTGTTTAGGTAGAATTGCGTTAGATTAAAATTGATTTTAATCTTCTGACTGAATGTATTCTAAACGCTGAATGCTATTCTATGTAACTCTTAAGTTGGGACCTGGAGAGAAATGCCTTTTCTCCATAATACAATTTCTGCTAGCCTTTTGCTTGCTTGAACTTAGAAAATAAAGCTTTTTCTGTTTTTCCTACTAAGCCTACGTACATGTGCCTTGCTTGGGCAATCTACCTTGATTCTTCTCTGAGATAGAGAAGGGTGGGTTAGTGATGCTTTTATAGAACAAGTAGTTCCACTGCTTAATCAGAGAACCTGCACAGCTTCTCGCTGCACTGTGTGGAAGGGGAGAAACTCAGCGAGTGATGGCAGATAATGAAGGGAGACCTAGTTCTAAGGGATTTCAAGGCTAGAAGAATCCCTAAGTGTAGAGCTCAGATTGTTCAAACACACAAGCCTTCTTCCCAACTCCGTGATACTGTGAATGCACAGGGAAGGAGGGAGGGCCACGTGACTTGGTGGCAGCGGTTTTTTGAACCAATGTGGGCAGGAAAACTAGATGAAATTTATCTTTCTGATTCTGTTGGGGGGAGTCTGTGGCTTTCAATGGTTCAAGCAGGACCTGTTTAGGATTCACATGCTGTTTTTTCCTCACTCTGGAGGAGAAGGAGAGCAGTTGTTTCCTCAGTGGTGGCTTTTGGAGATTTCTCTGAGTCCTGTTGGCTACGGGGGGGGGGTTGTTTTAAAGCCTGTTGTTAAAACTGCAACCCCTATGGGCAGCCCCAAGGACAAACTCCTCCACAAGCCCAAGCTCACATCACCCATGAGATTAGTTCCAGAACCTGCCCCATAGCACAAAGGAGGAACCATAGATGAGCATCAACTCCTTCTTTCTCTTCCACTACCTGCCATAGATAAGAGTCAAGCATCTACTTGGCTCCTAACCCCCACCAGGCTGGACAAAAGTATCCCAATCCATGTTGCACATCACTGAGGAAAATTTGGTTCCCCTCTTCAGACAAATAGACCCCATCTAATCTATATAATTCAGGTCTCTGATACACAACATGGGTGTGCGGTAAGAATTGCCCCAGACCCTTAGCCATGGCATCACACATCTCCCAGTTTACATTCTTATGGGCAACTTCTATGTGCCGGGGGTCTCCCTCACTGGGCCAGACCTGCCATGGAACAATGGCAGACCACATTATGATTACACCAGGCCATAAAGATCAAATTGCTTCCATATCCTTTATGTTGGGAACAATGTTCCTTTAAGACGAGGTAAAATATTTTGTATGGCTGTGAAGAATGTGTAACACCAGGTGTCAACCACCAGTAATCACCACAGTATACCAATGAGCTAAGACCCAGAGCAAGCATGGGTTGTAGTGGATTGTAGTGAGTGGATTGTGGTGGGTCAGAGTAGTTATTGTGTACGTTTGCTGAGAGCAGTGGGTTGACTATTGTATTTTGCATTACTTCAGACATTGGATGTTGGTGATATAACTTGGAACACGAGATAAAGAGCCTCTGAGGACTTTGGAACAAGCCAACTGTGTCTCTGCATCATTTTGAGGTTGTTCAGTGCCATATTGCCAAATATGGCTAAAGGGTTCTGTGCTTCTGCACTCTGCTGTAGCCGCTACTGTTGGGGAGAAGCACCTCAGATAGTGCTGATAGCTGGCTTCTCAGTTTGCCTCGTTTTTGTATTTGTCGCTGCATGCCTTGCAGGACATAAAAGACAGCCAACACTTTATGGCCTGTGTAATGAGGGCCTTGGCCTTGAGCAAGCCAAAGTCATTGCCAACAAGGCGGATAGATGACCACTCTGTGGCCCACAGAACTCCCCAAAAAACATAGGTATCAAGCCATGCCATCTCAAGCCTCTCTTGTCAGTCCACTCAACTGTCGCCAAGTCACCCAATCTTTTTATTGCAGTTTGTGGCGTTTTTAGCCTCCCTCCTTCCAAATACTGCGAATCACATTCAGACACATTGTATTCTCTGTGAATTCTATCACTACTTTAATTGTGTAGACAAGCCCAGAGTGACCAGAATATAAAACACAGAGAAAGATAAGGACTGACAGTGGTCCTCTGGCTTTTCTTCACAAACAAAGATTCAGGAAGGACTCATCCTGCACTTTCTGCAAGCGCACTGATGACTAAAAGGCCAATATGAGATAAACAAGTCCGGTTGTAGAAAGCACAGCAGAAGGTCTCCTTGGGTGATGTTTCCAGGTTGAGCTTCTTTCTGCTTTGTCGTTTCTCTTCAAGACTTGTTCAGCGTGAGTTCTCAAATAAGGCTGCAGCATTGTGGATAGTGCGTCTCCATGCCTCCCGATGTGACGCCAGGGCAGACTATTGTTGGTGATCAATTTGGCTGAGCCTGAGATGTTGTTGCAGGGAGTCCTTGTATCGGGGTTTTTTTTGGAGTGTCCCTCTTACGCTGACCCATGGCGAGTTCACTGTAGAGTACTATTTTTGGGAGGCGATGGTCCTCCATCCTAGAAATGTGCCCTGCCCAGCGCAGCTGTGTTCTCAGTATCATAGCCTCAATGCTGATGATCCCTGCTTGCTCAAGGACAGCAACATTCATCACATAGTCAGTCCAGTGTATATTTAGGATTGTGCATATACAGCGCTGATGAAAGCGTTTGAGAAGTCGTAAGTGGTGGTGATAGGTGACCCCATGTTTCAGACCCGTAAAGGAGAATAGACAGTACAATGGCTCTATACGCTAGCAGCCTCGTCCCCTTTGCAAGGCTGTAGCGCTGCAGGGTGTCCCTTTTGGATGACGCTCTACCCTGCTGATCCTCTGCCAGTATTGTTGTGTAACCGCGGGGACGCAGCAGCGTTATATTTGGCTGTTTTCTCATCACGAAAGTTGATCGTGATTAGAAAACCGCCAAATATGACGCTGCCGCATCCCCGTGGTTTGCAACAGTACCAGCAGAGGATCAGCAGGGCAGAGTGCTGCCCTGCAGTGCTGCAGCCTCGCAACAGGGACGAGGCTGCTAGCGTTATAAACCCTCATCTGAAAAAGTCCTTAGTGCGAGCCCTCAGATGGCTTAAGTTAAACAAGCTACCATCAGTACGGTACCGTATATAGATGCCGTCGTCTTCTTCAAGCTCTGCCGTAGCACTTTGGAGCATCATGCTGAAAAAGATTGTAAATAAAGTTGGAGCTAGAGCACAACCTTACTTCACTCCATTAGTTATTAGAAAGGGCTCTGAAAGTTCAGCGAGGTCCTCGGGTCATAGGTTTGATTAGAGTTTCCTTCTCTTAGAGGGGGAAGTAAGGATAAATGCAGACGGGGAAGAAGGCAATGAACAATGAGCATAATTTTCATGTTAAACAGAAACAAAAATGCAAGGAAATCGATGTAAGGAATAGAGGATAGAAAGAGGGAAGAATATTTTTAAAAAATGAACAGCAAGGTAGGGAGGAGAAATGGAAGAGAGAGAGAAAAGTTATCCCAGACATAGGAAAGTTGGAGGAGGTACAAAGGATGTGTGTGGGATGGGGAAGAAACAGAGGATGAAGAAAGTGTGAAGGTATGAGGAGGTGAAGGAAGGAATTAAGAAGTGAAAGAGTGAAAGGAAGAAAAGGATGAAAGAATTGGATGGAAGGTGGATGGGAAAAGGGTGGATGGGAAAAGGGAAGTGATTGTGATGATGGAATATTGAAGATGTTTGTTAAGGAATGGAAAATGGGAGATGTAGTGAAATAATAAAAAATTAACACGAATGAAGATCATGGATAATGAGATAACATGAATGTAATATTGTAAGTTAAGATCATGAGAAGTTAAAAAAATAAATTAAAAAAAAAGAGTTTCCTTCTCTTAGATGGTTGACCTTACAGGGTTGGACGAGCACCATCTGCCCGGGTTTGGGATTAGAGTTTTCCTTCTCCTAGGATGGTTGCCATAAGGCTAGAGGGCCCATCCTGCCCTTTGACGCTCTTTGTCAGACCCTTCGGTTTTGACCTGTCTGGCATGGGAGACCCTACCGGTGGCTATTATGCCACCGCCAGCATAGCTCAAAACATCATTAGGGTACGCAAGCCTCTCTCCCACAACAAGGGGGCATCAATGGAGAGGACTGACAGTGGTAAACACAGGACAAAAACAAAGTGTCATCTCCTTTAGAGAGACATATTAAATACTTTATGATAGCTTTAAAAACACACTCATTTCACTTTCTATGTGTTGTTTTTTAATCACAATTCACAAGTTTTCTGTAATGAGTATAATAATCACCTTTGAGTAATTGTAGACTAAGTCTATCAGGAAACCAGGATCACAGATGATTCCATCTCAGGGGGTGACTGGTACACTCTCCGTGATCTATAAAGACTACGCTTAAAGCAACCTGTCAAAAAGAGTTCTGGAGGTTTTATTGAAATCAAGCAGGACTTGATCAAGCAGATATCTAAGCATACAACACGAATCTCTGAAATCAGGGATTATTTCTGTCTTTACAGGACCCTTTAGAAGCAGACCTGAAGACTGGGGGTCTTCGTAGTACTATTGAGATTACACGTATCTATCTAAATGGCTGTGTGCAGGTGTGGCCGGAGTCAGGGCATCCTAATGGGCAGGCAGATACTATTACTGGTGCTCCTTTTGCTGCTGCAGCTGCCTCGTGATGCCACCAAAAATTGGAACCTAGGATGTGTTTGGCAGAAGACAGTTCGAACAGACACACACTTCTTTCCAAATGAAATACTGTTTGCTGAATTTTTCTCTCTTTTTCTTTCTCTTTTTCACGAGCATTCTTTTGATAGAATTCCAGAACACACTCCAACTGGATAGTAAGTAGCTCTTTTATTATAAGTGAGCAGGTTAATAATTAGCAAGGGACAATATCCGGCTGATTCAGCCTACATGTAGAAATAGGGAGAGATTACCTCTTTCATTTTCCTCTTTGAAAGCTAAGCCATTAAAGCCACAGGTATGAAGTGGGGAACCCTGTGTGTCCAAATGTTGTTGGTCTTCAGCTTCCATCAACCCAAGCCAGTATGGCCAAGGTCTAGGAGAATGAGAGTTCTAGTTCAACAATGTCTGGAATGTTGGTGATTTAAACATAGCATTTTAGCTTATTGGAATGTTCCTCATTTTCCCTTTTTAACTCTCATTTTTAAAAGGAAAAGCCAAGAATAGTATCTGTCACACAGAAAAACAGCATGTGAAGGGAAAAGTCCGACAAAAACCATACCTCCTATCATTGTGAGAGTTCAAACATTTGTGTAATTATTTATAAAATTATGTGCTTACATATTGTAAGCATAAATTCATAAAATTATGGCTCTTCAAAGATATGGGATTTGGAAAGATTTATAAATTTGAAATAAAACGTGAATGAACAATAACTATGAGATTGCAGATGAGTTCAGGGAAATCAATTTTGTAAAAAATGAAATGATATTTTAAAACAACTTGGGATATGATGTGGGGGGAATTAAGTCTGAAAGCATGTTATTTTTTGAGTATGTCGTGTGAACTAGATGGCATTTGAGGCTAGTACAAGTTACTGTATCAGACTGATTTCAGAGGGTCTCCTTCTAGTGGGACTGTTTTTGAAGTAAATTGCAACCTACTTCTGTGTCCATTAATACAAGTGATGAAATAATGATATCAGGAATGAAACAGCCCTCAGATCACATGAAAATCTCATTGTAGCCTACAGCCTAAATATTACCACCAATACCTTGCCTTTGTATTTGCTATGAAAGAGATTAATGAGAATGGTCACCTATTGCCCAACCACACATTAAGCCAGCATCCCATGTTAAACGGTTTCAATGAAGGGGGGCGCTGTAATGGGACCATGCATGTGCTTTTCACAGCACATGGCAATCCAATTAACTATATCTGCAACAGGAAGTCCAAGCTCATGGCTTTCATCGGTGGACTCATCGCTCACAACTCCAGGCAGATGCCTCACATCTTAAAAGTCTACAAGATGCCACAGGTATGTCTGTTCCTGGATATAAATAAGAGAGTTAAGGGAAGAGAATTCCTTTTATTACTGCTCACTCTGAATCTCAGAATTGGTGAGGCTGACTTTTCCACTCACTTGACTAAGTCAATCTCCTTATTAGGCCTGTGGGTTGAGACACCGAGCCAGCAAGTAGACATGATAGAGCCATTTGAAGGCAAGGCAAGGCAAGGCAAGGCAAGAATTTTGGGAGGATGGGGGGGGCAGTGGGATAGGTAAATGCCAATTGTCTGTGTGCATTTCTCTTAAACTTCCTACAGTATCGCCACTCCAAATTACCACTAACTTGGTTGATACAGCCTTTTTATACTCTGAGGTGAGGGGAGAAATGATGAGATGGTAAAATTGGGGCCTGGAAAAATGTGCACGGAAATGTGCGCCGGCTTCCACAATTTTAACTCACTCAGAAAACAATTCCCTTTGTCGTGCTTACAATTCTTGAATTTATTTTGTAGGTTGTAATCTCAACTTTTATGTAGCCCCAGAAGCCTTTTGCCCTTTTCAATATTTGCTAGACAACCATTCTAGTCAGCTTCATCTTCTGTCTTACCAAACCCTCAAGCAGCAGAACCAGAGATATTTGTTCTAAAAAAAGATCACTGTCCTTCTCTCTAGCTCAGTTACAGCTCCTTTGATCCTGCATTGGATGATAAAGCTCGATTCCCTTTTGTCTATCAAATGATCCCAAGGGCAAATGCTCAATTTGTTGGCATTATCAAACTGTTTAAGCATTTTGGATGGACCTGGATTGGCCTCATTGTTTCAGATGATGACAATGGAGAGATATTGTTAAGGACTCTCATTCCACAGCTACACCAGATTGGTATTTGTTTTGCTTTTCGGGAAACTATTTCAGCCATAAATGATTTCTGGGAAGGATTAAGTGAACAAAAGTTGCGATATGATTATGAACTAGAAAAAAAACGTTTGATTATTGCTTCTAGTGAAACTAATGTGATTCTTGTTCATGGAAACTCACGGTTTATGGAGAGTTTGCGGATTATTTTATATGCCTCTGAGTTTGGTGACAGGAAGATAACAGAGAAGGTTTGGATAATCACGACTCAATGGGATTTCACAACTACCTTCAGTACAGATTTATTTACACCCGAAACCTTCAACGGTTCATTGGCATTCACACTGCACACTCAAGATTTGGAAAAATATTCACAATTTCTTAGGAAAATCCTTCCATATCCATCTAAATATAACTTCATCATTCCTTTTTGGATGGCTACTTTTAAATGCTCCCTTTCCAGATCTAATTTAATTCTACCCTATCCAAAAAACTGTACAGGGGAAGAGAAGCTGAGCAGTCTCCCTGAATGTACATTTGGAATGAGAATGTCTGGCCAGAGTTACAGCATTTATAATGCTGTTTATGCCTTAGCACATGCTTTGCATGCCATGTTTTCCTCAGGATCGAAGCAGAAAGCATGGGGAAATGGAAGAGGATGGAACCTCCAGAATGTACACCCCTGGCAGGTAGAAAACATCTCTTATTATATGGTATTGTAATGATCCACACAAGTCTGTATGGCACAAAGAGGTGAAGAGTCTTCACCCTCGTGCTTCAAATACTGCATCATCCCATTCCCAGGCAGCATGCATGATATGTGACCAAATTTTCTTCGTATACATAAATGCACATTCGTAACATTAACTAACCCATTTCCCTTCCATTCCTGTCAAATTCATTCTCTTTCTTCCCCCTGCATAGCTTCATTCCTTCCTGAAAAACATCCGTTTCAACAATAGTGCTGGAGAGGAAGTCTTTTTTGATGAAAATGGCAACTTGGCAACTGGATATGATATCATCAACACGGTCACCTTCCCCAATCGTTCCTTTTATACAATCCGTGTTGGGAGGATGAATCCCCTTGCTTCTGAAGGGCAACAGTTCATTCTTCTCAGAAGTGCCATCAAGTGGAATCCCAAGTTTAAGCAGGTGGGAATGACTATTATTGGCCTGAAAACCCCACACATATTAAGAGGCAGATAAATGCTAGGGAGAGAGTTTTGAGAAGCCATAGTTGAGCTGCAAAAGGTTGGAGAAATTCATTTGGCCAAATGAAAGGAAATTCTGGTCAAAAATGCAGATTAAATTCTCACCCACCTCTAGGTGAATAAAACCATAGGGCTGAATCTAATGAAAAATACTAATTACAGCTTGAGAATAATGCTGGTGTGAAATAACTTATCTGTATGTGTATTTGGTGGCCTCATACAAACAAAAAGGTCTCTGGACTTAGGCATGAGAGTAAGTAGCAAGTGAGAAATTTCCAGAGGTAAAGATGGTCACCAAGTGTTGTGAAAAATGAAAGATTCCAGGGTTTCAGTATCATTTAGTAATTGGGCAAAGTACAGTCAGTCCTCTGTTTCCATGGATTCTGCATCCATGGATTCAATCAACCACAGCTTGAAAATATCCCCCCTGCCAAAAAAACACACAATCCGAAAAGTAAAGCTTGATTTTGTCATTTTATATAAGGGATGCCATTTTAATGTCCCATTCTAGATGATGAGACTTGAGCATCAACAGATTTTGGTATCCACAGGGGGTCCTGGAACCAAACTCCAACAGAGACCAAGGGACCATTGCAATGGAAATTAACATAATGGAAAGTGAATGAAATTAGATGTTTTCTTTCTGTTGTTTTTTTATTTGTGTGTTTTTGCTAGAAGATTCCCCATTCCCATTGTGTCGAGGGTTGCCATCCTGGACAAAGTAAGATGATTCCTGAAGGGAAAGAGATTTGTTGCTATGACTGTCCACAGTGCTCTGAAGGATTGATTTCAAACCAGACAGGTCAGTGAAAATGCACTGTCACACACCGAAGACAGCCAGATATTCATAAAGGAAATCTGCTCAAAGAACTAGTTCACATCCACGTTCTTTCATCACTTATGGTACGAGTGACTTTGACTGGTGTCCCAAAGAACAGGCATCCTGTCAGGTGGTAGCACACACTGGGAACTTCTTCAAAAGGTCCAAGCAGCATAAAATGGTAGCAGGAAGGAATGATGTTCCTTCAGACATCATAAAGGCACAGACACAGGTTTATGTCTAAAATCTTCTTGATCTTTACTTAAACATAATAAAGACTATTTACAGTATATTCCAGCATCCACAGAAGAAAAACCATCTTCACATCTCAAGATTGAAAAACGGAACTGCTCAGTTCAACTCCATAGGACAAACGAATTACCCAGCTCTGCAGAGTTCCTAGCACTTCCCCCAGTGAGCTCTGCACCACCTCAGAACTCATCAATATTGATACATTTCCAGCTGCCATTTAGCTTGGCAGATCTGTGCAGACTGTTGTTATATCACAGTTCTTTAGAGAATAAATCTAACTACTGTATGTCCCAATATCCTGACACATCCTTCTAGGGAAGTGGGTTTCCAATTTAAATCCTTTCAACCCAGAGCAAGTTGGAAGGGGGAGGTGCTGACAAACAATCAAGTCCTTTATAGAAGTGATAGAACATGAGACACCATCCATGAAAACATCCCCTGCTCTTTGGTGACATGGCATTGAAAAGAATCCTTCAGAGTAAGCTTATAGGAATTTGGGAAGAAGCCCATGAAGCCTAGATCTGCCTTGGTCGCTTCTTAGCCAGAGCTATCATTTAACACCAAAGGAGCAAAAGTGCTGCAAGAAAAGTTCAGAGTAATTTGCATATTGTTCATCAAGCATGTTTAGTTCTTCTGATTTCATTTTTTTAATTAAACATTTATTTAACATATAGTTTGACATACACATACAACAATGAGAATAACAATAAACATCAACAAAACTGGACAATACATATATATATATATATAAGAAGAACTTCCCACATGCTCTCTTCCTGCCCTTTCACTTTCTTATATCATTCCATCTCCTACAAAAAGATTTATTTGTTCCTTTTTAATTCTACTCTAACATATCCAATATTTACTAGTATTTCTTTCATTTTCAATTCACTCTATATCCATTAAATAAAACTATTTTCTATCTTCCAATTCCATCACTATTTTCTTTCATATACATTTCCAGACCAAATTACTACACTATATAATCTCTATTAACTTGTTGATTACCTATAAGATTTTACAATGGATATCTAATACATCATCAAAAACTAAGTAAGGAAACTTACATAAATACCTTCAGTTATTAACTATTAAACCAAATTATACTAATCTCTCCTTCTTTTTCTTTCATATATTTTATAAATGGTTCCCATACTTTTAAATAGTTCTCCATAGCTTTTCCTCTCACCAAATTTGTTAATTTTCCAATTGCGCCAGTTCCATTACCTTTTCCTTCCATTCTGTTTTTGTTGGGATTTCTTTAGACTTCCACCTTTTTGCCAGAACCACTCCTGCTACTGTGATTAAGTTAGTAACATTCTATTTTCCTTCTCTTTCACACTTTCTGAATTTATCATATTTAATATATAGAGTTCTGGTCTCGAACCCACATCAAAACCAACATTTTTTTCAATTTCCTTATTGATTTTGTTCCAGTACTTCCTTACTTTACCACATTCCCACCACATGTGATAAAATGTACCTTCTTGCTCTTCACATTTCCAGCAGTTGGTTAGGTTACTTTTCTTCATTTTATGTATTTTTATTGGTGTCATGTACAATCTGTACATCATTTTATAAAAGTTTTCTTTTAGGTTATAACTACATGTAAAATTTAATCCTTTTCACCAAATATTCTCCCATTGATCCATGCTAATATTATGGCCTATATCTTTCACCCACTTAATCATACAATGTTTGACTTGCTCCTCTTCTGTATTATACCTTAGTGATAATCTGTAAATATTACTAATTAAATGTCCACTTTCTGATCTTAGCATTTTCTCAAACTCTGATATTTCTTCTTCATACTGTTTATCCTTTAAATCTTCTTTGATTCTGGCCCTTACCTGATAATAATGTAACCATTGTATTTGTATTCCTTCATCCTTTAATTTCTGCCATTCCTTAATTTCCCATACAGTTCTTCTGCTTTCTTAACAGTTTATTCTTTCTTAACAATTGCCCTTCCTCTGAGGCTGAGAGAATGTGACTTGACTTTGAGCTAAAATGCCGGGCAGAGATTCGAATCCTGGTCATAGTCCAACACTCAGACAACTACAGCACACTGGCTCAGAAACATATCATATTACTACATTCCAAAATGAATGTATCTGCTCCAAAATATTCCAATAATTATTAATGACATTCCATTTAAGCAATGGAACAAAGACTTGGCAAAATTTGTATGGACAGGGAAAAACCAAGATTTGAGTGGAAGGCATTATAGGATAGGTATAAGAGAGGTGGATTAGGTCTTCCAGACCTAAAGATCTACTACCATGCAAATTGTATTTTTTGGATTTTGCACGGGATTGATCTTGTAGATAAAAGATTATTACCATTAGAAGGATTCAATTTACACTTCGGTTGGCATGCATACCTTTGCCACAATAAATTGTCAATCCATAAAGAATTTAACCATCATTATATCAGAAAAGCTCTCTTGATAGTATGATTGAAATATAAACATAAATTTTACCCCAAAATTCAACTATGGCTCTCTAATCATGAGGCCTTTCCTAAAAAAGAGAATCTATAAAAAGGTAATTGGATGACATACAACAATATATTGATAATAAATGGAAGAATTTGTAGAATGAAAACCCAGGAAGAGCTGCAACAAGAAGAAATAAACTGTCACTGGTTCATAGATAGATAGATAGATAGACAACTAATGGAAAAAAATTAAAAGACGTTATGCTAGAAGGAAAAGTATTAGGAAAAATGGGATCTGATATATTATGACAAGGAAGGAAGGAACACATGCTTTCCAAAATATGTAAGATTGCATTCTGACATGATAGTTGTTGGCCTGGTCCAGAATTTTGGTGTTTTTAAATGCACAGAGAAGTTATTAAAATCCACAAACACCTGGACAACTTCAACAGGAAAGAAGAAACCTTAAAAGTAAACAAAATCTGGTTGCCAGTCCTGAAAAGGATTAAAATCAAAACCCAACACTTGCAATTGAACTCCACCCAGGGAGACGGGGATTTCTAACAGATAATAGACCATTAACCAACCATTAGCCAAACAGACACTAATCCTTCTTGCATATCTCCACCCAGAAACCAACCACTCAAATACACAAATTTACATATCCTCTCCAACAGGGGCTCATAGTATAAAAACCCCACACACACTGCTAACCAACCAGTCTCTGAAAATGCCAAACATAGTTGCAGGCGACATATCAGAAATAAACTCTTCCAGAATACAGCCTCATAGCCCGGAAGAAAACCAAAGAAATTCTATTTTGTCCCTTATCCACAAATTAATTGATAGCCAGTGGAGTGGTAGTATCGGTGTAATAAGATCCCTACTAGATGTACCTGTAGCCAATCTGGCTGCCATGTTTTGAATTAATGGAAGTTTCCAAACATGGTACAGAGGTAGCCCAATTTGGAATGCTGTGATCATACTGACTACATATGTAATAACTGATAGGCATTCACTGAGATTGTCTTTCATACTAGTGGAGAATAGGTATGGGGAAGGTCCATTGAGCATGGCTAAGGTCTGTGAGAGTGTCGGCCGCAAAGAAGGTGATGAGCATGGAGCAAGATTGCCCAGTGATCTCCATGGTCAGCCAGAGCTCATTCGTTCCATGCACAGCAGTTGCATACCTGCCACTGGGAGGAAAATGTTGTGCAAGTATGTCCAGGATACCTCCTTGCAGAATGATGCGAGAGGTAGTAAAATGACAATAAGCCCTCATTATGTTAATGTAAGTCACTGAAGTCATTGTGACTACCAAATCTCTTAGGCTGAGCCCATCAGAACACCCAACCCTGGAACAATAAATACGCCATCACTAGGTTTTGACAATTACACACCTTAAAGCGAACTTAAAGCACAGTTGTGTAACTATTTGTTCAACGACTTATTTTATGCCCCAGGAGTGGCTGTTCTCTTGGCTACAAAGGGACATGTGTGCTTTAAAAATATATAATATCTTTTCTTCTTCCAGATGCCGAACAATGCAAGAACTGCCCACAGGATCAACAGCCAAACAAGAAACAGGATCAATGTATTCCCAAAGATGTCACCTACTTGTCATTTGAAGAGCCCCTGGGAATTGTTTTGGTTTCTTTTATTCTTCTCTTTTCTCTGATGACACTTGGGGTGATGGGGAGCTTCATCCAGCACAGGCATACTCCCATCATCAAGGCCAACAACTGGAAGATCACCTGCATCCTGCTCTTCTCTTTGCTGCTTTGCTTTCTGTGCTCTTTTCTCTTCATTGGCCACCCTGGAGTGGTCTCTTGCATTCTCCGACAAACACTCTTTGCAATTGTTTTCTCTACTGCTGTTTCTTCAGTCTTGGCCAAAAGTCTCACAGTGGTTTTGGCCTTTATGGCCACTAAACCAGGAAACTGGGTGAGAATATGGGTAGGGAAACCTTTGGCAATCTCCATCATTGCCTTTTCATCTCTAATTCAAGCAGCAATTTGTGTGGTGTGGCTGTCTATCTCTCCCCCATTCCCTGATAGGGACATGCATTCCCAAGTGGGTCAGATTGTAGTACAATGCAATGAAGGCTCAGACATGATGTTCTACATTACTCTCGGCTACCTGGGGCTTCTGGCCTTCATCAGTTTTACTGTTGCTTTCTTTGCCAGGAAGTTGCCTGATGCTTTTAATGAAGCTAAGCTCATCACCTTCAGCATGTTGGTCTTTTGCAGTGTGTGGGTGTCCTTTGTCCCCACCTACTTGAGTACCAAAGGCAAATACATGGTAGCTGTGGAGATCTTCTCTATCTTGGCCTCTAGTTCTGGATTGCTGGGCTGCATTTTTCTCCCTAAATTCTACATTATTTTAGTCAGACCTGAGCTGAACACCAAGGAACAGCTAGTAAGGAAAAAGAATCCAACTAAACCCTGACTGCTTCTGTTCTCCCCACCCCAGATTTCTCTTATGTGTTTGTAGTTAATAATCCAGCTGTGTAGAAGAATTCGTGTTAATGTTTGTATTTCAAAAATGTTTATTTATGTATTGCATGTTGCCGTTTGGGAGTACTCTTGGATTCACCTCTGAGCCTGGAGACCCAGATCCCAGCAGTGACCAGGAGTGCTTTTGCACAACTAAAGCTAGTGCACCAACTGTACCGGTTCCTGGGGAAGTCAGAGTGGACGCCATGGTACATGCCTTGGTTACATCCCATTTGAATTACTGTAATAAGCTCTACATTGGGTTGCCTTTGAAAAATGCCCAGAAGCTTCTGTTGGTCCAGAGAGCAGCAGCCAGGCTGTAATGGGGGCTGGCTACAGGGAGCACACAACTCCCTTGTTGTGACAGCTCCATTGGCTCCCGACCCATTTCCAATCACAATTCAAAGTGCTGGTTTAGACCTATAAAGCCCTAAATGGCTTGTGTCCCGATTACTTGAAGAACCGTATCTCCCCATATGATCCCCATTAAGATCAGCTGGAGAGGCACTTCTCTCTCTCCCACCACCTCGTCAGGCTCATTTGGTGGGAACTGGGGGAGGGCCTTTTTGGTGGCTGCTCCCAAACTTTGGAACTTCCTCCCCAGAGAGGTTTTTCAGGAGGAAGGTTAAAACATTGTATGCCACCAGGCCTTTGCTGACATTGATAGTTGGACTGCTGGTGCTTCTGTTTTTAAGATTTATTTTAATTTTATACAGTTTTTAAAAGGTTTTATTATTTATGTGGAATTTTAATGATATAATAGTTTAATCTCTTTTCATATTTATTTATTTACTGTCTTTTTTAGATAGTGTTTTTAAATGTTGTGAGCCACCTTGAGTCCTGCCACAGGGACAAAGGCAGGGTATAAATAAATAAAATTAATTAATAAATAAAATATTTATAACCATGTGTCATGATGGAGTGCCTACAACTCCCATCATAGAACCAGAACATATCTGCAAGAACTACATTTCCCATCTTCTGTAACTTTCCATTCCCTAGTCATGAGGAAAAAAAAGGTAATACAGGGACTCTGAAGGTGAGGGGGTGGATCCTCATTTGCTAAGCACTACATTACATCACATCACCTGAGTGGAGAGCCGATCAGATTTGGCTAATGGGGTTTTGAGAAGTGGCGGTCTTTGTTTGCAGCCAGATGGCTTTGGTGAAGTTCTGAGATCGCAGACCAGTCACATGGCTTAGGAGTCATCAGAGAGCCACATGATAATGAAGCCTGAAGGAGCAGGCTTTGCATTGCTCTGAAATGCCATCATCAGAGACTCAAGCTAGGCCAGCTTTGATAAGCCTGGCCCTAGCCATCCCAAATGGGACATATTTTGATCCAGATGGATTCCTAAAATGTGAATGGAACTTTTCTTAGAGTTAGAAAAATGTGTTTAGGTAGAATTGCGTTAGATTAAAATTGATTTTAATCTTCTGACTGAATGTATTCTAAACGCTGAATGCTATTCTATGTAACTCTTAAGTTGGGATCTGGAGAGAAATGCCTTTTCTCCATGATACAATTTCTGCTAGCCTTTTGCTTGCTTGAACTTAGAAAATAAAGCTTTTTCTGTTTTTCCTACTAAGCCTACGTACATGTGCCTTGCTTGAGCAAACTACCTTGATTCTTCTCTGAGATAGAGAAGGGTGGGTTAGTGATGCTTTAACAGAGCAAGTAGTTCCACTGGTTAATCAGTGAACCTGCACAGCTTCTCGCTGCACTGTGTGGAACGGGAGAAACTCAGCGAGTGGTGGCAGATAATGAAGGGAGACCTAGTTCTAAGGGATTTCAAGGCTAGAAGAATCCCTAAGTGAGAGCTCAGATTGTTCAAACACACAAGCCTTCTTCCCAACTCCGTGATACTGTGAATGGTGAATGCACAGGGAAGGAGGGAGGGCCACGTGACTTGGTGGCAGCGGTTTTTTGAACCAACGTGGGCAGGAAAACTAGATGAAATTTATCTTTCTGATTCTGTTGGGGGGGTCTGTGGCTTTCAATAATTCAAGCAGGACCTGTTTAGGATTCACATGCTGTTTTTCCCTCACTCTGGAGGGGGAGAGCAGTTGTTTCCTCAGTGGTGGCTTTTGGAGATTTCTCTGAGTCCTGTTGGCTACAGGGGGGGTGTTTTAAAGCCTGTTGTTAAAACTGCAACCCCTATGGGTAGCCCCAAGGACAAACTCCTCCACAAGCCCAAGCTCACATGACCCATAAGATTAGTTCCAGAGCCTGCCCCATACCACAAAGGAGGAACCATAGATGAGCATCAACTCCTTCTTTCTCTTCCACTACCTGCCATAGATAAGAGTCAAGCATCTACTTGGCTCCTAACCCCCACCAGGCTGGACAAAAGTATCCCAATCCATGTTGCACATCCCTGAGGAAAATTTGGTTCCCCTCTTCAGACAAATAGACCCCATCTGATCTATATAATTCAGGTCTCTGATACACAACATGGGTGTGCGGTAAGAATTGCCCCAGACCCTTAGCCATGGCATCACACATCTCCCAGTTTACATTCTTATGGGCAACTTCTATGTGCCGGGGGTCTCCCTCACTGGGCCAGACCTGCCATGGAACAATGGCAGACCACATTATGATTACACCAGACCATAAAGATCAAATTGCTTCCATATCCTTTATGTTGGGAACAATGTTCCTTTAAGACAAGGTAAAATATTTTGTATGGCTGTGAAGAATGTGTAACACCAGGTGTCAACCACCAGTAATCACCACAGTATACCAATGAGCTAAGACCCAGAGCAAGCATGGGTTGTAGTGGATTGTAGTGAGTGGATTGTGGTGGGTCAGAGTAGTTACTGTGTACCTTTGCTGAGAGCAGTGGGTTGACTATTGTATTTTGCATTACTTCAGACATTGGATGTTGGTGATATAACTTGGAACACGAGATAAAGAGCCTCTGAGGACTTTGGGACAAGCCAACTGTGTCTCTGCATCATTTTAAGGTTGTTCAGTGCCATATTGCAAAATATGGCTAAAGGGTTCTGTGCTTCTGCACTCTGCTGTAGCAGCTACTGTTGGGGAGAAGCACCTCAGACAGTGCTGATAGTTGGCATCTCAGTTTGCCTCGTTTTTGTATTTGTCGCTGCATGCCCTGCAGGACATAAAAGACAGCCAACACTTTATGGCCTGTGTAATGAGGGCCTTGGCCTTGAGCAAGCCAAGGTCATTGCCAACAAGGAGGATAGATGACCACTCTGTGACCCACAGAACTCCCCAAAAAACATAGGTATCAAGACATGCCATCTCAGGCCTCTCTTGTCAGTCCACTCAACTGTCGCCAAGTCACCCAATCTTTTTATTGCAGTTTGTGGCGTTTTTAGCCTCCCTCCTTCCAAATACTGCAAATCACATTCAGACACATCGTATTCTCTGTGAATTCTATCACTACTTTAATTGTGTAGACAAGCCCAGAGTGACCAGAATATAAAACACAGGAAAAGATAAGGACTGACAGTGGTCCTCTGGCTTTTCTTCACAAACAAAGTTTCAGGAAGGACTCATCCTGCACTTTCTGCAAGCGCACTAATGACTAAAAAGGCCAATCCAAGATAAACAAATCCGGTTGTAGAAAGCACAGCAGAAGGTGTCCTTGGGTGATGTTTCCAGGTTGAGCTTCTTCTGCTTTCTCATTTCTCTTCAAGACTTGTTCGGCGTGAGTTCCCAAATAAGGCTGCAGCATTGTGGATAGTGCGTCTCCATGCCTCCCGATGTGAGGCCAGGGCGGACTATTGTTGGTGATCAATTTAGCTGAGCCTGAGATGTTGTTGCAGGGAGTCCTTGTATCATTTTTTTGGAGTGCCCCTCTTACGCTGACCTGTGGCGAGTTCACTGTGGAGAATACTATTTTGGGGAGGCAATGATCCTCCATCCTAGAAATGTGCCCTGCCCAACGCAGCTGTGTTCTCAGTATCATAGCCTCAATGCTGGTGATCCCTGCTTGCTCAAGGACAGCAACATTCATCACATAGTCAGTCCAGTGTATATTTAGGATTGGGCATATACAGTGCTGATGAAAGCGTTCGAGGAGTCGTAAGTGGTGGTAATAGGTGACCCATGTTTCTGACCCGTAAAGGAGAATAGACAGTACAATGGCTCTATACACATTGATTTTTATGCTTTGCCTCAGGTGTTTGTTACTCCAGACTCTTGTAAAGTCTTCCAAATGCACTATATGCCTTTGCTAATCTGTGATCAATCTCTTTGTCAATCTTGGCATCTGAGGAGATGATGCTTCCCAGGTAGGTGAACTGCTGAACAGACTTAAGCACCATCTGCCCGGGTTTGGGATTAGAGTTTTCCTTCTCCTAGGATGGTTGCCATAAGGCTAGAGAGCCCATCCTGCCCTTTCACGCTCTTTGTCAGACCCTTCGGTTTTGACCTGTCTGGCATGGGAGACCCTACCGGTGGCTATTATGCCACCGCCAGCATAGCTCAAAACATCATTAGGGTACGCAAGCCTCTCTCCCACGACAAGGGGGCATCAATGGAGAGGACTGACAGTGGTAAACACAGTACAAAAACAAAGTGTCATCTCCTTTAGAGAGACATATTAAATACTTTATGATAGCTTTAAAAACACACTCATTTCACTTTCTATGTGTTGTTTTTTAATCACAATTCACAAGTTTTCTGTAATGAGTATAATAATCACCTTTGAGTAATTGTAGACTAAGTCTATCAGGAAACCAGGATCACAGATGATTCCATCTCAGGGGGTGACTGGTACACTCTCCGTGATCTATAAAGACTACTCTTAAAGCAACCTGTCAAAAAGAGTTCTGGAGGTTTTATTGAAATCAAGCAGGACTTGATCAAGCAGATATCTAAGCATACAACATGAATCTCTGAAATCAGGGATTATTTCTGTCTTTACAGGACCCTTTAGAAGCAGACCTGAAGACTGGGGGTCTTCGTAGTACTATTGAGATTACACGTATCTATCTAAATGGCTGTGTGCAGGTGTGGCCGGAGTCAGGGCATCCTAATGGGCAGGCAGATACTATTACTGGTGCTCCTTTTGCTGCTGCAGCTGCCTCGTGATGCCACCAAAAATTGGAACCTAGGATGTGTTTGGCAGAAGACAGTTCGAACAGACACACACTTCTTTCCAAATGAAATACTGTTTGCTGAATTTTTCTCTCTTTTTCTTTCTCTTTTTCACGAGCATTCTTTTGATAGAATTCCAGAAGACACTCCAACTGGATAGTAAGTAGCTCTTTTATTATAAGTGAGCAGGTTAATAATTAGCAAGGGACAATACCCGACTGATTCAGCCTACATGTAGAAATAGGGAGAGATTACCTCTTTCATTTTCCTCTTTGAAAGCTAAGCCATTAAAGCCACAGGTATGAAGTGGGGAACCCTGTGTGTCCAAATGTTGTTGGTCTTCAACTTCCATCAACCCAAGCCAGTATGGCCAAGGTCTAGGAGAATGAGAGTTCTAGTTCAACAATGTCTGGAATGTTGGTGATTTAAACATAGCATTTTAGCTTATTGGAATGTTCCTCATTTTCCCTCTTTAACTCTCATTTTAAAAAGGAAAAGCCAAGAATAGTATCTGTCACACAGAAAAACAGCATGTGAAGGGAAAAGTCGGACAAAAACCATACCTCCTATCATTGTGAGAGTTCAAACATTTGTCTAATTATTTATAAAATTATGTGCTTACATATTGTAAGCATAAATTCATAAAATTATGGCTCTTCAAAGATATGGGATTTGGAAAGATTTATAAATTTGAAATAAAACTTGAATGAACAATAACTATGAGATTGCAGATGAGTTCAGGGAAATCAATTTTGTAAAAAATGAAATGATATTTTAAAACAACTTGGGATATGGTGTGGGGGGAATTAAGTCTGAAAGCATGTTATTTTTTGAGTATGTCGTGTGAACTAGATGGCATTTGAGGCTAGTACAAGTTACTGTATCGGACTGATTTCAGAGGGTCTCCTTCTAGTGGGACTGTTTTTGAAGTAAATTGCAACCTACTTCTGTGTCCATTAATACAAGTGATGAAATAATGATATCAGGAATGAAACAGCCCTCAGATCACATGAAAATCTCATTGTAGCCTACAGCCTAAATATTACCACCAATACCTTGCCTTTGTATTTGCTATGAAAGAGATTAATGAGAATGGTCACCTATTGCCCAACCACACATTAAACCAGCATCCCATGTTAAACGGTTTCAATGAAGGGGGGCGCTGTAATGGGACCATGCATGTGCTTTTCACAGCACATGGCAATCCAATTAACTATATCTGCAAGAGGAAGTCCAAACTCATGGCTTTCATCGGTGGACTCATCGCTCACAACTCCAGGCAGATGCCTCACATCTTAAAAGTCTACAAGATGCCACAGGTATGTCTGTTTCTGGATATAAATAAGAGAGTTAAGGGAAGAGAATTCCTTTTATTACTGCTCACTCTGAATCTCAGAATTGGTGAGGCTGACTTTTCCACTCACTTGACTAAGCCAATCTCCTTATTAGGCCTGTGGGTTGAGACACCGAGCCAGCAAGTAGGCATGATAGAGCCATTTGAAGGCAAGGCAAGGCAAGGCAAGGCAAGAATTTTGGGAGGATGGGGGGGGCAGTGGGATAGGTAAATGCCAATTGTCTGTGTGCATTTCTCTTAAACTTCCTACAGTATCGCCACTCCAAATTACCACTAACTTGGTTGATACAGCCTTTTTATACTCTGAGGTAAGGGGAGAAATGATGAGATGGTAAAATTGGGGCCTGGAAAAATGTGCACGGAAATGTGTGCCGGCTTCCACAATTTTAACTCACTCAGAAAACAATTCCCTTTGTTGTACTTACAATTCTTGAATTTATTTTGTAGGTTGTAATCTCAACTTTTATGTAGCCCCAGAAGCCTTTTGCCCTTTTCAATATTTGCTAGACAACCATTCTAGTCAGCTTCATCTTCTGTCTTACCAAACCTTCAAGCAGGAGAACCAGAGATATTTGTTCTAAAAAAAGATCACTGTCCTTCTCTCTAGCTCAGTTACAGCTCCTTTGATCCTGCATTGGATGATAAAGCTCGATTCCCTTTTGTCTATCAAATGATCCCAAGGGCAAATGCTCAATTTGTTGGCATTATCAAACTGTTTAAGCATTTTGGATGGACCTGGATTGGCCTCATTGTTTCAGATGATGACAATGGAGAGATATTGTTAAGGACTCTCATTCCACAGCTACACCAGATCGGTATTTGTTTTGCTTTTCGGGAAACTATTTCAGCCATAAATGATTTCTGGGAAGGATTAAGTGAACAAATTTTGCGATATAATTATGAACTGGAAAAAACACGTTTGATTATTGCTTCTAGTGAAACTAATGTGATTCTTGTTCATGGAAACTCACGGTTTATGGAGAGTTTGCGGATTATTTTATATGCCTCTGAGTTTGTTGACAGGAAAATAACAGAGAAGGTTTGGATAATCACAACTCAATGGGATTTCACAACTACCTTCAGTAGAGATTTATTTACACCCAAAACCTTCAACGGTTCATTGTCATTCACACTGCACACTCAAGATTTGGAAAAATATTCACAATTTCTTAGGACAATCCTTCCATATCCATCTAAATATAACTTCATCATTCCTTTTTGGATGGCTACTTTTAAATGCTCCCTTTCCAGATCTAATTTAATTCTACCCTATCCAAAAAACTGTACAGGGGAAGAGAAGCTGATCAGTCTCCCTGAATGTATGTTTGGAATGAGAATGTCTGGCCAGAGTTACAGCATTTATAATGCTGTTTATGCCTTAGCACATGCTTTGCATGCCATGTTTTCCTCAGGATCGAAGCAGAAAGCATGGGGAAATGGAAGAAGATGGAACCTCCAGAATGTACACCCCTGGCAGGTAGAAAACATCTCTTATTATATGGTATTGTAATGATCCACACAAGTCTGTATGACACAAAGAGGTGAAGAGTCTTCACCCTCGTGCTTCAAATGCTGCATCATCCCATTCCCAGGCAGCATGCATGATATGTGATCAGATTTTCTTCGTATACATAAATGCACATTCGTAACATTAACTAACCCATTTCCCTTCCATTCCTGTCAAATTCATTCTCTTTCTTCCCCCTGCATAGCTTCATTCCTTCCTGAAAAACATCCATTTCAACAATAGTGCTGGAGAGGAAGTCTTTTTTGATGAAAATGGCAACTTGGCAACTGGATATGATATCATCAACACGGTCACCTTCCCCAATCGTTCCTTTTATACAATCCGTGTTGGGAGGATGAATCCCCTTGCTTCTGAAGGGCAACAGTTCATTCTTCTCAGAAGTGCCATCAAGTGGAATCCCAAGTTTAAGCAGGTGGGAATGACTATTATTGGCCTGAAAACCCCACACATATTAAGAGGCAGATAAATGCTAGGGAGAGAGTTTTGAGAAGCCATAGTTGAGCTGCAAAAGGTTGGAGAAATTCATTTGGCCAAATGAAAGGAAATTCTGGTCAAAAATGCAGATTAAATTCTCACCCACCTCTAGGTGAATAAAACCATAGGGCTGAATCTAATGAAAAATACTAATTACAGCTTGAGAATAATGCTGGTGTGAAATAACTTATCTGTATGTGTATTTGGTGGCCTCATACAAACAAAAAGGTCTCTGGACTTAGGCATGAGAGTAAGTAGCAAGTGAGAAATTTCCAGAGGTAAAGATTGTCACCCAGTGTTGTGAAAAATGAAAGATTCCAAGGTTTCAGTATCATTTAGTAATTGGGCAAAGTACAGTCAGTCCTCTGTTTCCATGGATTCTGCATACATGGATTCAATCAACCACAGCTTGAATATATCCCCCCTGCCAAAAAAAAACACAATCCGAAAAGTAAAGCTTGATTTTGTCATTTTATATAAGGGATGCCATTTTAATGTCCCATTCTAGATGATGAGACTTGAGCATCAACAGATTTTGGTACCCACAGGGGGTCCTGGAACCAAACTCCAACAGAGACCAAGGGACCATTGCAATGGAAATTAACATAATGGAAAGTGAATGAAATTAGATGTTTTCTTTCTGTTGTTTTTTTATTTATGTGTTTTTGCTAGAAGATTCCCCATTCCCAATGTGTCGAGGGTTGCCATCCTGGACAAAGTAAGATGATTCCTGAAGGGAAAGAGATTTGTTGCTATGACTGTCCACAGTGCTCTGAAGGAATGATTTCAAACCAGACAGGTCAGTGAAAATGCACTGTCACACACCGAAGACAGCCAGATATTCATAAAGGAAATCTGCTCAAAGAACTGGTTCACATCCACGTTCTTTCATCACTTATGGTACGAGTGACTTTGACTGGTGTCCCAAAGAACAGGCATCCTGTCAGGTGGTAAAACACACTGGGAACTTCTTCAAAAGGTCCAGGCAGCATAAAATGGTAGCAGGAAGGAATGATGTTCCTTCAGACATCATAAAGGCACAGACACAAGCTTATGTCTAAAATCTTCTTGATCTTTACTTAAACATAATAAAGACTATTTACAGTATATTCCAGCATCCACAGAAGAAAAACCATCTTCACATCTCAAGATTGAAAAACGGAACTGCTCAATTCAACTCCATAGGACAAACGAATTACCCAGCTCTGCAGAGTTCCTAGCACTTCCCCCAGTGAGCTCTGCACCACCTCAGAGCTCATCAATATTGATACATTTCCAACTGCCATTTAGCTTGGCAGATCTGTGCAGACTGTTGTTATATCACAGTTCTTTAGAGAATAAATCTAACTACTGTGTATGTCCCAATATCCTGACACATCCTTCTAGGAAAGTGGGTTTCCAATTTGAATCCTTTCAACCCAGAGCAAGTTGGAAGGGGGAGATGCTGACAAACAATCAAGTCCTTTATAGAAGTGATAGAACATGAGACACCATCCATGAAAACATCCCCTGCTCTTTGGTGGCATGGCACTGAAAAGAATCCTTCAGAGTAAGCTTATAGGAATTTGGGAAGAAGCCCATGAAGCATAGTTCTGCCTTAGTCGCTTCTTAGCCAGAGCTATCATTTAACACCAAAGGAGCAAAAGTGCTGCAAGAAAAGTTCAGAGTAATTTGCATATTGTTCATCAAGCATGTTTAGTTCTTCTGATTTCATTTTTTTTAATTAAACATTTATTTAACATATAGTTTGACATACACATACAACAATGAGAATAACAATAAACATCAACAAAACTGGACAATATATATATATATATATATATATATATAGAACTTCCCACGTGCTCTCTTCCTGCCCTTTTACTTTCTTATATCATTCCATCTCCTACAAAAAGATTTATTTGTTCCTTTTTAATTCCACTCTAACATATCCAATATTTACTAGTATTTCTTTCATTTTCAATTCACTCTATATCCATTAAATAAAACTATTTTCTATCTTCCAATTCCATCACTATTTTCTTTCATATACATTTCCAGACCAAATTACTACATTATCTAATCTCTATTAACTTGTTGATTACCTATAAGATTTTTACAATGGATATCTAATACATCATCAACAACTAAGTAAGGAAACTTGCATAAATACCTTCAGTTATTAACTATTAAACCAAATTATACTAATTTCTCCTTCTTTTGTTTAATATATTTTAAAAACGGTTCCCATACTTTTAAATAGTTCTCCATAGCTTTTCCTCTCACCAAATTTGTTAATTTGTCCAATTGCGCCAGTTCCATTACCTTTTCTTTCCATTCTGCTTTTGTTGGGATTTCTTTAGACTTCCACCTTTTTGCCAGAACCACTCGCGCTACTGTGATTAAGTAACTTAGTAACATTCTATTTTCCTTCTCTTTCACACTTTCTGAATTCATCATATTAAATAAATAGACTTCTGATCTCAAACCCACATCAAAACCAACAATTTTTTCAATTTCCTTATTGATTTTGTTCCAGTACTTTCTTACTTTACCACATTCCCACCACATGTGATAAAATGTACCTTCTTGCTCTTCACATTTCCAGCAGTTGGTTAGGTTACTTTTCTTCATTTTATATATTTTTATTGGTGTCATGTACAATCTATACATCATTTTATAAAAGTTTTCTTTTAGGTTATAACTACATGTAAAATTTAATCCTTTTCACCAAATATTCTCCCATTGATCCATGCTAATATTATGGCCTATATCTTTCACCCACTTAATCATACAATGTTTGACTTGCTCCTCTTCTGTATTATACCTTAGTGATAATCTGTAAATATTACTAATTAAATGTCCACTTTCTGATCTTAGCATTTTCTCAAACTCTGATATTTCTTCTTCATACTGTTTATCCTTTAAATCTTCTTTGATTCTGGCCCTTACCTGATAATAATGTAACCATTGTATTTGTATTCCTTCATCCTTTAATTTCTGCCATTCCTTAATTTCCCATACAGTTCTTCTGCTTTCTTAACAGTTTATTCTTTCTTAACAATTGCCCTTCCTCTGAGGCTGAGAGAATGTGACTTGACTTTGAGCTAAAATGCCGGGCAGAGATTCGAATCCTGGTCATAGTCCAACACTCAGACAACTACAGCACACTGGCTCAGAAACATATCATATTACTACATTCCAAAATGAATGTATCTGCTCCAAAATATTCCAATAATAATTAATGACATTCCATTTAAGCAATGGAACAAAGACTTGGCAAAATTTGTATGGACAGGGAAAAACCAAGATTTGAGTGGAAGGCATTATAGGATAGGTATAAGAGAGGTGGATTAGGTCTTCCAGACCTAAAGATCTACTACCATGCAAATTGTATTTTTTGGATTTTGCACGGGATTGATCTTGTAGATAAAAGATCATTACCATTAGAAGGATTCAATTTACACTTTGGTTGGCATGCATACCTTTGGGACAATAAATTGTCAATCCATAAAGAATTTAACCATCATTATATTAGAAAAATTCTCTTGATAGTATGATTGAAATATAAACATAAATTTCACCCCAAAATTCAACTATGGCTCTCTAAACATGAGGCCTTTCCTAAAAAAGAGAATCTATACAAAGGTAATTGGATGACATACAACAATATATTGATAATAAATGGAAGAATTTGTAGAATGAAAACCCAGGAAGAGCTGCAACAGGAAGAAATAAACTGTCACTGGTTCATATATATATATATATATATATATATATATATAGACAACGAATGGAAAAAAATTTAAAAGACGTTACGCTAGAAGGAAAAGTATTAGGAAAAATGGGATCTGATATATTCTTACAAGGAAGGAAGGAACACATGCTTTCCAAAATATATAAGATTACATTCTGACATGATAGTTGTTGGCCTGGTCCAGAATTTTGGTGTTTTTAAATGCACAGAGAAGCTATTAAAATCCACAAACACCTGGACAACTTCAACAGGAAAGAAGAAACCTTAAAAGTAAACAAAATCTGGTTGCCAGTCCTGAAAAGGACTAAAATCAAAACCCAACACTTGCAATTGAACTCCACCCAGAGAGACGGGGATTTCTAACAGATAATAGACCATTAACCAACCATTAGCCAAACAGACACTAATCCTTCTTGCTTATCTCCACCCAGAAACTAACCACTCAAATACACAAATTTACATATCCTCTCCAACAGGGGCTCACAGTATATAAACCCCACACACAGTCCTACCCAACCAGTCTCTGAAAATGCCAGCCATAGATGCAGTGACATATCAGAAATATACTCTTCCAAAACACAGCCTCACAGCCCGGAAGAAAACCAAGGAAAATTTATTTTGTCCCTTATCCACAAACTAATTAATAGCCAGTGGAGTGGTAGTATCGGTGTAATAAGATCCCTACTAGATGTACCTGTAGCCAATCTGGCTGCCATGTTTTGAATTAATGGAAGTTTCCAAACATGGTACAGAGGTAGCCCAATTTGGAATGCTGTGATCATACTGACTACATATGTAATAACTGGTAGGCATTCACTGAGGTTGTCTTTCATACTAGTGGAGAATAGGTATGGGAAAGGTCAATTGAGTATGGCTAAGGTCTGTGAGGGTGACGGTTACAAAGAAGGTGGTGAACGTGGAGCGAGATTTCTCAGTGGCCTCCATGGCCAGTCAGAGCTCATTCGTAGTATGCACAGCAGTTGCATACCTGCCACTGGGAGACTAGGAAGAAAATGTTGAGCAAGTATGTCCAGGATACCTCCTTGCAGAATGACGTGAAAGGAAGCTAAATTATCATAAGCCCTCATTATGTTAATGTAAGTCACTGACGTAATTGTGACTACCAAATCTCTTAGGCTGAGCCCATCAGAACACCCAACCCTGGAATAATAAATACGCCATCACTAGGTTTTGACAATTACACACCTTAAAGTGAACTTAAAGCACAGTTGTGTAACTATTTGTTCAACGCCTTATTTTATGCCCCAGGAGTGGCTGTTCTCTTGGCTACAAGGGGACATGTGTGCTTTAAAAATATATAATATCTTTTCTTCTTCCAGATGCAGAACAATGCAAGAACTGCCCACAGGATCAGCAGCCAAACAAGAAACAGGATCAATGCATTCCCAAAGATGTCACCTACTTGTCATTTGAAGAGCCCCTGGGAATAGTTTTGGTCTCTTTTATTCTTCTCTTTTCTCTGATGACACTTGGGGTGATGGGGACCTTCATCCAGCACAGACATACTCCCATCATCAAGGCCAACAACTGGAAGATCACCTGCATCCTGCTCTTCTCTTTGCTGCTTTGCTTTCTGTGCTCTTTTCTCTTCATTGGCCAGCCTGGAGAGATCTCTTGCATTCTCCGACAAACACTCTTTGCAATTGTTTTCTCTACTGCTGTTTCTTCAGTCTTGGCCAAAAGTCTCACAGTGGTTCTGGCCTTTATGGCCACCAAACCAGGAAATTGGGTGAGAAACTGGGTAGGGAAACCTTTGGCAATCTCCATCATTGCCTTTTCATCTCTAATTCAAGCAGCAATTTGTGTGGTGTGGCTGTCTATCTCTCCCCCATTCCCTGATAGGGACATGCATTCCCAAGTGGGTCAGATTGTAGTACAATGCAATGAAGGATCAGACATGATGTTCTACATTACTCTTGGCTACCTGGGGCTTCTGGCCTTCATCAGTTTTACTGTTGCTTTCTTTGCCAGGAAGTTGCCTGATGCTTTTAATGAAGCCAAGCTCATCACCTTCAGTATGTTGGTCTTTTGCAGTGTGTGGGTGTCCTTTGTCCCCACCTACTTGAGTACCAAAGGGAAATACATGGTAGCTGTGGAGATTTTCTCTATCTTGGCCTCTAGTTTTGCATTGCTGGGCTGCATTTTTCTCCCTAAATTCTACATTATTTTAGTTAGGCCTGAGCTGAACACCAAGGAACAGCTAGTAAGAAAAAAGAATCCAACTAAACCCTGACTACTTCTGATCTTCCCACCCCACACTTCTCTTGTGTGTTTGTAGTTAATAATCCAGTTCTGTGGGGAAAGTTGTGTTAATCTTTTTATTTTAAAAGCACTTTCATGTATATTTCAGAAATAATAAGGGATGATTTATTAAATCTTCATACCTGTTTGTAAATCACAGAATTTCTCTTATTCTAGTTTCTAAAAGAGTGAAAGGGGGGTGTATCAGTGACTGAGTATTTTGTGTGATTATAGAACGCTCACTATTGATTGCTCAAAAAGTCCAATGGGAGAGTCAATTTAATGGAATGTCCTGCAGAAAAGCACTAGACAGAACTGCTCCACACTGCAGGTCCCATTTGTTATTGCCTTACTTTCAGTTCTAAATCCAGCTGAGTTCAATGGAAATTAATCTCAATCTTAACAAGACTCAAAATACCTGTTGATTAAGTAGTCAATGCAATATATATTTATATTTTTTTCCTATTGGGTAATTTCCTTAGTAAATCTTGTACTGCTAATTTCTGATTGGTTGGTGGCTCCAAATATATGAGCCTTGTGGAAGCTTCCTTGGCCTCTACTCTACTAGTATAATAAGTTGTTCTTCAGTTAAAGAATGAAATACAAGACATATGCCAGTGCAACACAGGGGGAGAAGAAATTGCAGTTGGGAAATTTATTTTTCTGAGAGAGGATTGGTCTCCAGTACCCACTAGTGGACAAAAAAAAAAAAAAAATCAGGCATGACATAGATGAAAACAGATGCCAAAAGAATGCACCTTGGTTTGGATACCAATCAATCAATCAATTTATTCATGCAGTCCATTGACCCATCAAATAACAGACATGATACCAAATTTAGCAACACTTCAAGAGGACCTGTTCAAATCAATGCAACTGAATAAGTGACTTTGTGACTTATTCATTCCAATGATTTCAGCAAACCTACTCTAACCATTACTAAATCTGGACCCAATTCATTATGTGGGAATGTCTTAATCTTTTTACTAAAATGCAGTCATATGGGTGAACTGAACACCGGGAAAGGTGGGGACTAAATTCCAGAGCTGGGCCCTATTTTGACTTGGAAAACAGAGTGAGGGAGAAAGAGTAGAAATGATGACAACCACGATTCTTTGTTGTGATCTAGGTTGTATAACTTCACACATACTGTGTCCAGTTGTGGGCACCACAATTCAAGAAGGATGCTGACAAGCTGGACTGTGTCCAGAGGAGGACAACCAGGATGGTGGGAGGTCTGGAAGCCATGCCCTATGAGGAGCTGCTTAGGGAAGCTGGGTATGTTTAGACTGGAAGAGAAAAGGTTAAAGGTGACATGATAGCCATGTTTAAATATTTGAAGAGATGTCATATTGAGAATGAAACAAGCTTGCATTCTGCGGCTTCAGAGACAAGGATATGGAACAATGGGTTCAAACTACAGGAAAAGAGATTGCATCTACACATTAGGAAGAATTTCCTAGTGGTAAGAGTTATTCAGCAGAGGATCACACTGCCTCATAGTGTGGTGGAGTATCCTTCTTTGGAAGTTTTGAAACAGAGACTAGATGGCCATCTGTTGGGCGTGCTTTGAATAATAATAATAATAAAATTTATTTATACCCCGCCCCTTTGTTAAAACAATCGGGGCGGCTTACAAAAATTGTGTTTGATTGTGTTTTCATGCATAGCAGGGGGATGGACTAGATGGCCCTTGTGGTCTCTTCCAGCTCTATGATTCTGTACTTAGCTTTGTATACTTAGCTTTGTAGCAGAGGCACTAAGGGATCCTCCTAGTGAACTACAAAGATACATTTCAGGACATTGGCAAGTGTTTCAATACCATCAGGCTCTTCTAATGTGTACTGGCACCCATTAACCAGTGCCTTGTTCTGCATTGTTCCCTTTGTGCATTGGTCCTTTTCTGCAACCCCTTACTGAATACAGATGTTGTAAAACTGCTCAATTCCGTTTCCTGCAGAAGTTAGTCCACTTACAAAGACAGAAGTCCCTTACTGAATTCCAGCCAACAACAATACTTTTGTCTGTGTTTGATACAGTTGGCAATCTTTCCATTGTTTCATGCTCTATGTATTGTGTGTGTGTGTGTGTGTGTGTGTGTGTGTGTATATATATATATATATATATATATATGACCCCAGTATCCTTGGGCATTCAGTTCCTGGACTTACCACAGATAGTGGAAACCATGGAAAACAGTAAACCCTATTAAAATAAAGGGCTTCCAGTAAAAACATACCATAGAGATGTGTTGGAGTACCTAGAAGATGCCTTAAGAGGATGCCTCTCTAGGCAATTTCCGATGCAACTCCATAGTTTGTGACCCTATTTTGTGTCTCACAGATATTGGGTTCTGTGAATATGGGGTCTGATTATCTATGTATATGCAGGGTCTAGAGATAGAAAGGAATTCTACATGTTTGACAAAAATGTTCCTGAATTTGTTAATTAATATGGTAGAAGGAACCTGGTTTGACCAATCTCTGGCACTACTGCTGGTATTTATAAAATGTAGCATTATGACCTTCTGTTTCTGCAGATCAAGTAGGCATTAGACCCATAGGAACAAAACTTGGGGGTCGGTTACACAACAGCATAAATCCGGGAAGAATTCACCATGACTCCTAATAGTTCCCACACGTTGCGCAACAAAGTCACCTCATTCAGAAGGAGGGGGGCTCAAAACCCCAAAAGTAGCGTAATAAAGGTTTTCAGTACTTTTTCTGACTTTTTTGATAAAGTTCACAAAAATGTGTACAATCAGTTGTGTGAACTACCAATATGCAAAAGGCTGTGGCAACTACCAGCAATCTTCCCAAAACAGCCACAGTAGAGCTGAGCCATGATTGGTTGGACTGACTGAGGAGGAGGCAGACTTTCAAGATATGTGAGGAGCCTCAAACGAAAAGATCCAGCCACTGTTGTTATACCAGTGCTCTCCCCATCCCAATGGCCCAGCTGTCTGCCTCCTGGCTTGCTTGGCTGCTGCAGCTAAATGGATCCCACTTAGCCATAATTACTGTTTGTGTGTGTGTGTGCATGTGTGTGAGAGAGAGATAAAGAGAGAGAAGTGATCTGCTCTGCCAGCCTTTCGCTCCCTCGCCCTGCAGTGATTGTGTTCTTGTGTCTGTGTGTGTGCGTGAGAGAGAGAGAGAAGCAGTCTGCTCCACTGGCCATTACACATCACAGTGGGTGAGGGGAAGGGGGGCTTGAGGGAAGCAGGGCAAAGGGGGAGCCTGCAACTCCATTGCTTCTGGTGGCTGGGTAATCATCCCCCCCAAGATCTTCCTCCACCTGGAAATCTAACCTGCTTTCCTTGCCTCCTTTTGCCATTATTCCTCCCCCCCCCCCCCGTGGTCTCCCTTCTTTTTTGGTTGTTTGCACATCTCCTGCCCCCCCCCCAGCCAGTGATCAGGGTGCTCCAGTGGCCATGCCCCCACCTTTGCCTATGTGAACTACAAAGCAGAAAACTTACCGGATCAACCAGTTTTGCTCTAAATCATGTAAACTATGTGGCACTGGTGTGAAAATGCACTCATGCGCAAATAATCGCAATAAAAATTGCCGTGTAACTAAGCCCTTGGATTTTAAAAAAAAGTTGTCTCCCTAACTTGCCAAAATGCTGATCTCATAACTGCTAGATTTCAGCAGTAAGATAATAAGGGAACACCTCTGAGCATGTATAAAATTTCCCTCACATCTGCATAAAAATCTACAACCCATATTTCTGGAAGGCAATTCACCTTGAAAATTTGTGTATTTGTGAGGCTTATGGGACATTTGAGAAGCCTCAAGTGCCCATGTCTGAAAATACAAACAGCTAAAATACATGCAATTGAGCAAATTGTGCTCATATTTTAGTGGAAATATGTAGATAATGTATGAATAAATGAACAGGTTAGGGGGGGGAGTTTTTAAAAATTGTGCATGCTTTCCCGGAGAGAGAGAGAGAGAGAGAGAGAGAGAGAGAAACCATGTTTTATAAGTACTGTAAATACAAAACAAGGATAGGAAAAAGTACAGGTGGGCCACAGAGATATATAACTAAAATCAAGACCTTTTCACATCCCTGATCAGGAGATTTATCACAGATCTCCAGCAAGAAATTTAGCAGTCCATGATAAAGTTTGTTGTTGTGTGCCTTCAAGTCATTTCTGATTTATGGCAACCCTCAGATGAAGCTATCATGGAGTTTTCTTGGCAAGATTTGTTCAGAGGGAGGTTGCCTTTGCCTTCCTCTGAGGCTGAGAGTATGTGACTTGCCCAAGACCACCCAGTGGGTTTCCATGGCTGAGTAGACATTCGAACCCTGGTCTCCGGAACCATACTTCAATGGTCCAACCACTGCACCAAGTTGGCCCACACCAGCAATAAAGTATCTACTTTGTTTACTACCTATACTTATCAGCCCCAATAGTCAGCTAAAACAGAAAATTAGTAACCTTCCTTATTACTGCAGCTAGAATGGAAATTGCTCAACAATGGAAATCTGGGGATTTCTGGTGAGTGAGAATATGAAATATATGGTTGATGGGAAAAATTTCTTATATTGTGAAATTGTCAAAGAGTCAAATAATCAACACCACTTTTTGGAAGTAATGGTTAGTTTTTATTAATTATGTTAACCAACATTCTCAAATCTTATAACCCCCCCCCCCAAGAACATTAGATTTTCTGGAGAGGCATGCTCTTCTTGAATGCACCACCATCAACTTCCACAATGACTTTATGAAAGGACTTGGAATCTAGCCATCACCTTTTCTGTGTTATGATGCTTCTGACCACAGACCAATGGTAGTTTGGATTACTGTTTTGTTATGTTTACTGTGTTAAATAAAATAATAATAATTAAAAAATTGGCTTTAGGAATATTGTCTCTCAGAACTTAATCATGGGTAAAGTTGAGAAGCAGCTGAGGTTTTGGCTGCGAGCTTCTTGCTTCCTGCAACACTGTGCCTCCACTGCACAAAAGTAAGTCGCTGAGTCTTCAGGCTGAGAGCTAGAGAGATGCAAGAGACTTTGCTTTCCCTTCTCCAGATACTCCGCTGTGAAGCACTCTTTAGTCACATTCTTTCCGGAACTGATAGAAAGCAAAAAGGATGGTGCCATTCCAGGCAGCTGTTGGTACCAAAAGTAATAATAATAATAATAAATAATAAAATTTATTTATATCCCGCCCCTCTGCAAGCAATCGGGGCGGCTTACAATGATAAAATGGTAGACAGTATAAAACAACCCAAAATCCCTCCCTCCCCTTAAAACATTATTAAATTAATGCAAGTTAAAATCAATACAAGTTAAAATCAATATGTGGTACCATATGCTAAATATCCTTTTAAGCAGGCAGCATCTGTTAGGAGATCCAAAAGGAACCTCCAGAGGGGGTTCCAGAGGCCGGGGTTAGCTATTCCGGAAAAGCCTGCCCGAAGAGAACCGTCTTGACAGCCTTTTTAAAGCTGTCTAATGATGTCAATAGGCGGATCTCGTCGGGCAGGCCGTTCCACAATTTGGGGGCGACAGCCGAGAAAGCCCTCTGGGAGGTAGTCGCCAGCCTAGGTCTTTGTGACTGCAACAAATTCCTCCCAGAGGACCGGAGAGCGCGGGGAGGATTATAAGGGAGAAGGCGGTCCCTGAGATAGCTTGGGCCCAAGCCATTTAGGGCTTTAAAGGTGATAACCAACACCTTGTACTGGGCCCGGAAGCTGATAGGCAGCCAGTGGAGGGACCTCAGAACCGGAGTAATGTGGTCCCTCCTAGATGTTCCAGAAACTAACCTTGCTGCCATATTTTGTACCAGCTGTAATTTCCGAACTAGGCACAAGGGTAGCCCCATGTAGAGAGCATTACAGAAATCCAGACGTGAGGTTACCAGTGCGTGCACAATGGTCTCAAGATCCCTTACTTCCAGAAAAGGGCGCAGCTGGCGTATCAGCCGAAGCTGATAACAAGCGCTCCTGACTGTCGCATTTACCTGATTTGTCATCAGGAGCGACGAGTCAAGGAGCACCCCTAGGCTGCGAACACAGTCACTGGAGGAGAGTGTGACCCCATCCAGGACTGGAGATTGCAACTCGATTCTTGGTTTCGGGGCCGCTACCGTGAGCACCTCCGTCTTGTCAGGATTCAGTCTCAATCTGTTTTTCCTCATCCAGCCCATTACTGCCCGAAGACATTCATTGAGAGAAGAGATGCCGTCAGAATTCAAGGCCGACGAACGAGATACGGAGAAATAGATCTGAGTGTCATCAGCGTACTGATAACACCCAGCTCCATAACTCCGAATAATCTTACCCAGCGGCTTCATATAGATGTTAAATAACATCGGGGACAGAATAGCACCCTGTGGTACTCCACAGGTGAGCTCCCTTTTACTGGAGCTACTGTCCCCGAGCAGCACTCTCTGGGTCCTGCCTGAGAGGAAGGACCGGAACCACTGCAAAGCAGTGCCTCCAATGCCTAACTCCCCCAGGCGATCCAGAAGAATGCTGTGATCTATCGTATCAAAAGCCGCTGAGAGGTCTAGGAGCACCAACAGGATCACATTACCCCTGTCAATGCTCAGACGCAGATCGTCGGTCAAAGCAACCATGGCAGTCTCAACCCCAAAGCCTGTCCTGAAGCCAGAGTAAGTCCGAAACTGGGTAGAGTAGGCACAAGAGGTGGTGAACAGGTCACCTTCCCTGACCTCTTTAGAAGCAGGTGTCTGAGTCACTTGGGATTCACAGTATCCAACTGCAGGGAGACAAGACTGAAAGGTAAATTAAGCCCCCAGAAAGGTAAACCCCAGAACGACTAGTCAAAATGTAGAAAGAATGTAAGAATATCTGTTAGAAGTACAAAACACATGTGGGTACATTTTCCCACATGTAGTGGATGTGTGAAAAGGCAAGGAAATTTGGGGAACAGATATGAGGGCAGTTGCAAGAAATCATCAAAATAAAGTTTTCCAGGAAGAGTTATTTCTGTTACATAACCCAAATGAAGATTTAAAGGGAATAAACTATAAAATACTATACTACGTGATTCTAGCAGGTAGAATAATTTACGCACAAAACTGGGGGGGAAAGTGGAATCTCCTGAAATAAATGTCTGGGTTACAAAAATACTTAACTTGGCCAAAATGAACAAATTGACTATAATAATTAAAGAGAAATCTCCCCAAAAAAAATTAAAAGGACTAGGAACTATTTCTGAACTATACTGAAAAGAAAGAAAGAATGTCTAACCTCTTAGGGTTTTAAATTTTGAAGATCTTGGATAAGACAAAATAACTGGAAGACTAACTGATTTTGTGCATGAATAAGCAAAAATTGTATATAAAGATAGCTGATGTCTTCAGTCTGATAAACTGGAAGTCAGTTGAATGTTCTATGTGGATGTAAGATGTTTAGTGTGGTCTCCTAGGGTGCAATCCACACTGTAAAATAATGCAGTTTGACACTACTATAACTGTCATGGCTCCATCCTACAGAATCCTGGGATTTGTAGTTTTGTGAGGAACTGGCACTCCTTGGCAGAGGAGGATAAAGAACATTTAAAACTGCAATGCCCAGGATACTGTAGGATGAGCTACAGAACTTAAAGTGATGTTTAAAGTGATGTTAAACTGCATTATTACTACAGTGTAGATATACCCCTGGAGTTCTAGTCCAACATGCAAACCACTTCGTCACCCTGGCTCTCTACATTTTAGTAGTAGCAGATGGGGTCTAGCACACTATTGCAATAGACCTACTACAGTAGGTTCCTCCCCATTGTACAATCCTAAATATACACTGGACTGACTATGTGACGAATGTTGTCCTTGAGCAAGCAGGGATCACCAACACTGAGGCCATGATACTGAGAACACAGCAGTGCTGGGCAGGGCACATGTCTAGGATGGAGGACCATCGCCTCCCAAAAATAGTAGTCTATGGTGAACTCGCCACGGGTCAGCATAAGAGGGGTGCTCCAAAAAAGTGATACAAGGATTCCCTGAAACAACATCTCAGGCTTGGCCAAATTGATCACCAACAATGGTTCACCCTGGCTTCACATCGGGAGGCATGAAGACGTACTATCCACAATGCTACAGCTTTATTTGAGAACTCACGCTGAACAAGTCTCGAAGAGAAGCGAGAATGCAGAAAGAATCACAATCCGGAAACATCACCCAAGAAGACCGTCTGCTGTGCTTTCTGCAACCGAACTGTTTATCTCAGATTGGCCTTTTCAGTCATCAGCGCACGTACAGAAAGCGTGGGATGAGTCCTTGCTGAATCTTAGTTTGCAAAGAAAAGCCAGAGAGAGGCTACAGTAGGTTTAGCCCATGTCCTGCTCATTCATCTTCCACAAAAACAAAAACAAAAAAAACATCTGATTTTCATCTCTCTCATGCAGCACTTCACCCTGTAGCCCAATAATCTTAAATCTGGCCTTATCAGATTTTTTTTCCCTGTATAAATCTGTTTATCATTTACCTATCAACTTTTAAGAAATACAGTGTGCACTGACCATGCTGAATGTGCACAGATTGCTGACCACTATTTTGCGCAAGCGCATGAAAAACCTGGAAGAGAGTGAATGAAATGGAGTCTCTTGGAAATCATCCAAGATGATTGACTGAAAGCCCCAACAGAAACATGATGAACTGCAACATTTTATTGCAGGTCCTATTTGTACTTTCCTAATGCTAAGAATGTCCCACTTACATAGGAAAAGCAGTCCAAGGATGAAGAGAGGTCTCCACTGAACTAGCCGCATTCTTGAGTCCGTTCTGAAAGAAACAGTGTTGTAGGATTGTTTTCCTCCTGGGAGATCTATCTAGCTATCTATTTCTATCTCTCTATCTCTCTCAAATGTTGAGAAAGAATTCTCTCAGTCTCAGAGAATTCTCCTCCACTGCATGCTATTGTTTCTTTACCTATGTAAATCAAAAGGCAGGGCTTTGTGGTTAACTTAAGAGAGTAAGACATCTCAGTTGGTAACTGTCACGTCTTCTGAAAACAGAAGGTTCTCTAGGGCCATCTAGTGAGGGAAAGAGTTAATGAGACCCAGCAATGAAAAAACTTTTTTCAATATTGTCACTGGTGCCAGTTAGACGGTAATTTTTGTCACAGGGAGTCCTGGGAATTCTTGATCCCGTATTCGTCCCTCACTGCTTACATGATTTTTGTCTCTGAACTGGATATCCCGGGAGATCCCGGGATCATTGTTTACATGGCATCCCGTCCTGTGATATGTACCTTCTCCCACTATATACTACCCCGGGTTTTTTTTTGTTTACACGAGTTTATGGTCCCGGGATTTATTTATTTATTAGCTGTCAATCAAGGATGTGATTACTCGTTTTTTCACAACCTCAGTGATGTACCTCCTTTAGAGTTCCGCGCCACAAGCGATGCTATTGGCTGGCTCAAATGTTTGTTCAGGCTTCTGGTTGGGGATAAGGGGATGATTGAGTGTTGCATTGGGGATGAGGTGCTGAAGGGATGAGGGGAGGAATCCAGGAGAGGAAGGAGCGATCAGTGGCTAAACCCTGTGCTTTCCTTTAGAAATGAAAGAACACCATGTAAAGCCAGCTAAACTGGGGGGGGAGGAGTGATCAGTTGGTGCTGGGGAATGTGAGAGAGATCAAAAGCAGAGCGGACTGGAGCCTATGCACGCATGCACATAACCCCAAGCCAGTACAAGCCGAGTGCAGGGGGGCAGAGGCTTGCGGTTGTCCTGTCTCTTTAAAATGTTAACCCTTTAAGCAGAGGCAGCTGTGGAGTGAAGGTTTCAAGCCAGTGCAGGGATTATAAGGGGAGGACACACAAGGCATTTTGAGAGACCCAGACGCTGCCATTTTTTACTGTGCCTTGTGGGGGGGATGAATGAATGTGTGATCATCCGCTCAGATGCTGGCATTTTTTACTTTGCCTTGTGGGGGTGGATGAATGTTTGATTATCCGTTCAGACCCAGGGAGGGGATCCAGGCAGGGGATGAATGGGCGATCCTCTGCCCACGATCTCTTTATAATTTACTCTCTCTTTAAAATTTAAACCCAGCATGCAGTAGAGGAACAGGTTAAAGCTGAAGGGTTTGCAGTGTAGAAATTCATTGAACAGGTGATTTAGTACATGCACACACACACAAGCCTTCATGCAGCTGGAAGGGATGCCTTTTTTTTCAGCTGGTGAGGCTGAATCTGTTGAACGGGTGACTGACCCTCAGTTTTGCCTGGAGGGACCTCTCCAACGCCAGGTAATGTAAACTGATTTAACTTCAAAATGGTAGACTTCGTCTTCTCCATCATGTACTCTCCAGCATCTCACAGATGAATACCAGCACACAGGTGGCCAATCAACTTCAGAGTGTGGTCAAAATGCCAAAAGTGATTAATGAAGAAAAGCATGCATAGTAGGGCCATGTCCACATGGGACAAAAATGCCATGCTCACCCCAATGCAAGTGTCAGTAGTCATCATGACATACAGCTATTTCCAGGGAGGTAAAGTGGTTATTAGCCCTTAACTCAATTTTGTTCCTCACTAAGCAAAGTTGGGGGAAAGTCCAGTGTTTTACAGAAACCTCGAGTGGCCTTGGGTTCTGTTGGCCTGTGAACAAGTGGATTGGATCCGATTCGGCTGATCCAGTTGTCAACAAGGCAAAAGCAGTATCATCCCCCTTCCCCACACTGAGCAGTGAAGGGAAAGGGGGTGGCCTGCCTTCAAAGCCACCACCTGATTAGCAGGAGCTCCATGGAAAACCTGCCCAGTGTGCTGGTACTTCTGCCCAGTGTGCGGGCACCCAGACATGTGCTCAACAAGGAGGTGGTCACTCTATCACCTCTCACTGGCTGCCAATTAGTTTTCAGGCAAGGTACAAAGTGTTGGTTCTTACTTTTAAAACCCTACATGGTTTGGATCCAGGTTACCTATGGGATTGCCTTCTCCCATATAATCTGCCCCATACACTCAGGCCCTCTTGGGAACATCTACTCCATTCAGCCAGGGCTAGGCTGGCAACTGTCACCCAGAGGACTTTTTCTTCAGCCGCCCCTAGACTCTGGAATGACCTGCCAGAAAAGGTTTGACAGCTGAATACGCTGTCTGAATTTAAAACAGCATTAAAGACCAGACTCTTTGAGCAGGTTTTTAAACTGGGAATTTTAAATTGTTTTAAATTAATATGCATTGGTTTTATTTGTTCTTTTAAATTGATATTATGTGTTTTAATGGGGTTATGTATTTTTAACTGATATGTATTTTAACTGATATTGTTGTGTTTAATTCTGTTGTTCCCCACCTTGATCCACAGGAAAAGTTGGGTAAGAATAATAATAATAATTATTATTATTATTATTATTATTATTATTAGGAACTGCCACTATGGCAGTTTCCAAGATAAACAATTCAGCTTTTGGCGGGCATTAAAGAGGCAGTCAGGGGGAGTGATGGTTTTGAATTTTGCCCTTGGGAGGGTTGCCTGTGGTCCCAGGACCAGACATTGCCAGCCCTGCTCCAACCACTGTACTACACTATCTCTCTCCACAGAAAGTAAATCTGTCTCTGAAGGTGAAGAAGGACTGATCATGAGCCACCCTCTTCCTGTGTCACTGTGCTCCCACCACGCAAAAGTAGGTTCCTGAGTCTTGAAGCTGAGAAGGAGAGAAACACAGGAAGCTTTGTTTCCCCTTCTCCAGCTAATCCACTGTGAGATGTTTGTCAGTTATTTTCCCCACAGAAAATATGGAGAAGAACTTGGGAGAAGGTAAGCATTAGAAGAAAAACCCGTTAGCAAACATATGTGGTTTTACCTCAGTACCCCATGGGACCGGAACAAAAAAATGACAATGCTATATGGTAAGGCAGAAGAGAAGATGGAACATTCCTCTTGCCTTGCTGCTTTTCTTTGGAGTGTGGTGAGCCCCTGGGAAGCCAGGGTTTGTATCCCCTCTAAACAAATCTTACCAAGAAATCCCCATGCTAGGTTCACCTTAGGGTCGACATAAGTCAGAAATGGCATGGAGGCACACAACAACAAACAACAACAACAACAACAAAAAATAACTTTATTTACTTGTTCTGAAACAAAATCTTCTACGGGCAGTCACCTCCTAAATGCAACTTTTGTGGGGCCCATGAGCCCACTGTTAGTCACCTGAAGTCACCCAAAAAAAGTTCAAAAAAATGGCATGCTTTTTGCAACCATGGCAGTTTGACTTTTCCAACTCCCCAAATCCCTTGCCTTTATTGCAGATGTAAATTAACAGAAAATGATAACTGGGGTACTGTGATATATCATTTGTGGTGGTGGAAACTGGGGTACTAGGATACAATTTGTGGTGATGGCAACTGGGATACTGGAATGTAACTTGGGTACTGTGATAAATTATTTGTGGTGAGACACGTTTCTATGATGCAGAGGTTGCTGCAGCAGAAGATCTGAGTCCTCCCCAAACCCCACCCCCACCCGGTACCCTGCACTAGAGTACCTACTTTCTCAATTCCAAAGGAATAAACATGAGCTAAGAGGGATGTCTTTGGTTGTGGAAATGATATGAGAAGAAAAGGGTTCCCAAAACACACACAGGAACATCCTTCAAGATTTCAATTTATCTTTGGACTTTTAACCCCTCATTTGCACACACACAAAGCATCCAGTAAACTGCACACTGCAGAAGTCTTTGCAACAAGAAAAAAATCACTTTGTTTATTAAAAACTGGAGAAAAAAATTAAACTACCAACATCACCACCCAAAAAAAAAAATCCCATGGACATACTGTTGTAGGATAATTAGCTTATCTGGCAGGGGGGGGTGTCAAATACAAAGAATAACCTCAGAGGGTTACTATATGCTCACCAAGAAAAGACACTGAAAAACATTTATAGGGCATATTTATTTGCCTACAAAACATTTCATTCTTTTAGAACAAAGGCAAAAGGGGAGGGATGCTGTTGAATACACGCCCACCGACAAAACCCACAAATTAGAATTGGTTCGTTCTCTGGAGAGACACATCAGGAAGGGGGAGTCTCTCTCTTGCTGGGTTTTTGTACTAGCTGCCAATGTGTCTGTGTCGTTGTGCCTGCAAGGCACAGAAGTAAGTAGCAGCATCTATGAACCGAACCCCTCTGATGCTCAAGTGACTCTTGCGGTTCTTTTTATCAAGCTTGCCATGGAAATTGTCTTTGTTCTCAGGTTTTTCCAAGATCAACATAAACAGAAACGTAGGGCCTTCGCCTGGGTACTGCCTGTACCAGTGTAAGCCATTGAAATTGCTTGTATTGTATTGGCACTCAAAGTTTGATTCTTCTCCTTCTTTATTGATCTCCAGGGCTTTTGTTTGCTTCACACTATCCTGGCCTCTGGTCCCTGTGTGGGAAAAAACATGATAGTTCTTCAGTGCAATGCAAGAAACATTTCAACTGCTCTGTCTCTTTCATGCTACTTTAACTGGTATGGCTGCATCCTATGGAATCCTAAGATTTGTAGTTTAGTGAGGCAGCAGAGCTATCTGGTAGGAAGTGCTAAGTACCTTATGAACCTACCAATCCCAAGTTAAATAGGATGGAACCATTGTACTTTAAAGTGATATCAAAGAGTTGTAATTTGTAATGTGAACAAGATCTTCTTGTCAGGCCACATACAAAGGCCCTAAAGTAAGAATATGAATTATTCCTTACCATGGCCTTTCTGCCAAAAATTGTCTTAACATATCATCTCTAGCAAGAATGCTAAACTAACATATTTTTTGAGGTTCCAGCCTTTCAGGTTGCAGGAGAGGAAAGGAAACTACTAAAGCTCAAAAATTAGACTCAGTACCAAAACAATGGACTTGTTCCCAAATACTGGGCTAGATATGAAGGCTTTGAAGATAGGATTCCCCTTTCCTTTTAGTAGATATTTACACACAATTTGGTAGTGTTGGTTTTGCTCTGGATCAGGTGAAACAGGTGACAAAGCTTTCATGGTCTAGGTGTTTGGGACTACATTTCCCATAATCCCTTACCATAATCCATGCTGGGTGATGGTGATAGGAACTAAAGTCCAAAACATCTGCCTTGAGAGTCAAAGATTCTCCACCCCAGCTTTAACATGTGGGATATTTTCCATAGAGGGAATATAAAAAGAGAAAAAGCTCCGCACGCATACCTTGGAAAAGTACTGAAGGCAAGATCAAGACCACCCAGTGAGATATTTCCATAACTTTTCTTGATTACTTCTATGAGAGTGTTAGTTGATGCTTGCTGGTTCCTTAAACTCAGAACATATCAAGTGTCAACCTCCAGATGTTGCTTCTAGTACTCAGCCTAGCCAATCAGAAGACAGTCCCTTCCCACAACAGAAAGCTTGTGGGGGGCAATTAGCTAACACACATTGGAAACTGTGTAGCAGTGTAGATGTGTAAATAGCTGTTGCTTTAAAAAAAACAATTTGTAAGCCGCTCTGATAGCCTTGTGGCTGAAGAGCGGGGTATAAATAAATAAATAAATAAATAAATACAAGAGAAGAAGAAAGGGAGAAGAATACAGAGCTATAAAAAGTCTCAGGCTGCCCTTGTTTGGAAGCCAACAGTCAACCAAATGGACTTGGTGTGATGAGAGTGGCAGGACCATTTCATCTGCACTGTTTTCTTGGACTCCTCCTCATCCATTCCAGTTGTTCCTTAGCACAATTAATATTTTAATATTTATGGATTTATTTTGTAAGAACTGGCACCTGAATTGGTTTGTTCTTTCCCCTATCGTCTTCCTCCCTATTTTCTTTTTATATCCTATCTTTTCAATTATTCATGTAAGTCTGTGGCTAGAGGGTGTATTGTGGATTGACTGGCTGCCTCAACAGACTCTTTATGTAAGTTGCTGTAGAAATCTTATTTTGGCTAGATGATGATGATGATGATGATGATGATAGCCAGAATCCTCTATTCAGGATTCCAGCTCCTCTTTAAATGTTTATTTATTTATTTATTTATTTCCATATTTATTTATGACTAAAGGCAGCTCACAATTTTTACAAAAAGATTTTTAAAGAGGCTGGGTGGCCACCTGTGGGAATTGCTCTGATTGTACATTCCTGCATGGAAGGGGGTTGGACTAAATGGCCCTCTTGGTCCCTTCCAGCTCTATGATTCTATCATTCTATGATCTTGGACAAGTCATTTACTCTCAGCCTCACAAACCCCCATGATAGGTTCACCTTAGGGTTGCCATTAGTGAGAAACGACTTGAAGGCATACAATAAGAACAAACTATTGATCTCAGATGATACAAAGCTGGCTGTAGTTATGCAACGAGAAGGGAAAACATTTTGTATATTTAAAAGTCTCTCTACCTATGTATTTCGCTCCCTACACAAATGCATTCTCTCACACACTGTGTTCCTCTGTCTATGTTCAGGGACAAGGCTTTCAGGCAGGCTTCGCAGTGGCAACTGGTTAACCCCAGTGGAAACAAAATTCAGGGGATCATCCACACTACACAGTTATACTGCTATGATTCCACTTTATCTCCCATGGTTCCATCCTATGGAACCCTGGGAGTTACAGTTTAGGGAGGGATATTTAGAATTCTCAGCCAGGGAAATCTAGGGCCTCATTAAATGACAGACCCCAGGATCCCATAGGGTGGAATCATGACAATTATAGTGGAATCGTAGCACTGAAATTGTCTTGTGTGAAAGGGCTCCAAGTCTTGTTTAACCTTGATCAGTGGGATTCTTCTTAGCACAAAACCCAGGTTTTGGATAGGATGAAGGTCTCTTTGTAGCACTGTGACTCATAGCACAGAAGTAGCCAGCGGAGTCATCCAGCTGAGTGCTCTTCCACAGTAAGGAGGTGGCTCTTTTTTCTTTGTCCAGGCTCATGTCAAAATGGCCAAAAGACTGAGTCTTTGTTGAAAACAGCTGAACCTTAAATTGGATCTGGCCACCCAGAGTCTGCTTGTACCACTGGAGACTGTTTGGGGTCCCTTGATAGGAGCAATTGAGCTGGATGGCTTCTCCCTCCTTGGCATAAGCAAAGCTTTCTTTCTGGGTCACTGTTTCTTGGCCAGAAATGCCTGGAAGAAAATGAGAAGGTCAGGAAGACTTCTAGTCAGGAGGCTGGCTGACCAAAAGAGAAAAACACAGGACGGTGTAGTGGTTAGAGCAGTGAATCAGATGAGCCAGGGCCAATTCTGCATTCAGCCATGGATGATCCTAGGCCAGCCATTGTCATGCCCTGACCTAACTTACAAGTTTGTTGTGAGAATAAACTAGAAAGCAGGTGGGCCATAGGTGCTACCTTGGTTGCAGTGGAAGAAAGGTGGGCTATAACTGTAACTGAGAGATGAATTGAATCATGAGAGAAAAACTAACAAAAACAAGAGAGAGAATTCACAGGAGTGGGTGAAAAAGAGAGGAAGGGGTAACACTGCCAAAATTAGGGACATAGAAAGCATGTTCAATATATTCTTCCTTGCCTTTGGTTACTTAGGTCTTATTGTAGACACACAAACACACACAGAGGGACTGACTGTCAGTGTCACAGGGAAAAGATTAGGCTATCGGTCCCTATGAAAAACCATTTGGAAAACTATTCCCCAGATCGTGGCTAACCCAGAATCCAAATGCCTCAGCACTTCACTCCAATGAAAATACCTGTGGAGAAGGCCAGAAGAAAAGCAGCAATCTTGATCACTGGGGATCTCATTTCTTCCTTTGGTATCACCCGAATGATGAGGACTGCACCTCTGTAAGTCTCGTATGTAGCCAAGCTGCTGGCACCACACGCAGACCACAGTCGTTTCAGTGGTTTTGATCTTCCTGTCTTCTGAGGTTCAAAGAAACATCAGACTTGTCTGTGTTCACACAACATATCAGCAGCATTTGTAAAATGAAAGTTCTGAAAGATCATAGAATTGTAGAGCTGGAAGAGACCACAAGGGCCATCCTTGTGGTGCCCAGAACTGGACACAGTATTCTAGGTGAGGCCTGACCAAGGCAGAATAGAGCGGCACTATTACTTCCCTTGATCTAGACACTGTACAATTGTCCTTCCACATTCACGGTTTTAAGTATTCACGGCTTGAAAATATTCTTTAAAAAATAATAATCCAAAAAGCAAACCTTGATTTTGCCATCTTATATAAGGGACACCATTTTGCTATGTCATTGCATATAATGGGTCTTGAGTATTCATGGATTTGGGTATTCACAGGGGGTCCTGGAACCAAACCCCAACAAATGTGAAGAGACAACTGTACTTCTATTGTTGCAGCCCAAAATCGCATTGGACTTTTTAGCTGCCGCATCACACTGTTTGCTCATGTTCAACTTGTGATCTACCAGGACTCCTAGATCCCTTTCGCACGTAGTCTCATTCAGCCAGGTCTCCCCCAACCTATATCTATGCATTTCGTTTTTCCGCCCTAAGTGTAGTACCTTACATTTCTCCATATTGAACTTCATTTTATTAGTGTTGGCCCAGCTTTCTAGTCTATTCAGGTCATTTTGAATTTTAATCCTGTCCTCTAGCGTATTAGCTACTCCTCCTAATTTGGTGTCATCTGCAAATTTGATACGTATGCCGCTAATTCTGTCATCCAAGTCATTGATAAAGTTGTTGAATAGCACTGGGCCCAGGACAGAACCCTGTGGCACTCCACTGGTCACACCTTTCCAAGATGAAGAGGAGCCACCCCTGAGCACCCTTTGGGTTTGGCCAGTCAACCAATTACAAATCCATTTAACAGTTAACTTGTCTAACCCACATTTTACAAGCTTGTTTGCAAGAATGTCATAGGGAACCTTGTCAAAGGCCTTACTGAAATCAAGGTATGCGATATCCACAGTGTTCTCTTCATCTACCAAGCTGGTAATTTTATCCAAAAAAGAGATCATGGAATCATAGAATTGTAAAGTTGGAAGAGACCACAAGGGCCATCCAGTCCAACCCCCTGCCATGCAGGAATCACGATCAAAGCATCCCCGACAGATGGTCATCCAGCCTCTGTTTAAAGACCTCCAAGGAAGGAGACTCCACCACGCTCCAAGGGAGTGTGTTCCACTGCCAAACAGCTCTTACTGTCAGAAAGTTCCTCCTAATGTTGAGGTGGAATCTCTGTTCCTGGAGCTTGCATCCATTGTTCCGTGTTCTAGTCTCTGGAGCAGCAGAAAACAAGCTTGCTCCATCCTCAATGTGACACCCCTTCAAATACTTAAACAGGGCTATCATATCGCCCCTTAACCATCTTTTTTCCAGGCTAAACATACCCAGCTCCCTAAGTCTTTCCTCATAAGGCATGGTTTCCAGACCTTTCACCATTTTAGTCGCCCTCCTCTGGACACGCTCCAATCTGTCAATATCGTTTTTGAATTGTGGTGCCCAGAACTGGACACAGTATTCTAGGTGAGGCCTAGATTAGATTAGTCTGGCATGACTTGTTTCTCTGAAACCCATGTTGACTTTTTGTGATTATGGCATTGCCTTCTAAATGTTCACGGACTCTCTGTTTAATGATCTGCTCTAGAATCTTCCCTGGTATTGATGTGACTAACTGGACGATAATTGTTGGGATCCTCTTTTTTTCCCTTTTTGAAGATGGGGACAACGTTTGCCCTCCTCCAGTCTGCTGGGACGTCTCCTGTTCTCCAGGAGTTCTCAAAGATTATTGCCAATGGCTCTGAGATTACATTTGCCAGCTCTTTTAATACCGTTGAATGTAGTTCATCTGGTCCTGGAGATTTAAATTCATTTAGATTAAGAAGGTATTCCTGTACTACCTCTTTACTTATTCTGTGCTGGATTTCCCCTATTGTGTCCTCTGTTCCCTTATCCTCAGGTTGATCACTCTTTTCTTTTTCTGAAAACACTGAAGCAAAGAAGGTGTTGAGTAATTCTGCCTTTTCTCTGTCCCCTGTTACCATTTTGCCATCTTCTCCATGTAGTGGCCCTACCATTTCCTTCTTCTTCCTTTTGCTGTGGACATATTTTTAAAAAATCCTTTTTATTGTTCTTAACCTCTCTAGGGAGCCTGAGCTCATTCTGCACTTTAGCTTTTCTGCCTTCACTCCTACACCTTGGGGTGTCTGTCCTAAGTTAAGAAAAGAACAAGAATGGAAATAATCTTCATCATTCTTAATTTCCAAGCAGAGAAAAGGATTTCCCAACACCTAAAATACCACTTCAGAAAGAGTAACATAGCATCAAGGGCATCCTTGTGAGCAGCAGCATCCTGGAGACCAGGGACTTGTCTACACAAAAGGGGGGGGTGGACTGTTCCACAGTAATAGCAAGTCACAGCAGCTGTGACCTGTCTTAATGGTTTTACAGCACCCATAAACTTCACATGCCTGTAGCCAAGATGACAACCACAAGTTGATTACTCTCATTTTTAAATATGCTACTGCCGAACCCTTTTAAAAAAAAACGATTTATATGGCATGCGCAAGCAATATTCCACTTTTCCAAAAAAGAGAGAGTACAAATCCCCATTTTATCACCTTAATAATCACTCGCTAAGACGAATCACTCGCTAATCCAACATGGCAGCAGCAGGCGCTTGCCGTGTAACCCAGCCCTGCCCCCTGAGCACGTCCAGCCCAAAATCGCATTGGACTTTTTAGCTGCCGCATCACACTGTTGACTCATGTTCAACTTGTGGTCTACTAGGACTCCTAGATCCCTTTCGCACGTAGTCTCATTCAGCCAGATCTCCCCCATCCTATATCTATGCATTTCATTTTTTCGCCCTAAGTGCAGTATCTTACATTTCTCTGTATTGAATTTCATTTTGTTAGCTTTGGCCCAGCTCTCCAGTTTATCCAGGTCATTTTGAATTTTGATCCTGTCCTCCAGGGTATTAGCTACTCCTCCTAATTTGGTGATTGATCACAGTTTAGCAAAGGCACATCGCACATTTGGAAGACTTTACAAAAGAGTCTGGAGTAATAAACACCTGAGGCAAAACACAAAAATCAATGTGTATAGAGCCATTGTACTGTCTATTCTCCTTTATGGGTCTGAAACATGGGTCACCTATCACCACCACTTACAGCTCCTCGAACACTTCCATCAGCGCTGTTTATGCACAATCCTAAATATACACTGGACTGACTATGTGACAAATGTTGCTGTCCTTGAGCAAGCAGGGATCACCAACATTGAGGCCATGATATTGAGAACACAGCAGCGCTGGGCAGGGCATGTGTCTAGGATGGAGGACCATCGCCTCCCCAAAATAGTACTCTACGGTGAACTCGCCACAGGTCAGCGTAAGAGGGGCGCTCTAAAAAAGTGATACAAGGACTCCCTGAAACAACATCTCAGGCTCGGCCAAATTGATCACCAACAATGGTCCGCCCTGGCCTCACATCGGGAGGCATGGAGACACACTATCCACAATGCTACAGCTTTATTTGAGAACTCACGCCAAACAAGTCTTGAAGAGAAACGACAACGCAGAAAGAATCACAACCCGGAAACATCACCCAAGGAGACCTTCTGCTGTGCTTTCTGCAACCGGACATGTCTATCTTGGATTGGCCTTTTTAGTCATCAGCGCGCTTGCAGAAAACGCGGGATGAGTCCTTCCTGAATCTTCGTTTGCGAAGGGAAGCCAGAGAGAGAGAGAGATTTTCACCATGTGGACAACCCCCTGGGGTCAGATCCTGGTTCAGCCATGAAAGCCTTTTGGGTGACCTTAGGCAAGTCACACACTCTCAGCCTCAGAGGAAGGCAAACCTGCTCTGAACAAATCTTTTTTTATTTATTTGTTTAGGTATTTAATGATTGACGCAGAAATGACGAGACCACACACAGAAGTTTGGGTTGAAATATGGGCCACTTTATTGATAGATTTCCTATTTATTGTAGTTTCTTGAGGTATGCCGAATGTGCTAAAAGGGGGGAGATCCCTCATGGGGGGCACGCACATGGGCAGTTGGTCACAACCGACCTAACCCCCAGCGTCCCTGGGCGACTCACCTGAGCCCCAAGGGGGATCCCGATGTAAGGGGTTCCCCTTGGGCGCCAACTGCTGGAGGGCCCCGCGTCGGGAAGGAAATCCCTAAGCCATATGGCTTCTGGGAAGGATCTCCCACCCGAGGCTGACCCCAAGGATATCCTACATCCCTGTACCCTATCCATTAGGGACGCCGGTACAGTTCAGTGGAAGATATCCTACCACTCAACTTGAGGTTGCCATAGGTGAACGCCAAGTTATAATCTCCCCGCTCCCCGCAAGTGACCACCTATTTAAAGAACCGCACCCGGAGCCAATTGTCAAAGTCCCAAGCGACAGTATGGGGTAGGCAAAACACCCCTCGGAAAAGAGCTGGTAAAAATTCCTACCCGGCCCAGAATGCGACCAGAAATGTCATACTGTGGCAGAGGCAGGGTGGGTGGGTTTCGAAAATCAGGAAAAAGAGGAGGAGACCAGGGGAGGCAGTGGTTGAAATAGCCCCTGCTTTGGTGCCTCCCCTGACTCCTCCTGGCCGGGGCGTGTCCACGCCCAGGCCAGCCCATAGGTTCACCTCTCTGCCCATCATTAAAACACCTCCCTCGGATCCACCATTCTTCAGGATCCGTGGGGGTGTCTGTTAATGATTGACGCAGAAATGACGAGACCACACACAGAAGTTTGGGTTGAAATATGGGCCACTTTATTGATAGATTTCCTATTTATTGTAGTTTCTTGAGGTATGCCGAATGTGCTAAAAGGGGGGAGATCCCTCATGGGGGGCACGCACATGGGCAGTTGGTCACAACCGACCTAACCCCCAGCGTCCCTGGGCGACTCACCTGAGCCCCAAGGGGGATCCCGATGTAAGGGGTTCCCCTTGGGCGCCAACTGCTGGAGGGCCCCGCGTCGGGAAGGAAATCCCTAAGCCATATGGCTTCTGGGAAGGATCTCCCACCCGAGGCTGACCCCAAGGATATCCTACATCCCTGTACCCTATCCATTAGGGACGCCGGTACAGTTCAGTGGAAGATATCCTACCACTCAACTTGAGGTTGCCATAGGTGAACGCCAAGTTATAATCTCCCCGCTCCCCGCCATAGATAGGGGCAAGTGTCAACTTAGCCCCTATCCCCCCAAGAGGAGGCTAACACAGCCCTCACCCCCTGTTGCATACCCTCAAGAAAGAGCTGGATCCCCAAATCCGACAAGTGTACCCCATCCACCCGATAAAGTTCGGGGCGTTTGTATGAAATGCCCGGGTATTGTATAAATTGGCCAAGGCCTTCAGCCAGAGCCCTGTGAACAGCCTTGTTCACTTTCTTGCGAGCAATATCCAACAGCTTGGGCGGCCCGTCGCCTGGGTAAGAAAGTCGCGGGATGATGTCAGACCACACCAAAGATGTTTGAGGCCAAGCCGCCTTAATCCGTCGCAAGTCAGCCAAAGCCTGCAATGCCAATGCTCTGCCCTTCAACAGGCCTAAATCATTGCCGCCGAGGTGGATGACCAGGACATGTGGAGGAGGTCCACGACGCTCCTGCAATAGGAAAGAGATTAAACCATTCCACCTCAAGCCCCGTTTGCCGAGCCATTCGATAGAGGCAATGTCTCCCAGACCCAGCTGCAGACCCAACGGGCTCCTCTTGGCATATCTCGCTGCCCAATACACAAAGCTGTGGCCACAAATCAGTACCCGGTATCTCATATCTGGAAAGAAAGCAGAGACAATCGGCAAAGACAATCGAAAAGCACAGACACTCAATTGCATAGCGGACGAACGTAACCCTTGTAGGCAGCAGATTTCCAGCGCCCCAAGCGCTTGATAGCCTCAGGTTGCATCCCCATAGCCGCGGCGGTCGAAGCCGCCCCGATCCGAAAGGAGTGCGAACAAAAACGCACACCTCCCAAGCCCAGACGCGATAAGGCTTTGGTGGTAAGGGACCAAAATTGATACTTAGTCAATGGGGACCCATCCGCGTGACAAAAAAGGGGGCCGGGGCCAGAAGGGCGCAACTTCAAATACTCCCTAAGGGCCACAACTGGACAAAGAGTTGGGTCGTAGCACTCACGTAGGGTAATACTACTACCCTTGCCCAACTGGTCAGTTTTGGATCGCCTAATCGTCAGCGTGACGTGTTTAGGGCCAACTGCAATGTCACCCAGGCCCAGTGCAAGTCCAGCCAAGTCCTTCTTGGACGCCACCACCAGCTCGCTGATCCGTAACGCCCCGAAGAAGGCCGTCAAGGAGGCAGCGTGGAGCAAGGCGGCCTCAAATGGGGTAGAACACAGGCTGGGCCATATCTGGTAAAGGCCTTTAAGGATGGCCGGTGAGAGGGGTTGCCTATCATCGTTCGCCCTGCCCCGCTGCCTGGCCCAACCCTCCTGCGCCTTCCGGATCCTAAAGTCGGAGGTGTTGTCCTGTAGTCCCTGTGCCTTACTCCAGAAGGCCAAGGCGGCCAGCCTGGACCGAATAGATTGGGGGGCAAGGCCTTTCTGTTTAAGGGATACACAGAAGTGTAAGAGGTGAGGGACCGGAATAGGCCAGGAATTCGGGAGATGCGCGGAGTCTCTAAACTCGAAAAATTCCTGTATAGACCGTTTGTACACCTTCCTGGTGCTTGGAGCGATGGAGAGGCTAATGGCCTTAACTATCTCACCAGTCCAAGCTCCCACAAATCCTCCGGCATCGGGTCCGGCATCTCGGCGGCGCCCGGAGCTAATCGCCTGAAGCGGTCCATCTGCGAACGGGAGAGAGCATCGGCAATGCCGTTGTCCACTCCCGCTACATGAGATGCAGTAAACAGAATGTTATACTGGAGGCATTGCAGGGTGAATGCCCTGACCAAATTCATCACCCTTTTGGACTTGGAAGTGAGGGAATTCACCACCTGAACAGTGGCCATGTTGTCGCACCAGAAGCGCACTGTGGAGTTTGCAAACTCCCTCGGCCACAATTTGACGGCCACTAAGATCGGGAAGAATTCCAGGAAGGTGAGGTCAGCCGTAATGTCCGACCCAACCCATGAGCTGGGCCAACGCTCAGCGCACCACCTCCCCGAAAAGTAGACACCAAATCCCAGAGATCCGGAGGCATCTGAAGACACCTTAAGGGCATCGCCTAAACGTAATTCATCCCGCCAGAAGGAAATCCCATTAAACTGTTCCAGGAAGTTATACCATACATCCAGGTCCAGCTTAATCTCGCGGGTGATCCGGATTCTGTGATGTGGTAAAACAACACCCCTGGTAGCATCACATAGGCGCCGGAGAAAGGCCCTGCCCGGGGCTATAACCTTGCATGCGAAATTGAGGTGACCTATAAGTTCCTGGAATTCTTTAAGGGTGGCCTTGTTGCGTTGAAGGAAGGAAATGACCCTGAGCAGGAGATCATCTATCTTATCCGAGGGCAGGCGGCAAAACTGGTTAACTGTGTCAATTTCGATACCCAGAAAAGCCAATCGCTGACTCGGTCCCTCCGTCTTTTCTTGAGCTAGAGGAACCCCAAAGATCGCCATGAGGTCTTGGAATTGAGTCATAAGGTAGCGACAGACCCCCGTGCCGAAACGTCCAACAAAGAGGAAGTCGTCGAGGTAGTGTACCACCCCACGATACCCAGTGTGATGCTTAATTGCCCATTCCAAAAAGGTACTGAACTTCTCAAATGCGGCACAGGAGACAGAACAGCCCATAGGCATAGCACGATCCATATAATAGAGGCCATCAAATGAGAAGCCCAGGAGCTCGAAATCGTCCGGATGAACCGGCAACAGGCGGAAAGCAGATTTAATATCACATTTGGCAAGTTCAGCGCCGAGGCCGTGTCGCTTGACAACCCTGACCGCTGCGTCAAAGGAGGTGTAGTGAACCGTGCACAGTTCTTGTGGAATGGAATCATTTATGGAATGCCCCCTCGGATAAGACAGATGATGTATAAGTCGAAATTCGCCCGGTGTCTTCTTTGGGACAATGCCCAAAGGAGAGACCCTTAAGCATGGTGAGGGTGGGTGTTCGAAGGGGCCCAGGACACGACCCTCAGTGACTTCCTTCTGTATTTTTTGTCTAACAACGTGTTCTAATCCGTGAACAGATTTAAGGTTGGGCGCCAAGTAAGGCTTGCGAATACCCTGATAAGGAATTCGAAAGCCCTCGTGGAACCCATCGCGGAGGTACTGGGCTGCCGACCGGTCCGGATACACATACAGCCAGGCAGCCAGAACCTCCAGCCTAATTGGACTGGGCCCCTTTTCCCTGATGTGTGAGGTTGTTGGTGGGGTTGTTGGGGCCCTTCCTACCTCCTGGTTGGTCTCTACCGAACTGTCCCCTCCCTTTAGGGCAATTGCGGAATGAATGGGGGCCCCCGCAGATGGAACATTCGTGGCGAAAGACAGACGGGCGGCGGGAGCACGAGCCTCTGTAACCAAACTCCCAGCATAACAAACGGCGATTGGGCGTCACCGACTGATTAGGCTGCGAAGTCTGGCGGGAAGAACTGCCAGGACGAGCATTTTGCAGCAGGTGGCCGCTCTGTGCTCGATCACCCAATATGGGCCGGCTAGGGGACATGATTTGTAACCACAGGTGCGAATTGATAATGTCCCACCGCAAGGTAGGGGAAGAGGCAGCCATCTGCCGGAAGGCTTCGTCGTATTGAAGCCAAGCCGGGCCTGCGAAATCAACATAAGCCCTGTAAACAATATCTAGGTATCGGAAAAGGGCATAGGATTTGTGTGGCTGGCTGTGAGAGACCACTCCAGCGTAAATGAGGAAACCAGCTAACCAGTTAGCCCAATTCCTGTCGACCCGCCTCTTCTTAATTTTTTCTTTTTCCCTGTCATCCAATTCATCCTTCTCCTTTTTCTCCAGCTCTCAGAAAAGTAGGGAAAAGATATCCACATACTCCCCCTTCAGGATTTTTTCTTTGGTAGCAGGGGCTAAATGCTCGCCCAAAGCAGGGGCCTGCTCCAATCCTACAGGAATGTGGGGAAGGCCCATGGTAGCCTGGCCACCCGGTGGAGGCGAAGCCAGAGGGTTACCAGTGTAAGGGGACCCCAATGGCATAGGTGGGTACCAACTGTACATAGTGCCAGGCGGGCTTCCTGGGAAAGCAGTAAACGCCTGAGCACCAGGTTCGGTTTGGGGTTCTGGCTGGCTCCAAGGCCACGACTGGGAAGTGTAACCGTGATTAGTGTCGTGATTAGACTCACTCTGAGGCAGTGACGCCAGCTGAGTGCTAGGACCTTCGCCTGGAGACTCGTCCTCATCCTGAGTGTCGCGAGGCGCCGCGTCCCCTTGGTCTTCCAAAGCCTGTATGCGAGCAAGAAGTTGGTTAGCTACTTCACTAGAAAGGCCCCCTTCATTGTCCCTGGCAGGACGTTTCGGAGGCCTAGGGAGACGAACATCCTCCAAGGCCTGCAAGCGATCCAAGATTTGTTGTAACACATTCTCAATCCTGTCCCGCGGGACAGGACACGCAGGCTCAACTGGGTCATTAGGGGGGGCAGGCACAACTGGTTCGCTCGGTTCACGAGGGTGGGCTGGTTCCGCTGGCACCTTGCCTTTACCACCTTTCCTGGCTTTAGGGGCCATGAAGCTGTACCTAACGACAAGCACAGAAACTATTAGTGGAGGCCCCAATTCAAGGCCTAAAATTACAGGCAATTATAGTAGCAAAACAATGACCTAAAGATTGGAACAGCAGAATAAGGCAAATGGCCTAGAAATTGTGACAACAATCGTGATAGCCAAATAAAGACCTAAGGATCGGAACAGCCGAATAAGGCAAATGGAATAACAAATAAAGGAACTGTGCAAGCACAACGTAATCAATCGAACAACGCAATCAATCGAAAATTGAATTAAAATTGAAATAAAACGATTTCACTAAAAAACCCAAATCCGTAAAACGATTCCTAACTTAATTAAGCAATGCAAAATATGAATTAAAATGAACCAAAACTATTTAATTTAATTAGAAACCCAAAATCGAATTAAATGAATAAATTTAAATTAATCAATTAATCAATGTAAGATATGAAGTGAAATGAATTAAAATGATTTAATTAGAAACCCAGAATTAATTGAATCAATTGAGTAAAATTGAATTAATTGAATAAAATTGAATTAAAATTATTGAATTGAATTAAATTATTTAAATGAATTAAAACTAGAAACACCGCAGACAGCAGGGGGCGCTCACGTGGAATAAAGTGGAATAAGTAAATCAAGTAATCACTGTAAAATATGAAGTAAAATTGAATTAAAACTAATTAATTAGAAATCCAAAATTGATAAAATTGAATAAAATTAAATCACAGGTTAATTGGATTAAAACTATTAAATTGAATTAAATTATTTAAATGAATTAAAACTAGAAAGTAAATCAATTAATCCCTGTAAAATATGAAGTAAAATTGAATTAAAGCTAATTAATTAGAAATCCAAAATTGATAAAATTGAATAAAATTAAATCACAGCTTAATTGGATTAAAACTGGGGGGAGAGCAGACCCGTACCAGAGAGCACGTGGCGCTAGGCCGGATAAGGACGGGGAAAGCGCAGGCCGCAGCCCGTGCGGGCAGGGAGCACGTGGCGCAAGGAAAGGCCGGAGCACGGGCGGGGAGAGCACGGAGAGGCGGCGGGCTGGAGAGCCGGCACGGGCAGGGGGAGGGCAGGGAGAGCGGTCGGCGGGCAGGCCGGAGCACGGGCTGCGGGCTGGAGAGCGGCGGGCGGGGAGAGCACGGAGAGGCGGCGGGCTGCCGGAGCACTGGCTGCGGGCTGGAGAGCACGGGCAGGCAGGGAGCGCACGTGTGGGCAGGGAGCGCGGTCGGAACGGGCAGGTAGGCCGGAGCACGGGCGGCGGGCTGGAGAGCACAGGCGGGCAGGGAGCGCACGGCCGGGCAGGGAGCGCGGTCGGAACGGGCGGGCAGCCCTGTTTGAATATATGAAGGGAGAGCACAGGCGGGCAGGGAGAGCACAGGCGGGCAGGGAGAGCACAGGCGGGCAGGGAGCGCGGGCGGAACGGGCAGGGAGAGCACAGGCGGGCAGGGAGCGCGGGAACGGGCGGGCAGGCCGGAGCACGGACGCGGAAAGCACGGAGAGCACGGGCGGCGGGCTGGAGAGCGCGGGAGGGCAGGGAGCGCGGGCGGAACGGGCTGGCGGCGGAGAAGCAAACAAAACACACGAAAAGCAAATAAAAAGGGGGAAGAGAGAGCAAAAACAAACAGAAAGCAAATGAAAGGGGGAGAGAACCAGGAACGAAGGCAGGCGCACGTGGCTCAATGTAAATAACCCAGAGGGGAAAGTAACCAAGGGGGGGGGGGAAGGTACGGAGAGGGAAGGAAATTCAAATCCAAATATAAGATAAATCAAAATAAGAACCAAATCAAATACAAATACAAATCAAATACAAATCAAATACATATAACCCCAAGAAATTAAAAGCTTAATCAACTCGCTTAAGAAAGTAAGGACTGAAATAAGCTAAAAACAGCCAAGTTACAGAAGGCCAAAAGGAGAGAGGGGCCCAAACAAAGGAACAAAGAAACTTATCCGAGTCCAGCGCAGCAGCTCTTCCTTTCGAAAATCAGGAAAAAGAGGAGGAGACCAGGGGAGGCAGTGGTTGAAATAGCCCCTGCTTTGGTGCCTCCCCTGACTCCTCCTGGCCGGGGCGTGTCCACGCCCAGGCCAGCCCATAGGTTCGCCTCTCTGCCCATCATTAAAACACCTCCCTCGGATCCACCATTCTTCAGGATCCGTGGGGGTGTGGAAACATCACCCAAGGAGACCTTCTGCTGTGCTTTCTGCAACCGGACATGTCTATCTTGGATTGGCCTTTTTAGTCAAAAATTGAAAAACTTCAGCCGGCTGACTGCCTTTTATCTCCCTCTAAGAAATGAACAGTCTCTGTCGCCCTCTGGTGGATAAAAGCTAGCATGACATAGTTGGAAAAGCTTCCAGAATGGAATACACATTACAATGGGGACACTGGTGAAATTTGTCATGGGATCTTCTGACACGTACCAGATTTAAACAAGAGAGCTGTGTTAGTCTGTTGCAGGCTGCACCCTTGTGATACTTGACTGCTTTGCCTCAGTGGAATCTGTGGCTGGGAGCAAAGAATGCCCTACCTTTGCAAATAAAAGTGTTAGTTAGTTATACCCCCACTCTTCAGCCACAAGGCTATCAGAGCGGCTTACAAATTGTTTTAAGCAATAGCTATTTACACATCTACACTGCATTAAACAGTTTCCAATGTGTGTTAGCTAATGCTTTGGACTGTGCCTACTGGGAAAGGCAAGATAATGTGCCTTCCCCTCCTCTCCCCACTTTGAACTTTGCACTTGGACCTCAATTTGCAGTACTTGAAATAAGCCAGGGATGAAAGGAGAAAGGAGAAGGAGGGAGAGAGAGTGAGAAACTGGGATGCTTTAAATACAGCTTGAAAAGTGGTATGACAAAGAATTAGTCCAGATTGTCCTTGACAATTTGGGATAGTTGGAGGGTATGACATGACTATCTGGAAACAGTGTTTTATGAACTCATGCACATGTGGATGCACACACCACACAAAACTTGAATCTCATCTCCCCCCCACAAAAAAAAAATGCCATGGGTATTTCTGTGCAAAATAATTTCTCAAAACACATTGGGATGACCAAATACCAGGTGGTAACTGCACAGAAGTATTTGTTTTGTCTGCAGCAGGGAAGTATTTGTATTGTTTTTGTCTGCAGCAGAGAAACCTATAGAAACCTGAAAATAAATATATATACACCCCAAGTCTCAGCAAATGTTTCCCCACATTCATTATGTCTTAATGAATGTGAATCATGCTCAGGCTAGATTTTCCTGAGACACTTTGATTTGAAAGGCTAGACACATGACACTTCTGGAGTGTTCTCTGGCCCATTCCCCCAAACCAGAACCAAGTGCAAAAGCATCACCCAATGTCTCTGAACCAAAGGAAGATACAGCCGGACCCCCAAATCCGTTGGGGTTTGGTTTCCAGACTTACTGTGGTTACTTGAAACCGTGAATACCAGAAAACCCTATAAAAATGACAGGACTTTCAGTTAAAAATACAATAGAGTTGCATTGGAGGAGCTAGAAGATGTCTAGAGAGGATGTCTCTCTAGCCATTTTCTAGGAAGACTTTATGGTATGCATCCCTGTTTTCTGTCACACGGAAAACTGAAACTGCGGATATTGGTCCCACTGATACGGGGTCCAACTGTACTAATCTTCAGTTCGGTTCATTGTTAAATGTGCTTAGGACTTGCAAAGTGGTTGGGGAGTGAAATAAATGACGTTTGTTTCAGTTCTTAGAACCCTATGCTCTACACTGACCTGCGCTCTGCCCCACCACCACCTCTAGGAAGCACCAGATGCACTTCAAGTGCCTTCAAGTCACCTGTCAACTTATGGTGACTCCATAAATTTCACAGGGGTTTCTTAAGCAAGGAATACTCAGAGGCGGTTTTGCCAGTTCCTTCCTCTGAAATATAGCCTACAACGCCTGGTATTCATTGTTGGTCTCCCATCCAAGTGCTAACCAGGGTTGCCCTGCTTAGCTTCCAAGATCAGACAGGGTCTACTGGTATTCTTCACCCCAATGGAATAAGCATGAGCTTAGGGAGAATGTCACTGACTGAACTGCATTACCTCAGGGGGATTGGGAGGTGATAGATGAATGCTTTAAATAAACAAACAAATAAGCAGGCCACATTGAACTCCACAGGATTTACTTCTGAGTAGACATATATAGAATTGCACTGTAACACATTATCTTCTACATGTGTTTGCTCTATTCTATGTCTTTCCCCTGTTGCATGTTTTTGATTGGCTTCTCTTCAAGCCAGCCTTGATGTGTCTCTCACAGCACAGAAATAGACAGCAGAGTCGTTCAGCTGACTTGCAGGTTTCTCCATGTTGAAGGTCTTGTGTTTTGTATTACTGTTTTTCTCATGGATAGCACTGAAGCCTCGAAGATGCCCCTCATCAGAGTCAGCTTTCCCAATATCCCTCAGGAAGAGCCTAGGAGCTTGTCCAGGGTACTGAATGTACCAGAATGGATATATTTGAATGAGTGATTCATAGGTACAGTTGAGAGAGATTTGGTTTCCTTCAGTAACAATCACTGTGCCTTCCATCTGGCTGACAGACTGTCCAATGGTCCCTTCTGTAGAGAAAATAATGGTGCCAGAGATAATACTAAGTGAATAGGTGGCTGAATTGGTGGGGACCTTGTTGGTCATCTAGTTCTCCATCCAGAAAACCCAGAAGTAGAACTTCCCCAATGTATGGCTGTCCAGACTCTGCCAGAAGAAGACCTCTAGCATAGAGCTTGGAAAGTGCCTACTTCGGACTACAACTGCCCAAATCCCCTGGCCAGTATGGTCAGTGGCCATGCTGGCTTGGAGATTCTGAGAGCTACAATCCTAAAATATAACTTCTTCAAGCTCTACTCCACCACCTCTCCAAATAATGGGTTCCAGTATCTAACTCGGTGGTTAGAAGTTTCTCCTAACATTCAACTCAAATCTATCCTCCTGTAATGTAAGGAGAAGGGGTTGGATTCTCACATGCTCATGCATATCTCTGTAGACTTCTTGAAGTCTCGGACAGTGAATCCACTCCGGGCTTTACTCTGAGCTTTAATTTTAACAGAGCTTGAAGGTTCAGGTTGAACACCTTGGACAACTCAATTAAAGTTCAGACTGAAAACAAAAGTGGATTCATCATCCAACTGATATCCCTAGTTCCCCAGTCTCAGAGATCAATCCCGGAAGGTGTGAATTGATGCTCAAGAAGAAAGTACAGTAGTTCTAACATGTGCAGAGGACTTCCCCTTAGTATACTACAGAGAGAAGGGAAAACTTAAGCCTCAGCACATCTCATTTAAGAAGCCAAGTGCAGTGGCGAGGGGAGCATTGTCCAGATATCTACACTCAATCTAAAATCCACAGTAAATTTACAGCTCCGCTAACAGTGGAACTGCCAGTCTCCATTACAGACATAGCTATGTAGGCAAGGCGTAGATTAAATATGCAGTTTAGAAATGCTTTAGCAGTCAGTGTGAGTATCTATGAAACAACAACAAAGATATCAACATAAGGGAGGATTTCAACCATCACTTACTCAAGAAGGCTGACATGATCACCAGAACCAAGGTCCAAAATAGAGGCATTTTCCCTTGGTCTAACAGGGAGAACCAAGATAGGTTTCCAAAGAGACTGGAAAGAATTTGGCTCTGATCAGCTTCAGATTGTTCACCTGCACAACCCACTCTACCTAATGCAAAGGCAGCCAGCAGGCTCTTCTTGCTAAGTCATTTCTTATCTCCTGTCTCTTGGTAAGTACTGTAATGCACAGGTTCACACAGCAAGGGGAAGGAGGGCAGAACAAAGGATATTGTGGTCAGCCACTAAGGTTTCCTTTACATGCAAGGAGGGGGTGGAGGTCAAGATTCGACACTTTATTTGCAACAGGGTCACATGAGTAGAATTGTCTCAATAGCGCCACCTTGTGTCTGAAAGCTAACTTTCCTCATTGTTTCAACCATGACTGTGGTGCCATGAAGCCTTGAAGCCCTTTTCTCTGGCCCTTGGTGGTCCCCAAGGCACCACTTCAAGTTAGCAGGGCCCATTTAAAAAAAAATCTGCAGAATTACATAATGGGCCAAAAATACAGCAGAATGGCCCCAAATTGGCCAGAATATGTCCAAAAATGGATGTGTGCTACATGGGATTTCCTGCAATGCAGCCCTCTGGGGGGTCAACTTGCTGCTCTCCAGATGCCCACAATAGCTGAGGAAGATGAAAATTGTAGTCTAACATCCCTGGAGATAACAAGAGAAGAGAAGTCAAGCATTTTTTTTCTCATGTCAGTTTATGTTCAGGTGCCCTTCCATTTCCTACCACTGTGTCACTCACAGCACAGTAGTAGACTCCAGCATCTTCTATCTCCACTTCACTGATGGAGAACTCTGTTGATGTACTCACTTTGTCAATAGTCATGTTCAACCGACCTTTTACCACATGTCCAGAGTAACCAGAGATGATGGAGTTAGGAGCCATATCCTGCCTTTGCTTGTACCAGAAGAGGTTATTATATGCAGAGATTCCATGATTACACAGGATCTGAGCTGTCTTTCCCACAGAGACAGAGACCTCCAGAGGCTGAGAAATTTCCCCATTGAGTCCCATGCCTAGAAGAAACAGACATCGTTTTGTAACTTTCCTTGCTTTATGGCTACCTATTCAGTCATGTTTCTCACCTTTTAAGTTCTACTCTTGCTCCATCTTATTCTCTCTTTCTTTCCATCTCTCCCTCTCATGAAATGGTTCACCCACTTCACTAATAAGTCTCCCTACATTTACTCTCCCTTCCATTTATTAATATGGTTATCTTGTGTGAGCATCCTTTTCCATTCAGTAGTAATAAACAGTGACTGCTAACAATCAACAAGTGTAGCTAGGTGTAGTCACATATATGGTAGAGAATTCAGTTTTTAAAAAGAATTCTACTAGTGCTAGTTCTTTCCATTCCTAGCATTGGGGGTGTCAGTACTAGTAAGATAACTAACACCAATCATAGAAGAAATTGTTGTTCCACTGCAAGTACTTATCACTCCTCCACAAAATCCTACTCTACCATCTCTCATTTCTTATTAATAATGGTTAACGAATCTGATGATTGAGCCCATCACTCACATAAGAAGAATAGCCCAAAGAAATGCTTCCATTGTGGTAGCCATGCTGTTGAAATCATCCTCTAGGACACAGATGATCCAGTTGGGATGGATACCTCCAAGGAGATGGTTCTGAAATACACCAGGACTCAGCAAATTCTCCACATGTGGTTCACTCTCACTCGCAAGGTAAAAGAATTGAGGTCTTTGTGGTAGCTTCATCTAAAACCTCTAATGTTGCCTCATCTCAGATTTACTCAAATGGTGAATGTCATTTCATTTCATTCCTCAAGACAAAAAAAATGCTCTTTAGTGCCATCAAGTGGAAACAAGCAGCTATGAGGTATTATTAAGTGAAAAGAATGCCATTTCTAGGATGTCACATTATAAAATTGTAGCACCTCAAAGGACATCTAGTGGAAACCCTGTCAATAAACAAGTCCACAGATCAAGTTTCCATGAGATATTATTTCAGAAACCTCCAATGAAGGAGAGTCTCCAACCTACCCAGGTACTATACTGCAACAAAGAGACAAACAGAAAAGATCCTTCTTTTAACTAGTGGTGGAACAACAGTGCTTTGACTGCAGTGTGGACAGAACCCTCACAAATACTGTAATGGTATATCTCAGCATCCCTACTGCAAAGACCATAATCCCCTACTTGGTTCATAACTTTGGCTCACAACTTTGGTTCACCTCAATGGAAGCAGTGTATTGATATCACATTTGGCTGAACTGGCTGTAAAGGCCATCCAAGGGTTACCAGGAAATAAAATGCACTCCATGGGAAGCATGACATATGCTTAAGAGAAGCCCCTATAAACTCCTCACAAATTCACACCTGGATACAAACATCCTGCATGTTCTCTGAAATGGAAAAACCAAGTCTCCCAAGGAGATAGGTATCTTACAGGAATCAAACATACAGAGGGAATTTCATTGCTATGTAGATTAAGCTGACACATTTGCATCCAAGAGACCAAAGGGGGTTACTTATCAATCAGTAAGATACCAGATTGTCCCCAATCTTCCAGATCCCAGCTGTCTGGAATCCCTTTGTAAAACACTTGAGAATAATTTGAAATCAAATGTTCCTTTGATCCAGAGTGCAGCTTCATAGAGTCATAGAGTCATAGAATCACAGAGTTGGAAGAGACCACAAGGGCCAACTTCAAAGGAATGTTCCTTCTAGAGAAAGCTTAACAGGTGTAGTATACCCCATAGCCTAACTATTCCCTTCTAACTATTTCTTGTCTTACTCTGGTAGTCTGGTTTCTTTGATAAAATGAATGTATGTGATGTGTGAATGCTCCAGTTCAGTTCAATAAAGTTCCATCCATTATTCTGTAGACCTGACTCCCATGTATTTTCTACACAATACCCGCATACATTGGGTTAAGATCCTGCAGAGTTGTGCAACCTCTTGTTATGCCATGTGAGATGCTTCTAATTCCCCATTGAAGTTAAGATCTTGCATGGGCTTTCCACGGACAGTAGTGATTCACATAACAGTACAGTTGGACAGCCATATCCACGGAACCAATATCTATGGTTTCAGTTATCCGTGGTACACAAAACAGGACCACCTTAGAGCTGCCCTGGCAAATGCCTAGAGAGGTGTCCTCTGTAGGAATCTTCTAGGTCCTCCAATGAAACTCTATGGTATGTTTGTACCAGAGATCCTTTAATAGGGTTCACTGTTATCCGTGGTTTCCAGTATCCACTGTAAGTCCAGGAACTGAACTCATGTGGATACGGGATCTGACTGTACTTTTAACACCTTTGCTATTCACTGTGCCTAGAGTAACCATCTTGCAGCCTAGGACACACAATAGCCAATCTGCCAGGCCAGATTTTGGGTCTCTTTGTTTCTTCCCTTCTCCCCTAATATTGTACCTGATGAATAGTTCTGGAGATCGTGGGAGTTCACACCATTTATGTGTCACTTCTGTAACACTCGAGTAGTCCCAATAAAAGGTATTCCTCATCTCTAATGTTTGTTTTTTCTTATGGACAACATCAGCACTTTGTTTTTTATATGAGAAAACAAAGCTCTCTAATGTCCTCTAATGCAAGGAAGTGACCATGACATAAGGACAGAGGAGGGGAATAAGTCCCTCTTAACATAGTAGACCAGCTGTATTTTTATTTCGTTTCATTTTAGTGAAATGCAACCATGATAGGCCTCACAGTAGATGGACTTTAATTCCCAGTATGCATCACCCTGGGCTATGTTGACAAACTACAGGAAAAGATCTTCCACCTAAACATTAGGAAGAATGTACTGACGATAAGAACTGTTCTACAGTGGAACACGCTGCCTTGGAGTGTGGTGGAGTCTCCATCTTTGGAGGTTTTAATAATAATAATAATAATAATAATAAATAATAAAATTTATTTATACCCCGCCCCTCTGTTAAAACAATCGGGGCGGCTTACAAAATTTAAAATACAATACAAATAAAATCCCTAAACACCCCCACTCCCACCCTCCCCCATAAAAAAACATTAAACAAATATAAATTAAAACAACTAATCTAAAATCACTTTTAAAACTATAAATACAATAAATATAATAAATGGCCAGCAGCCTAGAAGAGGCCAGGATCCCCTGAGGCCGGGATCTAATTAGGAAAGGCCTGCCGAAACAGAACGGCCATCTGTCGCAAATGCTTCAATTATGTGTTCCTGCAGGGCAGGGGGTTGGATTAGATGTCCCTTATTGTCTCTTCCAAATCTATGATTCTGACTAGGAGTGATGGGACTATCAATCCAACAGCCTCTAGAGAGCTGCAAAATTCCCACCTTGTATTTCCAACATGTATGACTAAATCTGCATCCAATACAATATATCTGGAGAGTGTAGTACATGAGATTACATTTTGGTAGGGAAATCAGAGTCACCATTTAGCAATAAAGGAAAGAAAAATATTAAAACTTGTCGGAATTTCCTTCTTCACTATCTCGCAGAATTTCTGAACGGGCTATAAATACTCCTGTGTCATTGTGCCACCACAGCACAGAAGTAGGTGGCAGTGTCTCCAAAATGAATATTTATGATGCTCAAGCAACTCTCCTGCTTGGTTTTGTCAAGATCAGCATGGAGGATGTTTTCCTTCTGAGGTTTCTCCTGAAACAACTGCAACAGAAATACAACTCTGTCTCCTGGGTATCGCCTGTACCACTGCAAACTGTAGAAGTTGCTTACATTGTACTGGCAAGTAATGATGGCATTCTCCCCTTCTTTGCTGACTACCATGGATTTCTGAAGGATGTTATCTTGGCCTCTGACCCCTGTGTAGGAAAGATATGAGAGTCACTAAGTTCACCTCTAAGTTCTTATGGACATCTCCCTCAGTCCAGACAGGAAGAGTTTCTGAATCAGTAGGTTTTCCTTCCCTAGTTACAGAACTTCTGTCAAATTATTCGCTGTACAGCCCCATGGGATTACTGTAGTATCTTTTTAAGGTTCCAGTGCTCATGGTCAAAGGGATGAAAAGGAAATCAAAATAGCAAGGCTCAGAAGTCAAATTGGGAAAAGTGAATGCACTGCCTTCTGTTACTGTTGGGGCTACATAAGCCCCCATTCCCGGCCACTGGACAGGCTGGCTGGGATTGATAGGCGCTGGAATCTGACAAAGCAGCCAGAGGGCAAAAGATTCTTTCTCTGGTCTGCAAGATTCAGTGTTGAATATCAGGAAAGAGCTTTTGAAAAGGGAAATATTTTGCATAGGCAGTCATCAGGAAAGAAGAAAGGCTAATCACCACTAACCTTGGAGAAATATTAGCAGCAGAATCCACAGGTCGCATAGATACATTGCCATCTCTGCCCTTGGGTATGTCTGTGCCAGATGATACTCTGACCTGAGCAAACATCTTAACCTCCAGCAAAATTCTGCTTCCCACACTTCTCATGCTACTAATAGCACCGAACCAATCAAAAATAAAAGCCTGACCACAACAGAGATCAGAAGAGGTATAAAGAAGAGCACCACCCCTGCTAAAACTGCTGCACCTCCCTCATCTTTACTTGGCAGATCAATAGCATTTGGCATTCTCTTCTGTGCAGACCACACTGGAATTCTGAGTACCTTTCATTTTCACATTTGTAACCTAATGTTTTGGGAAAGATGTCCAGCATCCAAAATCAAAAACGTTAACACTGGTCTCCGATACCCACCCAAATGGGAAGTAGTGAACCATGATTTATGAACATGAGAATTTCTGTGTAGGATCAGACTGTCATCCAACCTGGCTTACTTCTCTAGTCTTCCTGCAGGGGCCAACCACACGCCCAATGAAAAGCCCCCCAAGGAGGTCATGAGTGCCAGGGCTGTCCCAAGACATTTTGCTGCCTGAGGCAAAGCAGCAAGTAGTGTCCCTCATTCCACAGACAAGGTACACAGTGCATAGTCCAGACAAGTTATTTTGGCCCAGGAGGCAGTTAGTCACCTCTCCCTCCCTCCCTCCCTCCCTCATTATAACAATGCAGCCACGGGGGGGGGGACATTCTCTGCTCTTGGTGGGGGGGGTGTTACTCAAAATCAGCTGCCTGTGGCTCCTGCCTTACCCTCCCTTATAGTAGGGCTGGCCCTGAGGAGTACAATAGCCCCTTCCTATGATGTACCCTGAGAATTGGAACAGACACAGAGAGAGAAAGCAAAGGGGATAACAGAGCTATATTTCATATTCTAGGTCAGTGGCTCTTAACCTTTTCTTTACCAGGGACCCTCTCTAAATATCTTTTGTTGCCATGGACCCCCAAGACTTAACTCAAGATTTAAAACCCAATAGTAGTAGTAGTGGTGGTGGTGGTAGTGGTAGTAATCTGATAATAATACAATTACACCATCCATTAAACCTTCCATCAGAGGCACTGGAGAGGGAGAGAAGAATTTTCTTCTGCTTCTCCCTGCAAGTTTGTGGCTGGAGCAGATTGAATGGCAATGCGCAGGCCAAGCCAGCCAGCCTTTGCCTTGGCCCCTGTCATATAGCTGCTCCACTGTGGAGAGAGGGTGGGCTGAGCAGCCATAAAGCCTTTGCAGACCCCCTGTGATGACACCGCCGCCCCCGGGGGGGTCCATGGACCCCAGGTTAAGAACCACTGTTCTAGATGATGCACAATGCTAGCAGTTGCACTTTCTTCAGGGTTATACAGTAGTGGCAAAGGAGGGTAGACATGAAACTAAAACCTATTGGTTATTCCCCTTTGGGGGACTAGTCTTTGGATGAGAGCCATCGCTTCAATTTTTGAATACTGAGTCCACACATAGGTTAATTTGATTCAGTGGCTCTACTCTAGTTGGGTCTAGAGCTTATGTCGTGTAGCGGTTTATGTGTTGGACTAGGACTCTGTGAAACCAGGCTTCAAATCTCTTCTCGACCATGGAAAACTTGTATGATCTTGGGCAAGTCACACTCTCTCAGCCTCAAAGGAAGACAATGGCAAAGCTCCTCCAAACATGTCTTCCTGGGAAAACCCTGAGATAGGGTCACCATAAGTCAGAAATGACTTCAAGGCACACAACAACAACATCTATGGTGGCCAGGTGAAATAAGAGTCAGGGCTCTGTCCTTTTAATAGATGGGTAGGTCTAGAACCCATGTGGTGTAATGGTTTGAGTGTTGGACAAGGACTCTGCAAAACCGGGACTCCAATCCCCCCTCAGCCATGGAAAGCTATTTGGTGACCTTGGGCAAATCACACACTCTCAAGCTCAGAGGAAGGCAAAGACAACCCACCTCTGAACAAATGTTGTCAGGAAAACCCTATGATAGGTTCACCATAAATTGGAAACAACTTGAAGGCACACAGCAAGCAGGAATTTCAGCAGGTACTGCTTTCATGACAAGCAATGCATGCGGAAATTTCCTCTTCTACACAACCATTAAAGGGACAGTATCCCTGTCCTTTATTTCACCTGGCTATCCTAGTCCCATCTCCAGTTGTTGCTGTTGGTAGAAAAAGCTGCATAAATCTGCCTGATGAGCATCTCTTACTTTCCTCTGAGAAAGAAACAACCTCAGTGCCCTCTAGTGGTGATAAGCAGGAATGTCAAAGGTGAAATAACCTTCAAATTACACTTTCAGGGAGTAAAATGAAAAGATCCAAGTCTTAAGTGGAACTCTATTCCACTCCTATGGATCAAATATCAGGTTAGGCTGAGCAGCTTTAAGTGTGTAAACAGCATCAGGAAGAATGATTATTTAATTTTTAAAAGTGAATCCAGAGCTTTCCACAGTCTTGGATTATCAGATCAGTACTGGCTGGTTGACATGGACAAAGATGCCCATCGAGGTTCAAGGAATTCCTTTAACCCTGCTCTTACATTGTAGCAGAAGGGGATTCACTATCTGGGCCAAGGAGGTGATAAACATCTTGCCATAGGACAATCTTGTGTCACCTGTCTTGAAGGGGGTATTTGTGAAGTTGTTCCTGAAGATATTCTCCTTTGGACCCCAAAGATATCATAACTATCATTCTTTGGCTGGGCACTCCCAAGACATTTACTGCATGAAATGAAGGACAACATGCCCTCTGCTCCACCCCAGCAACCACTGAATGTTACTTGCATACTGTTCTTGGGAAAGTATCCTCCCACACAGATGACATGGGAGCAACAGGCAAGCTAAGAGAGCTCAGGACAGGCTTGGTCCTACAATGGTGAGAGAACAATGCCATTACTGCCCCTTCACACTGTCTGTGGTGGCCAGTGCCTCCCATGTCAATGGCATGGTAAATCCACTCTAGATTTAAGTCCGACCTTCACATGATCTTTCCAAGGTGCTAGACCATGCCCAAGGTGATGACCCCTGAAAAAAGAATCAACACCTTAGATCATTCCTTGAATGCTTGGACTAAAACTCTAAAGGAAGCCACCAGCCACCCCACTGCAAACCAATCAGCAACTTAAACCCAAGACAACTACCTTACGCTACCTAGTGGTAAGGCTGGCTGTCTCCAAATATCCCCCTTTGGAGCAAAGAGTGTTTAGCCAGCACCAGCTTCTGTGTATGACCTGAAAGGAAAAATCAGAACCACTGCAATGCAGTGTCCCAATACTCAATCCAGCCAGGTAGTCTAGGGTGCATCTACACTGTAGAAATAATGCAATTTAACACCACTTTAATTCCTATGGCTCCATCCTGCAGAACATTGGGATTTGTAGTTTGGTGAGGCACCAGTATTCTTTGGCAAGAGAAGGTTAAAGACCTTGTAAAACTACAAATCCCAGGATACCATAGCATGGAGTTACAGCACTTAAAGTTTGTCAAACTGCATTATTTCTTCAGTCTAGATGCACCCTAGATGGATACCATGGACTGATGGTATGAAAAGACAGTCAGTCCTTGGCATAAATCATCTCCCAATTCAAACAAAGCAGCTTGTATTCAATTGCTCAGCAAAAAGCTTGATTTGGAAAAGGAGAGAATAAAAAATTAGCAGGGAAAGGGGAATTTTAAAAGTCCAGAGAGAAGACTATTTAATGGAATGGATCCAGATTTAAGAGCAGATCCATCTTCATGATGACTGACAAATCCTATTGATTTCAGTAAGTGTGCTTCAAGTATGGCTAAGACTAGATCCAACACAGTAAACGTGGAGACTGCAAAAGTGGGAGTCTTTTTTCATTGAAGTCTGCAACTAAACACCATAGAGAGTCATTAGCCCTCAAAAAAGCAGGAACAGATGCTTTTGGACTATAGGTCCCCTCAGTTCTAGCACCATGAGAGCTGCAATCCTACTACATGTTGAGGGCAGCCTTTCCAGAACAACTGTCTCTGTTTCCTCACAGAGTTTTTGCACAGGTTGCAAATGCATCTGTGTCATTGTGTTTCGACCGCACAGAAGTAGGTGGCAGCATCTTTGAGATGAATCCCTGTGATGCTCAAGTGACTTAGTTGCTGCTTTTTGTCAAGATCAGCGTGGATGTTGCCTTCACTCTCACGTTTCTCAGACATCAACCGCAGCAGAAATATGGGTCTTTCTCCCGGGTATTGCTTATACCACTGCAAGCTGTAGAAAGTGCTTACTTTGTACTGGCAAGCGATGGTGGCATTCTTTCCTTCTTTGTTGACCACCATGGGTTCCTGAACCACATTGTCCTGGCTGCTGGCCCCTGTGTGGGAAAGACACAGAAGTAATTCAGTGCATAGCAAGGACCTTTTCCAGAACATAGGAAGAGCTGAAAGCCTCAGAAATGGATGGACTCTTCCTTCTCATGGGCCTTCTGACAAACGGTCAGATCTTAGTTGCATAGGCCAGAATCTTATATGATAGCTACGTACTATGTAGCACTGTAACTATGGTGCTGTGAAGTGAATTCCAGTCCAACCCCAACCCCCAATTCCACACTTACAACTCAGCAGCTGCTGTGATCAACAGAGGTCTGTTCCCCTGTCACTCAGGAAGTGTCTCACGAACATTCCCAAGCAAGTGATATCAGCTGCAACAAGCAAGAATAGGACCCCCTCGTAGCAGAGATCACTCACACAAGGAGGGACCGGACCATCAATCAGCCGCATCCTGAGCAACAGGGGAAGAAACTCCTGTCGATCATAGTGGCTACTGAATGGTGATTGGGGGATTTTCGTAGTCCCTACATAGCCCCTAAACCAGGTGCTATATAGGGAATGTGAATACATAGCAGTCACAAGTGCATAACTCTAGGTTACAAATTCATAACTGCCATACAGCATTCCAGCCGTAGCCTATACTAGAAACAGTTGAGCTGATTCCTTTTTAAGGTTCCAGTCCTCATGGCAATGTGAAAAAAAGAAAGAAAGAAAGAAAGACTGTGAGGCACAGAAATTAGACAAAGATGGGGAACCAAGGGCCTTCCACATGTTGTTTAACTACAGTTTCCATCATGCCTGATCCCTGGCATGCTGGCTAGAGCTCATGGTTACTGAAGTCTAACAAAGCCATGGAAGAATCAAAGCTTCCCTTCTTCTGGTCTGTAGAATTTAGGGTTGCCGCATTAAGGAATTAAAATGTCGATATGTGACAAGGCACACGTTAGGAAAGAAGAAAGAGTAAACACCTACCTTGAAAAAGTATTGACAGCAGGATCCACAGGCTGCACAGATACATCATCATCTCTGCCCCTGATTTAGGCTGGTAGGAAGAAATGACACTGGTTATGCTGAATTTCTGACCTGAGTACACATTGGGATCTCGAGCAAACCACCAATGTTGCCTGCAGCTAACTGCACCCAGCCAATCAGAAGCAAATGTCTTGCCACAAGAGAGACTCAAACCAAAGACCACACTTCCTGCCCATCAGCAGATTGACTGAATTCATTTTCAGCCTGCTCAATCCCCCACCTACCCCCAAATCAGTTCAGAGGAGCATACAAATATTGGTTGGTGTTCTGTCGAGAATGTAGATCTTCGTAAACCAACTTATGATTGCATCAAGTTGAATTGTGCAATGTATTTATCAGGGCAGGGGGAGATGTAACTATGCCAGTGGGGCCACTGTGCAAGTGGAGTCAGCTGCGTGGCTGTGGTGCCGTGGTCCTAATTCACAACTGTCCCATTGCCCATTGAGCTGTATCCATTTTAATTCTTTGCAAGTCACGGGGAGTCCCAAGGCTGGGACAATGTGGGATAGAAATAAGGTAACTATCTAATAATAATATTTAAAATGCTTGTATTGTTTTACTTGAATGCCATCCTAAGATCCCATGATATAGGTTGGGATATAAATATTTTAATAAATAATACAGGTCGCTCCCTGTTTATGTGGAATCAGAACCCATCGTTTCACTTATTTATTTATTTAGGTATTTATAGCCCACTCTTCAGCCACAAAGGCTCTCAGAGCAGCTTACAAATTGTTAAGCAATAGCACTTTACACATCTTGACCACTTTATAGCACACTAGGCACTAAGTGGTTTCCAATGTGTGTTAACTAATTGCACCCACAAGCCAGGTACTCATTTTACCAATCTCTGAAATGATGGAAGGCTGAGTCAACCTTGGAGCCCTTGGGATCGAACTCATAATGTTGTGACTGCAGTATTGGCATTTAACCACTGTGCCACCAGGGCTCCCTTACCTGAAGTCAGGGGGAAAGGTCTCTGTAGGCATCTAGAGCACCATGGAGTCATGCTGGAGGTGGTCTCTCTAGTCATCAGGAGGTCCTCCAGTGTGACTCTGTGGTCAACTTCTGCCAGAAGTTCACCATAGAGTTGTACCAGACACCTAGAGAGGTGGCCACTCTAGGTATTTTCTAGGTCCTCCAGCACAATTCTATGGTTTCTATGGCAGTTCGCTATTATATGTGGTTTTGTGTAATCTGCCATTAAGTCCAGGAGCATATCCCCTGCATAAAGGGGTGGCAGCTTGCACCCGTATACTGGGGGGAGGGACACATATCTGCAATATTGACATCATTGGAGGAACAGCAGAATAAAAATATATGCAAAAAATGCACAAATATTTGGACATCTGCAGGAGCATTGCTTTCTCTCTCTCCATCCCACCTCCATTTCTAGAAGCAAAAGGGATCTGGAAGGTGCCACTGTAAGTTTCCTTTAGAAAGGTCTGCCTGGAGGAGGCTCTGTTTCACCTCCAGGTTTTGTGACAGACCTGGCTGCCTCTTTGCAGCACTGTGTCTCCAAGGCACAGAAGTAGGTGGCAGAATCATTAAGCTGGGTGCCCTTGAGGGATAGGGTAGTGGTTTTCTTCTTCGTGTCCAGAGTCATTTCAAAACGGCCATCTGATTTAGATGTTGTTGAGGTCAGTAAGATGATAAACTGGGGCTGCTTGCCTGGGTACTGCCTGTACCATTGCAAACTGTACTCGGTGCCTGTATAGGTGCAATTGAACCGGATGGGATCTCCTTCCTTGATAGAAGCAAGTTTGTTGTCCTGATTCACAGAATAGGAATTCTGGCCCAAGACACCTGGAAGAGAATGACAACATCAGGAAGTAAGGGAATGGAGGAAGGGAGAACAGATTGGGAAGGGAAAACAGATAGATAGATAGATAGATAGATAGATAGATAGATAGGCAGGCAGGCAGGCAGGCAGGCAGTAGCACCCCTGTATCCGCTGATCCACCATCCACTGATTCAATTATCCACAGATGGCGACAGCAGGGGTGTGGATGGGGGAGGGAGGGGAAGAGGAGATCTCACCTCCCTTCTCCCTTTGTCCCTGGGATTGCTCTCCAGGATCGCTCTCGTGGTGGGAATGGCGATGGGGGTGAAGGGAGGGGAGGAGAGATCTCGCCTCTCTTCTCCTTCAGGATCACCCCCAGCATCACTGCCATGGCAGGAATGGCAATGGGGGGATGAAGGGAGGGGGGAGATCTCACTTCCCTTCTCCCTTCGCCCCCAGGATCACCCCTTGGGATTGCTCCCATGGTGGGAATGGTAACAGGGGCATTCGCTATTATCCGTGGATTTCATTGTCCACGGGGCCACCTGGAACCAATCTTCCACAGGTACAGGGATCCTACTGTATAGAGGGGGGGGGTATGTGGGCTCTACCAAGATATGTGCAGTTTATTTATTTATTTTTAATAAAACAAAGAGTAAATATATTCATACAAATATAAATATTTCAGTCTGAACAAGTACTTAATCGTTTTCCCCTTTTATAGAAAAAAATATCAAAAAATTACCCTCCCACCCTCCTTACTTTCTTTTCTGTTGAACTGAAGGAAACAATTTATAGCCCATTATAAATTTTCTTCTCTACACTTCCCCTTAACTGGTTATTCTACAACTTTCAATATTTTTATAATTTATACATTTCTGGTGATATTCTTCAACATTTCTAAATCTTATAAATAAAATAAACTTCTTGTCCTTTGCTTTGATTATTAATCATCAAGATCTGTGCACTTTCAATGTTATTTCATTTCAGGTGGACACCATCAGGTAAACATTAATGTGTGTGTGTGTGTGCGCGCGCGTGTGTAACAATTGGAGTCCCATTTTTATTACACACACATTACTTGTTTAATCAATTGTGTCTACTTGAAATGGAATTAACACTGGAAGCTTACTAACAGTTTTTGCTGAAATCCACATATAGATCTCATTCCCACATATAGAACCTACCTATGGATACATAGGGAAGAATGAGAAGGTCACAAAAGGGAGGGAGGGAAGAATTCCAGTAACAATTGTGTATGAATATTCAAGTGTTCATCCATTTCCAAGGGACACTATCAGATGAACAATTAGCATAAAGGTAATCCTTTTCCAATTTAGTTGAGCATATCCAACTGAACTCAGGGATACTAACACCAGCAGGGGGGCATCCACACTAGCGAAATAATCCAGGTTGAAACTGGATTATTTGCATGGCTCCCTCCTATGGAATCCTGCTGGGATTTGTTGTTTTGTGAGGCACCAGCACTCTTTGGCAGAGAAGGCTAAAGACCTTGTAAAAATACAAATCCCAGGATTCAATAGGAAGGAGCCATGCAAATAATCCAGTTTCAAAATGGATTATTTGTGTAGTGTGGATTAAACAAGGAGGATAAAATTGGGCTATCTATCCCAATATAGCCTCTGTGGACCTAAACCAAGCATGGGGCCATGGCCAAGTCAGGAACCAAATGCCTTGACACTCTACTAGAGAAAAGGTACCTGTGCAGAGGGCCAGAAGCAACACAGAGATCCTTCTCCCGATCATTCTTTTGTGCAAGCGATGTGATGAATGTATTCCACTGAGTCTCATGCAGAGCATAACTATGAAACAAGCCACAATCTTGTGGGTGGTTTTATGTTCCTGTCTTCTGAAGATGAAAGAGATTGTCGATGTTTGCTATTTCAACATGGCAGGATGGCAACGTACATAAGACAGCTGTTGGCAAACTGCATCTTCAGAAACCTATTTTAACATGCAAAAACAAGGAACCAAATCTTTCCAAGTACAACTCGGGATTGAGCTGCACATTCTGAAAAGATGACTGTAGATATGTGAACATTCCACCATGTAAACTATTAATGACAAGAAACTCCATGCCTATAGAAAACTAAGGATTCAGGGAATATGTAAGCTAAAACGTTTATCCATGACACCCTGGCTTTCCATCAACAATGAACTACTACAATGAACACTGGATTCAGTCATATACTCCTCCCACTGTAAATCAACTACAATACAGTCTGTCAAGGAGGAAAATGTGATATAGATGGCTTGCTGAGTGCTACTCTTATTTGTTGTTTATGGAATATATCTTAGGCTTCCTGCAAGTGTCCGGGTAAATTTCAAATATTACTCAGTATCAGGGATGGGAAAAGTAGCCTACAGGCCAAGTATGGCCCCTGAGCTTCATATATTGGCCCCCAAAGCCTGGTGGATGACTGAGTACTAATCTTGCTTTTTTTCTCTCTCTCATGGAATATAGCTTGGGCTTCCTGCAAGTGTTAGAGTAAATTTCCAGCTTGTGTAAATACCCAGCTTGTGGGGACAATTAGCTAACACACATTGGAAACTGCTTAACACAGCGTAGATGTGTAAATTGCTATTGCTTAAAACAATTTGTAAACCGCTCTGATACCCTTGTGGCTGAAGAGCGGGGTATAAATAAATAAATAAATAAAAATAAAAAAGACCCCATATCCACAGAACCAATATCTGCAGTTTTAGTTGTCTATAGGACACAAAATAGGGACACATGCCATAAAGTCATCCTAGAAAATGCCTAGAGAGTCATTCTATCTAGACATCTTCTTGTTCTCCCAAGGTAACTCTATGATATGTTTTTACTGGAAGTCCATTATTTTAATAGGTTTCGCTATTATCCATGGTTTCAATATACACGGTAAGTCCAAGAACCAAACCCTCATGGATATGGGTGTCCAATTGTATAATTAAATCAGTGCAGGCCACATGTGGCTCCTGAACTTCATATTTTGGCCCCAAAGCCCTTTTGGGGATCCCTGGTTTTAAAAAAAAATCCTGCACACATCTCCAAACATCCCCAAATCATCTTCCTACATGGAAATTTAACTCACCTACCACCACACAGGAGTTCACAACACTCCCAAAATCATGGGGGGAAATGGATAGCATTAGCTGAAATTAGCAAATGATGCATCACTTCCAATATGCCTTAGATGCATGTACCACAGTTTATTGGGAGGGGTATTATTATTATTTGTGATGAATGTTGCTATCCTTGAGCAAGCAGGGATCACCAGCATTGAGGCCATGATATTGAGAACACGGCTGGGCTGGACAGGGCAGGGCATGTTTCTAGGATGGAGGACCATCAGCTCCCAAAAATAGTACTCTACGGTGAACTCACCACGGGTCAGCTTAAGAGGGGCGCTCCAAAAAAAACTGATACAAGGACTCCCTGAAACAACATCTCAGGCTCGGCCAAATTGATCTCCAACAATGGTCTGCCCTGGCCTCACATCGGGAGGCATGGAGACACACTATCCACAATGCTGCAGCCTTATTTGAGAACTCACACCGAACAAATCTTGAAGAGAAACGACAACACAGAAAGAATCACAACCCAGAAACATCACCCAAGGAGACCTTCTGCTGTGCTTTCTGCAACTGGACTTGTTTATCTCGGATTGGCCTTTTTAGTCATCAGCGCACTTGCAGAAAGCATGGGATGAGTCCTTCCTGAATCTTCGTTTGCGAAGAAAAGCCAGAGAGATGATGATGATGATGATGATGATGATATTTATTTATGCATCAATATCCCAATAATGGGACTCAAGGAGGCTTACAACTTATTAAAAATACAGTCGGACCCCAGTAGTTCACTTCCCAGATTTACCATAGACACCGGAAACCACAGATAATAGCAAAACCTATGAAAATAAAGAACTTCTGATACAAACATACCATAGAGTTGCCTGGGAGGACCTAGAAGATGGCTAGAGAGGACACCTCTCTAGGCATTTTCCAGTGTGACTCTATGGTAATTGTCCCAATTTTTTTCTGCTGTGGAGAACTGAAACCATGGATATTGGTTCTGTGGATACATGAGTCTGACTGCAGTTTGTCTCCTAGCCCTATGTTTTGCCCACCCCACCCCTGACTTAACAGGGAAAAGTTGCTGAGGGAAATGGAATGTTATTATTGCCAAAACGTTTGGCCACAGATTTACTGGCTGGCCTCAGTCAAGGGAGTTTTTGTATTCACCCATAAAGGTGGATAAAGTTCTTAAGTGGTGCATTAAGCCTGAAGCGTGTCTTTGCATATTATTCTCCCTGATCTAGCCTCACATGCTCTACAAACAAGGCCCGGGGCATGATATTTCAAGGAGAAAACTCTGTCCAGAAAGAAGATACTAGTCCTTTGTGACTCAAAATCTATAAACAGACAAGCATCATGCCCAGATTTATTCCTGGTCACCTAGTACAGCAGTCTTCTTCAACCCAGCTGTGTTATACTCCAATTCCCATTACCCCCAACAGGACTCTTGTTGCCTGCAGATGATGGGAGTTCAACGTGTTCCAGATTGCAAGGTTACGAAAGACTGTAGATGAGAATAAATTTGGCCTGCGCTGGAAATCTCACCCCAAAATGCAGAAGATTTGGGGGGGGGGCATAAGTGTGGTTGCAGTTTGGCCCTCTCTTCCCCTTCCAGGCTGGAAGTTCTCTGGGGAAAATGTTTTGGCCACACCCGTGGGATCAGCAGTTCTAGGATGATTGTTGCTAGGGTTTGTATTCAGTGGATTGTTTTAATACGAGGTAGTGTTGTGTTGCAGTAGTTTGAGTGTTGGTCTAGGACTTCAGGTTCATATCTCCTCTCACCCATGGAAACCCACTGGGAGACCTTGGGAAAGTCACTTTGCAGAGGGAGGCAATAGCAAGCCTCTTCTGAATAGGTTTAGCCAAGAAAACCCAAGCAAAGGGTCATTCAGAGTTACTTTGAAGGCACAAACCAACAACAGACACAAAAATTCTCAACAGAGCACCTCTGACTTGCTCCCAGAAAAGCCTAGTCTCCAGTGCCCTCTGGTGGAGAATAGCAGGAATGGCAAAGGTAAAAAAAAGACCAAATGATGCACAGGAGGTGGAGATTAAAAGTATCAATTAAAATAAATTAAAACAGAAGAGCATTCCAATCCCATAGGTCAAACATCAGTTTAGGAAGGGCTTTTTTTAAACTGTGAAAACAACATTATAGGAAAGTGTATTTATCTCTTTCAGTGCATGCAGATCACCATTTTTTAGCCCTGTAAGAACTTGTAGTGTAGGCACAGTCAGACCCCCATATCCACAGAACCAATATCCATGGTTTCAGTTATCCACGGGACACAAAATAGGGACATTTAAAACAGAGCTGTGCTGGAAAATAACAACACTCAACACTCAAACCAGATGAAAATGGACACAAACTTCCGTTAGTAAAAAAAAAAAAAACAGCAGAAGCCTGCCAAAGTTCTGAGATCTTCAGGAGAGGGCTTTCTCTGAGTTCCACCATTGTCACAGGCCTGTCTACTGAGGACAGGAGAGAGGGTTTTCTTGGTGGTCATGAAATTCTCTTCCATGGGAGTCTAGGCAGGACTATTCTCTATTCTCCTTCTGTGGATAGGTAACATAAATGGTGTGCGTGCTTTGATTCTTACTGTTACATTTTCAGAGGCTTTCATATTGATTCCAATCACTGATGTTTTATTAGCATAGTTTCAGTTTTTAAAACTTTTTAATCATACTTGATTTTGAGATATACTTTTTTTTTAATTCAATGTTGTGAGCCATCTTGGGTCCTATGTTAGGAGAAAGGTGGGATATAAATCAATAAATGCATTAAAACACATGTATTATTACACCTTATTTAAAATTTATTATTAATTTATTGACAAAATTAACATATAATAACCAAACTAAATAAACAAGTAGAATATCCTTGGCTGGTTTCCTATGCAAGGAGTAACCAGGCCTGACCCTGCCTAGCTTCCAAAATCAGAAAAGATTGGGCATGTTCAGGATGATAGCAAGTTCAGTGAACTGAGCAGTTCCTTCCAGCCTGCCTGATTAATTTTAGAAGAGAAAGATGAAGTAATACATGAATACTGTGAAGGGCTGAAGTTTTAGTTCTAAGCCTCCCTCTACCTGCATCACTGTGTTCCCGCCGCACAGAAGTAGGTTGCTGAGTCCTGAAGCTGAGAGCTAGAGAAATGCAAACGGCTTCCTTTCCCCTTCTCCAGATACTCCACCGTGAAACGTTCTTCAGTGATGTTACCCTTAGAAAATATAGACTGGAGAAAGGATGGTGCTGTTCCAGGTAGCTGGCGGTACCAATAATATTGTCCAAATGCCTCAGAGAAGGTACAGGTGATGATGAACAAGCCACCTTCTGGGATCTCCTGGGATGTGGGTGTTTGGGTTACTTGAGAGTCAGACTGACAGACTACAGCAAAGTGACATTTGAAAGCAAGTTAATGTTTTGTTTCACTGGAGAAAGTCATTTTATACACAATAATCCTTCTTTCACAATCATCAAATGTTTCCAAAACTGGAATGATTGTTATTTGCAGACACTGTGAATTGGGGAGTGGGGAAAGGATGGTGAGATGGCTGAAACATCTTCCTTCTTCCCTCCTTTCTCTTATACACACACACAACACAAATCATGGTGGCCATCCATTATTTTGTTAGCCTCAACTTGCCCTTAAATCAGAGTGGTGGCAAAATATTATCATTTTTTTAAAAATGCAGATGTCAGGGGGTACAGGGGTGGCCTTCCAATATCTGGGCAGAGGTGTGTGCAGCTCTCTAGACCTCTACAAGTTGCCCACCCCATTTAATTTAATAACACATGGGTACCCAAATAGTAATTGATAATCTCCTCCCGCAGCCTTTCAACAGTGACTTTTTGTGGATCAAATAGGATGTACCTCCCCCCACAAGTGGTGGGGAGAAATGCCCTCCAAGCTTGAACCAAAAGACATGTGATTTTAACTCTAAACTTCCTGAAGTCAAATTTGATCCAAGACACCATGCAGTCCTCTAATCTTGTCTGTCCCTCCATCCACCTACCCACCTGTCCAGCATGTCCAACAAAACCTGAACTCCAAATTTCTATTATAAGTGGTAACTGGCTGTTTCCTGGCTGTCCTTTTATTTTTCCTCTACTTCTGACAAAGAGGCTTGCTTGATCTGAAAAAGCTGGACTTACAGTGGAAGTGAAGAAGGAAGAACAACAGCCGTAATGCCATGGCTGAGATGATGTTTCTCTTGATTCAGCTCACATCACAGATTAAAAACTACTTCTTGTCTTTTTCTTTTTCTTTCTTTTTTAAGTTCCTGATGTTGAAGCATCATGCAGTCAGAAGCATCAACAAGGATGTGGTGACACGATGACACATACGGACTGTGGTTATGTGGTTTGGGTTTGGTGTATTTTTTTTAAGGGTGGGAGGAAATCTTAGGTACAATGTAGTGCTTATATTGAAATATAATTTAAACTGTACACTGATTACAGCAGGCAATGTGGATTTCGGGCTTGATGCAGGTGGAAAAGGGAACCAGTCCCATGTACAGTGCCAAATGATTCAGTAATTCCAAATACTGTAAACAATGATTCAGTGGGTTTACTCTAGTTAGGACAAACAACGTGATTTAGGCGTGTATGTAACCAAATGGATAAGTTCGGCCAGATTTGTCACACAGGTTCATTTAAGAGGTACATTATGTGGATTCAAAGCCAGCATGGCATACTGGTTTGCGCATTGGACTATGACTCTGGAGAACAGGGTTCAAATCCCTGCTTGGACATGAAAATCAACTGGGTGACTTTGGGCAAGTCACATTCTCTCAGCCTCAGAGGAAGGTAATGGCAAACCTCCTCTGAACAAATCTTGCCAAGAAAACTCTGTGATAGGTTTGCCTTAAGGTCACCATAAGTTGGAAACGACTTGAAGGCACACAACAACAACATGTGGATTCCTTCACAAAGTCTTCAAATTTTAGCCACAAATGATGTATTTATTTATCCAGTCATCCTTTCTGCAGATAATAGATGGCACTAGAGAAGATAGTGCAGTGGTAGTGGCCCTCTGGGTATTCCTGGACTCCAATATCCATCATTCCTGGCCATTGGCCAGGATGGTTAGGACTGATGGAAGTTGCTGTCAAAAACATATCTGGAAGGCCACAGTTTTCTCACAACTGAACTAAATTATAATCATGCCTGCTTTTTTTTTGGTGATGTTTAGTGTATAAATAAAATAGGAGCATGTCATGTCCTAAAAGATGCATTCTTTAAAAATAAAAGTAACTGGATAGGATAGGTTAAAATATAGCAAAACTATAGGAAAGGGCAGTTAGAACAGCAACAGAATTGGCAGTGACTCCCTTGTACCAGGGTTCCAAGGATGGAAACAAAAAATCTCTTTTCTAATGTCAGGGATCAAGCCCACAATTTTCAAAATAATGAGAAAGAAGAAGACTGCACTAAGCATATACCCCCCAAAAAATTGACATGAAATAGCCCCTACATGGAAAAGGGTGAGTTTGTGCCTCATGGATTCAAATGAAGCACTGGAGAGAAAGTTAGGCTGAGTAGGCTATCTATGGCCTAAGATCTGTTAGTCTAGAGTAGAGTAGAATCAATGGTATTTACCTATGTATTGACTATGTATTCAGCAATTGATTCAATAGTCCTATTCTAGTTCAGACTAACCAACACAATGCCACTCTATGGTCAGCATCCTATTAGTGTGGCATCAAACAGGCATCTGTGTTTGTCCATTTTGGGAGGTTAGTGTTCCCTCCCTCCCTCCACACTGACCAAAGCCCCCTCCCCTAGACTTATCATAGAGCCACCGCAGCCCCCCATGACTGTTCTGTGCCTGGTGGAGAGTGGAAGGGGATTAGAGAAGGGTCTGGCTATGTCCTAGTAACCAGACACAAAATGATTACATCATCTACTGAGACGTCCAGAGTATCCAAATGGACTTCAATGGGTGATGTAATAATTTTGCATCTGGCTACAGGGACATAGCCAGATGCTTCCCCGGTATCCCCCTGCTCCCCACCAAGCATGGAACTGGCCTGAAGGGAAGAATCAGCAACTTCCCCTCAACATAAGACCAAGGGTGGTGAATGTATAGACTACAACAGATTAAGACAACAACTGCCATCCTCTGGGCTCCCAGCTCGCATCTCTGTTTCCTTCTCTCCTCTGTCCCCTGCACAAAGGCCTTTATTTTTTAAATGGACTTTTACACTGCCAACCTCTGGGCTCCCAGATTACCTCTCTGTTATCACCCTTTAAATGGATTTTTACATTTATTTGGCATTAACCTCTGTGGCAAGCCCATCAGGGGATTTTTTTTTTAAGGAATTGTGCAGGGGGGGTTGCCTTCGCCTTCCTTCTCTGACCAATACAGAAGCTTGAACAAACATTTGTGGCAGCCAATAGTATCACTCATGGTGAGAAACTCCACAGGAAATACGTCATCAAGGTTGTGAAAGAACAAGTAATCGCATCCTTGACTGACAGCTAAAAAAAAAATATATCCCGGAACGTTTTCCAGTGTAAACAAAACAAAACAAAACAAAAAACAGGTTACTATGTCTCGGGATTGTGCTTTTATCATGGAAAAGGTTGCCGTGTAAACAACAATCCCAGGATATTGTTCATCCAGGGACAAATCGTATAAACAACAAGGGACGAACTCGGGATCAGGAAATCCTGTTTCTCCCCGTGATAAAAGCTGTTGTGTAACTGACACCCTGGTATACATAGGTAAAAAGATCCCTGATGTTACCCTCCTCTCACAGGCCTCCTATCTGAGCTAGTAATTCCCCCAAACATTAAAAGAGATTTTGGCATCATGGGTGGAACTCTAACATACCACACACACCTCTTAGGGTAACACCTTAACTTGGAGATACCAGGGATCGAAACTCTCCATTAAAGGCAGGGGCTTTCCCCCTGAGCCCAGACTCTTCCTCCACCACCTTTCAGAGTTTTTTGTGCAACCTGCCAGTACACCTGCATCACTGTGTTTCCAGAGCACAGAAGTAAGTTGCTGAGTCTCTGAAATGGACACCGCTGATGTGCAGGTGGCTCATCCGGTTCTTTTTATCCAGCTCAGCACTGAAGTTGGGCTCCTTGCTGGCTTTCTCACTCACTAACTGGAACAGATATGTTGGTCTCTCTCCAAGATACTGCTTGTACCAGTGCAAGCTACGAAAAGCAGTTGTTTCATACTGGCAGGTAATGGTGGAATCCTCTCCTTCTTGGCTGATCTTCAAGATCTCCTGATGGACTTTTTCCTGGCATCTGACTCCTAGGTAGGAAAGATATCAGAGTAACTTTATAAAAAAGACAACCATTACAAATCCCTTATTGGTCCAGATAAAGTAGATTGGTATTCCTTGCCGTAGATCAGTCTTCCTCAACCTGGTATCCTCCAGATTTGTTAGACTACCCTCGAGTGATGTCCATTATATTCTAGAGAAACAAAGGTTGTAAAAGTTACCTTTTGGGATGATAAATGCCAGAATACTCCATCCAGCAGCCGCGACAGAGGGATTCTGAGTAATAGTTTAAAGAAGTAACATTTCTACGCTCAGAATAGAAATTAGCAGCATTGGATCAGGAATGATCTTTACAACGTGAGGCATTCTTCATTGAGCACAGAACATAAATTACAAAAAGAGAGAAATAAGGGAACACCTACCACCAAAAACTATTGACAGCAGAACCAGAACGACCCACAGAAAGGTTTTCATTTCTGTCCCTGTCTAACCTCTAACACATGCAACTAACTGCTGAAGACACTTTAAACAAGGGAATATCAAAACCTCAATGAAGACCTTGCTCACATACTTCTCATGCCACTCAGCCAATCATACAGGATTCTTTCCACAAGAGACAGCAAGCAGGTTCAGTGGGAGGGAAATATATTCAGTGGTTCAACTATATTCATTTAGCTACTCTGCTCACCCCAGTAAGAACTCAAGATCAGACTGACTGTGGGCTGACCTTTATTTCAGCCTATACAATATCCTGAAGCTACTGATGACAGTCTATCTACAGTACACCAATCAAAGTTTTGCTGTTTATGTCTATTTCATGATCTATAGCAATTTCACAATTATGCCTCCAACTCATGAAATCCTGGAGTTTGTAGTCTGGTGAACTATTTAATGCACTTCTCTGAATTGTAGCACAAGACTTTTGTAGCAGAAAAATCAGAGTGCCTCACTGAACTACAAACCCTAGAATTGGAAAGGATGGAGTCACAGCAGTTAAAATGGTATCAGACTGCTAGAGCTAGGTACTACAAATAGGCCTCACATATCAATCAAATCTCCTACTAAGAGTTCATCTACATACATGATCCAGGATATGCCGGCTGCCCGCTGGCATAACCTTGCCATGGATCAGGCCCATTATGCCCCCGTTATTTCAACGAAATGGGCCAGAGTCTACACATTAACGCCAGCCCATCCCTGCAGCCACCACCATTTTCTTTGCTGACTTGGAAGGCAGGAAGTGGGTCCCTCTCCATGTAAACAGCCTTGGTCACACTCTGCGGAACTCCTTCCTGCCTTCCAGGAGAGCCAGGGAGACCGTAGCAGGAGCAAGCCTGTGGACACGCAAGGCCCAATCCTTTTTTGCCAGTGGTAAACCTGGTTGGATTCAACATCTGAAGGGCTTCATGATCCCCACTCTGGATTTAGGTACGGGTCTTTTGAATTCTGAAGTGCATAAACAGCTAATTCCAGCTGAAGTCATTCAGCACAGAATTTTGCTTTCCATGAAGTAGCCACAGTAAAATAACCAGCTTTAAAATATTGGGTAGAGCAGAATAAAGGTCCGCTCGTAGCTGCAATACACACATTTTCCCTCAAAAAATAGGTCAGTTAAGGTTCTGGTCTTAGTACAACAACAAGAAGTCCAAACAAGAGTATACATTAATGTAGATGTAACTTTGCCCATTTTAGCCTTCCATTGCAACATGTCATGATGTCATGGCATTCATATTGGGAGTCCCTATATTGGGAGAAAGGCGAGATATAAATAAATAAATAAATAAATAAATAAATAAACAAATAAATAAAATTCAGCTATTAATGGCCACTGTCTACTGAGGTTCCACATCTCTATGTGTAACAGCTATTGATGGAGACAACCTCCATGGGTTTAGGTCAGATCTGAAGAATGTTAGATATGCTATAGTCCAAGAGTCAACAGTTGTTTAGTATCAGAAGCTCCATGAACATCCTCTTCTGCACACTGGGGCTACACTTCCATTGAGGTTCCAACTGCTTATGTTATGAGTGACACATGTTCAGGAAAACGGTGCAGCCATCATTCCACAGCAGGGCCTGACTCTCTCCCTCTTTCCCTCTCTCCACCCCGCCTCTTTCTTCCTCTCTCTCTCTATACACACACACACACACACGCACACACGCACACACACTTCTTGGAAAAGAATCAGACTGCCAAGCTGAATGTCTGATTTTGCATTAGAACTGGGTGCATGCTACTTGTTTTTAAAAGAAAATCTAACATTACTTCTTCCATACTGCTGAAACTTGGTTGCATGGCAGCAAAATGTGGTACAAAAGGAATAAAGGGCCATCTATTGACCATCCATTCCATAGAGGCCTCATATGGATCCTAGCAAGAGTAAGATTCACATCTTTGGAAATAAATAAGGAATGGCCTGGATTAAAGCTTTATGTATGGACTGAACAGCACTTGCATCACTGTATTGAGTCCCACTATAAACATGACCAGCAGCTCAAGCCTCAGAGGAAGGCAAAGGAAAACCCCCTCTGAACAAATTTGGCCAAGAAAACCCTACAATAGGTTCATCTTAGCATTGCCATAAGTCTGAAATGACTTGAAGGCTCACAACAGCAGCAGCAGCAGCAAGTAGTTTCATACGGAGCTAGAGATCCCTACTGGAAAATTCTGTGTACCCTCATAAATTTACAGGTTCCAGAGCCCCATGAGGGTGGGAGGTGGAGTAGCAAGAGAGACTGGATTTCTCTATGCTTAGTATAGATGCTGTTGGCAGTTACTTATTGCAGTAGGTGGCAGTAGAGGGTTTTAAAAACAGAATTATACAATCCTTGATTTGAGCAGCTTGGCTAGATTATTTTAGCAAAGAATCCGGGCTTGTCTATATTAGCCCTGGATCAACCATAATGGCAGCTACATTCACTGGGCTGAATCTGATGAGATGGCACGTTGTTGTCCACATGGGTGAGCTGGGCTGACACCACATTGGTCCCGCTGGCTCATCCCGTTTTCTGAGCCACTGGTGCCACTTCTTCACCGGTCTAGGAGCTCTGTGGAAAGCCTGCCTGGAACACGGTCACTTCTGCTGAGGGCAGAAATGGGCATGCGGACATGTGATCAACAAGGGGGGGGGTCACGCTATCCCCTCTTCATTGATTGCATAGGTACCCCCATTTCTGCCCTCCATAAAAGTGAAGGTACACCAGACTGGGGGTGGGGGTGAGATCGCTGGCTGTGATGTCTCCAGGAGGCATCCAGCCATGCAATCACAGAGGTACCCAGTTCTGCACAGCAGAAGCAACAATGATGGTCAGACACTCACAGGGAGCTGCTTGGCCAGTGAGACGGCAGCAGCGATGGCTCTGATGAGGATCCAACCCCTCTTCTGTGCTTCTCAGCACAGGGTAAGAGGGATTGTGCTGTTTTTGCCATGTGAACAACTGGATTGGCCAAATCAGATCCAATCCAGCTGTCCAGACACCAACAGAACCGAAAGCCACTCCAGGGTTTCTGGGAAACATTGGACTTTTCCCTGACTTTGCTTAGTGTGGGGCAAAGTTGAGTTAAGGGTCAAAAATTGTGGATCCTCCCTAGAGTAGCTGTACATTGTCTGCATTGCCAGCATCAGATTTGGGATGAATACTGTGTTTTTTGCCTGTGTAGACAAGCCCTTAGTGAGCTTTAGGGAAGTACAATAGTATAACTGAATAATTCCATTTTATTTCCCTTAGTAAATGCCTGTTTCTGTTTTGAACCCCCCAGAATCCAGAGGGTTTTTTTCCCCTTTGGGAGGCAAAATATTTAACAATATGAATATATTGGTAGCACGAGCTGCTAATGTGAGCTGTTTTCATTTCCCATGAGGCAGGGCAGGTAATCATACAGCTCTCCAGATGTTGTTGGACTGCATGTCCCAACAGTCCTAGCCAAGTTATCTAGTGGTGGAGAGTGCTTGGAGTTGTAGTCCAGCAATCTTGAGGGCTGCACATATGGGAAATGTGAACATGGGCCACAAGCAGCAACACTTATCAATACAAGTCCCCTTTGCTCTCTCTGGCTTTTCTTCGCAAACGAAGATTCAGGAAGGACTCATCCCGCGCTTTCTGCAAGCACGCTGATGACTAAAAAGGCCAATCCGAGATAAACAAGTCCGGTTGCAAAAAGCACAGCAGAAGGTCTCCTTGGGTGATGTTTTTGGGTTGTGATTCTTTCTGCGTTGTCGTTTCTCTTCAAGACTTGTTCGGCGAGAGTTCTCAAATAAGGCTGCAGCATTGTGGATAGTGTGTCTCCATGCCTCCTGATGTGAGGCCAGGGCGGACCACTATTGGTGATCAATTTGGCCGAGCCTGAGATGTTGTTTCAGAGAGTCCTTGTATCGCTTTTTTGGAGCGCCCCTCTTACGCTGACCCGTGGCGAGTTCACCGTAGAGTAGTATTTTTGGGAGGCGATGGTCCTCCATCCTAGACACATGCCCTGCCCAGCGCAGCTGCATTCTCAATATCATGGCCTCAATGCTGGTGATCCCTGCTTGCTCAAGGACAGCAACATTCGTCACATAGTCAGTCCAGTTTACTATACCAGTCCAGTTTATTATGTTGGTGGTGACAACAGGAAGGGGAAAAAACTTGAGTATAAGAGGTATAAAGGAAGTAAAGCATTGGAGAATTAGGCTGTTTGGAGCCACTGGATTTTGACCTAATTTCTGTGGTTGGTCCCAACTTGTGTATCCATGGGAGATTGGTTCTGGGGGGGACCCTGCGGATACCGAAAACCACAGATAACAGTGAACACCATTGGAAATAATGGGACTTCTGGTTTAAAATACCATAGAGCTTGCCTTGGAGGACCTAGAAAACATCTAGAGAGGATTCCTCTCTAGGCATTTTCTAGGAAGACTCTATAGTAGGTGGGCTGTTTTGTGTCCCACAGATAACATCAGTGGCTAATGAATCAGAGGATATGGGGCTCCTACTGTAATCTATCTGTTGACTCACCATTGATTTAATGTGCCTACTGTAGTTGGAACCAACCCACAGGATTCTGACTTCCCTTGACACTGCTGCACAACCAGGGAATTATCTGCAACCTCTAGCATAGTACAGCAACTGACTCTGACTTGAGTTTCCTCCTGGGTTTTTTTTTTAATACGTTTGCTGACTGCTGTCCTATAGATGCCTCTGTCTTATGCAGGCTGAACTCAACCAGCCTTACTTCTACATAGGCATGGATAAGGATATATATGCCCTACTATCCCCTCCCCACGACATCTCATAATTGGAAATATTGAACACTTTTTAGGGTCAGGTTGGCTGGGGCAAACCAAAGGTCAGTTGGAGGTCACAATAACCTGGGATGTCTCTTAGAAATATTATGGCAAGCATGCTCAATTTAGGATTGTGCAGAAGCCCCTTAGTGAACACAGTCGTTAAGGAGACATGTGCTAATACTTTCTTCTAGCCCTGGGTGCCTCGGCAATGATTCATTCAATCAAACAATTAAGTGGCTATTCCTGAATCTATTCCTATGGAAGTCTAACCTTGTGAGATTGTCATAAATCCATCAATTCCTATCTCCCAGCCATTAACGCAATCAGTTGAGTTTTGGTTTCTTTTGTCAGTCCCATGGGAAAGCCAGCCAGACTTTGTCCTAACCAGAGTACCCCTTCAGAATATGAAATAGAGTATAAATACTAGTCCCCTGACAATAGTAAGGTGTGTCACAGCCGACAAACCTGGCCACCCTCTTTCTTGCCCCCCCCCCCAGATCGGAACCTTCTGCACCACCCTCAGGTACTTGTCTGAGAATCTTTGCTGCACTAAACTCTACTCTTCAAGACTGGTAAAGACTGGTAACTACTGCCCTATATTCCAGAAATTCTCCCTCTATCTAATCTTTCAGGTGACTAAAACTAGGCTGGTCACAGTCACCCAGAAGACTTTTTCCACTACCGCTCCCAGACTGTGAAATGGCCTGCCAGAGGAGATCTGACACATTGACAATCTGGGGATGTTTAAAAGGGCTATTAAGACGGATCTCTTGTGGCAGGCCTTTCCAGATTAGATTAGCTGCCCGGCTGCCACTTCCCGGATTTTAGTCTGTTATTTTTAAAACTGTTTTATGTCTTTTCTTATTTTAAGTTATTTTAATAGTGTTTTTATAGGTAAAAATTGAATAGTAATTTCAATAATATTATTTTAATGTTTATTAGATTATTGATAATGCTTTAAATTATGTTTGCTGCCCCAATCCTCATGGGAGAGGCGGGATATAAATAAACATCATCATCATCATCATCATCATCATTATTATCATCATCTTGTGTGGTTCTGAGGTACGTTTGTTGGGTGTGTGAGTTCACTTTGTTTTATATTTCACTTTAACTGGAGTGCTTCCTACAGTTAATACTGTTATACATAGGTGAAAAGATCCCCAAAGTTACCCACCCCTTGCAAGCTTCCATTTGAGCTAATAATTCCCCCAGACAAGAATAGAGATTTTGGCATTATCGGTTGGGCTCTAAAGCAGCCCCCACATCTCTTAGGGTAACAGATACACTGTTAACTATGCAGCTTTTAACTCTTCTCTGTTGAATTTATTCATTTTGTAAAGTTTATGGGATTTTCTTTTTTAAAAAAAAATCTAAGGAAAACTTTTATTGTAAACCAAAATAAAGAAATCGTGCACCATGTCATGGTCGGGGTTTTTTTTTTCTTTTCAGGCAATACAGCACTCACAGAGAGAGAGAAAGAGAGAGAGAGAGATGTCACTAAGCCAATGTCTATTCATTATTCTGGTTTTTGACACTGTCTCAATGAAGCTGGCAGCCATCCCAGCTTCAACTTGCAGTTCCCTTGTTGCTACAGTAACTTGTTACCAGGTTAACTTCTGGTCCTCCATGGAGTTCATTAGAGCCATGCGCACACAGTCCCTTGGCTCTTAACTTCACTGAATCTTTAATTGTATCCTTTGCCACTAACTAACTGCTTTTGGGTCATGCAATCCTGCTGCCCCTGGGTGTTTGTAATTAGAGTCCCTCAGTGTCTTGTTATGCCAGGTCTCTGAGCACACTGTTGTTTAGATGCTTTCAGGTGCCACAGTGAGAATTCAATACACCATGCAATTTCTGGTTCGAGTGTAATGGAGCTCAGCCAAAGCCAAATAAAACCAATAAACTCTTGCAGTTCCCTCAGGGCCAATTACAGCACAAGAGATAAAACAACAGGTAAATCAACAGGAATATGAGAGTGCCAGGTGCCTGGCTGCTATGCTCAGGCACCTATAGCAAGTACCATTGGGTTTGGTCTTCAATTATACAAATGAGGGGTCATTCCATTGCCTTCATTAGCACCACCCACCACATGGACTTCTTTCCCCCTTTGAGTTCTCTCTCTAGGAAGAAACAAGCATTTCTGTGTGAACAGATGCTGGGGGCAAGAAAAAATTATCATGTAATATTACCAAACCAAACAGCCTAAACTTACTTTATGGATTACAGAACTCTGGGGAATGAAAAACAAATACTTCATTTTTCACAGGCCAGCTCATCTGCCATTGATGGAAAGACTATAGGAATGCCATTCATAAGAGTTAAAATCAATGAGTAGAAGCCCTTTGTTATGTGTCTATTCCAGAGATGTACTCCTTTGGATTGCAAAATGACACACCACATATGACATCTTGTAAACATAGAAAGCTGGCATGCAGAGCTTGGAAAGTATGCTCTTCTAGGCTACAACTTTCAGAACCAGTTATGCTGACTGGGGGAGGGGTTCTAGGATTTGTGGTCCCAAAAAGTAACTTCCCCCAAGCTCTGCTGATATGTAAGGAGAAAGGCTAACCTAGAAGCTAATTTTAAATATGGAAAAAGTTGGTTTGCTTTGGTTTTCTCAAATAGGAAGCAGGAGCATTCATAATCTCAGTCTGCCACCCACAATCTGAAAAGATACAGTCTATGGATTCAGAAATGGACCCCATTTAGCTTGATTTGTAACTGGGTTTTTAAAAAACTGTTTTGCTCCAAACTTGGTGCAGTGATGTACCTTTCCTAAGCTCAGCTTTGGAATCTGGAAACTCCATCACGCTCCTTACACCCATCGTTGGGTGTGTGAGGAGGTCCAAAAGAGCTCTCCTAATTCCCACTCATGACCCTTGCCCCCACCCTTTACCCAAATCTTACCAGGTAGTAGCAGGGAAGGAAACAGCAAAATCAGCCATGTCTGTTTCTCCCTGAAATAGCAGGGACCTTGGGGTATCAGGTGCAACTTCTTATGCTTCTGTACTCCGAACTTCCACCCAACTGGGAATTCCATGGCAAAGAATCAAGTCTGTGGCTCACAGGTGTAACTTTCTTGTCTAAATTCTAACCACTTTGAGGGGGGAAGTTATATGATAGTTGACAGTAATAGTAGCAGTATTCAAATGGTTCCTTATTGCATCATTCCAGGTATTGATTAATCATGCCATCTTAAATGCTAGGGCATCCAAAATGATGTCACCCAAAGTAAAGAAAGGGTGGCCCATGGCCACATGTGTTCCCCAGTGCTTTTTGGTTTTTGCTCTCAGAGCCCTCTAGGATTAAAACAAAACAAGTTAAAAAATGTTCCTTCACCCCCAAATGCAATTCATGGTACATGAGGACGTTTTCTCCATGTGTTTTTTTTTGGGGGGGGGCTATGCCATTTTAGGTCCAGGAGAGGCCTTTTTTAAAAGAGGAAGTGAATAGGAAGTGACTACAATTTACTTCCTGTTGGGGAAAAAAGTCTTCTCCTGAGCTAAAATGGCCCAGGGTCACCAAAAACATGGTAAGAATAGCCCCACACACTCCCTAGAGGGCATTTGGGGCAAAACATTTTTGTGGGGTGTATAGGGGGTCTAGCCCTCCAACATCTTCTCCACCACCACCCAGTGTCCTGCAGTTGCACAGTCCCAATGCAGACCATAACATGGTGGGCTTTGGAAAAGTTTCTCTAAAGCGACACTTCAGGGTGGGTTAACATGCCCTTCCTTTGCTTTTTGTATCCCAACCTACCCAAGATAACTTCCAAACAATTACAAAGACACTCCACCTCAGAGAAATGGATGCTTTATTCTTTATGTGGAATAGATATTGCTTAATCCCATGTTTCAGTTGTTCATTCTACCTCCCCTGGGAACCTATGAACCCATCAAACAATTTCCTCAAAGCCCTTTTCACGTCTTTGTTCCTCCGTGTGTATATAAATGGGTTCAACATGGGGTGGTGATAGTATAGAAAACTGCCAGTATCCCATAAATGAAACCACTTGAGGATGGATGCATGTATATAAAGACAGGAGGCCCATAGTATAGTAACACTACTGTGAGGTGAGCACTGCAAGTAGGGAAGGCCCGGTGCCGTCCCACTGTTGTTTGGATTTTCAAAATGGTGAATGTAATATAGGTATAGGAGATACATATGAGCAAAAAGCAAGCAGCAGCTACCACACCGATGTTGGCAAGGATGATGCCATGGTTCACAGCTGTATCAGCACAAGCCAATTTTAGCACTGGTGGTATGTCACAAAAGAAATACAGTAGTCAGTTTGGTTGGGGCCACAGTAGGGTAGATGGAAGGTAAGGCAGGTATGTATTGCTGCATGAATGGAGCCAGTGAACCATGTACCAGCTGCAAGACCAGAGCAAATTCTATTCATTAGTGTGGCATAGTTCAATGGCTGGCAGACGGCAAGATAGGGGTCGTAAGCCATAACGGTGTAGAGGAAACATTCAGTGCTTGCCAGGAAGTGGAATGCATAGAGCTGGACAATGCAGCCTCCAAAAGAGATGGTTCTGTAGCTTGATGCTATGAAACCAGCCAGAATTTTAGGAACAGTGACAAAGGAGAGACAGGTATCTAGGAGTGAGAGATTGCAGAGAAAAAAATACATTGGGAGGCCATGAAGTTGGGGTTCAAACAAGATGGTGAACAAGATAAGGAGGTTCCCCAGTATTGTCAATAAGTAGATGACCAAGAAGAGATGAAAGAACAGAAGGGGGAATTGTGCCGTGTTGGGCAACCCACCAAGAATAAACCCATTGATGTTCGTGTGGTTGACTGACTCCATCTGGAAGAAGGGATATGGCTGGCCTGGAGGAGCAATGCGCCAGATTCTGAAGTAAGCAGTGAAGAATTGAACAAAGGCAGTAGTGAGGACCAAAGAGCAAGCCAAGAGCAAGGGATGAACCCCAGAGGTACAATCAAGAAGCAACCCAGATGTCAAGATCAAAGGACAACCAAAGGTGTCAGGACTGTACCAGTTTTTCATGCAGACCTGATTTGGCAAAAGTATTCATGAGAGTTTTTGTTTTCAAAAATAAAAGTTGGTCTACTAAGTATATATGTGTAAAAGTCTATCTGTGGAGGCAGTGCTCTATGCATCTGAAGAAATAAGCGGCCGTTCACAAAAGCTTTTGCCATATGAAACCAGTTAGTCTTTGGGCTTTTTTGTTGCTTTGTCTTTAAGAATGGATCAGAAACCAGCTCTGTCAAGTGAAGATATATGGTCATCCAAAAGATCCGCAGGAACATACCACAATTCAGGAAAATCTGATTTGGGAACAGAATTTGCCATGAGTGTGTGGTTTTTTCCCTTGAAAAATGGATCTAAAACAAACCCCACCAGTGCCATCACCATTGGTACTTTGCTTTGGAAGAGAGAAAGAAGCCTAATGTAGGGCTCATTGAACCAATTATAGAATTACACTTTATGTAAATCCCTTGGATGCAACGGGCCCACTCTAATTAAGACACACTAGGATTCACCCAGAATCTTCATTTTCTTCATGTTGATTTTTCACTTCCATTTGAGCATGTATACCTTCTACAGCAGTGTTTCCAAATTAGATTGACATTTTTCTAGATGGGCATGAATGACTCCTAGTGTCTTTTAAGACATTAACCAGAGGCTGGAATACCAACTCAAGAAGGATGTAGTCTCCCACAGAGGATAGGAAACTGAGGCTACCATGATCCAGAGCACTATAGTGTACCGTAGCATGAAGCACAGTGACACCCTGTGGCTCTCGTATCTGTTGGATAGTGAATGAGCTCTGGATTATATCTGAACTTTAACGTCTGGACTTTAACTTTTCCTTTATTCGGCCAATTAAAAAACTACAAAATACATCAATGCAAGCTTTCCAAGCTCCACTGGCTTCTTCATCAGGCAAAGATGTTAAAAATCATACAGCCTGAATCTTAATGGAAGCTACTTTGCTGCTGCTAATGGATTTGAAAAATTATTGCCTGCCTTTTACTACCCTTTGTCCTCAGTCCCCGCATGGCCAAGAAGGGGATCAACCCCTGCCTGCCTTGATATCCCTCTAGACCAATGCTGTCCAACCTGTGGCCCTCCATGTGTTTTGGACTACAGCTCCCAGAATTCCTGATCATTGGACCAGCTGGCTCAGGCTTCTGGGAGTTGGAGCCCAAAACACATGGAGGGCCACAGGTTGGACACCACTGCTCTAGACGATCTTAACTGGCAACATCTGAATAACATCTGAGAGAAAATATAGGCCTGTGACTCTAGAATCATCACTTTTCTTCCCCGGTATGATTTTTAATATCTCTGCCTAATGAAGAAGCCAGTGAAAGCTCTGAAAGCTTCTATGATATATTTTGTGCTTTTTAGTTGGCCCAATAAAAGTATCACTGCTTTGTAGATTTTGGATTTGGCTGTATTTTGCTGCATATCCCGAATATGTTTCCTTAATTTTTCCTGTCTCCAAGGCCTTCATTGTTTTTCTGTATGTAAAATGCTTAGTCAGCTTTAGAGGCAAGTGTGTGAGGCAGTGAATCTGCTCTGGAGTTTAGTCTGAACTTTAAAGGACCCCCACTGATATGGAAGCCACCAGGAACCACTGACAAAACATAAACTAGTAATATGCGCTGAGCCAATAAACCCAGTTATTATCATGTCCACAGAGTACACATCAAGTCATCTCTATCAAGACAGAAAGTTACTCTACCAGTTTTTGAGCTACTCAGGTCCTGACAATAGAATCATAGAATCATAGAATTGCAGAGTTGGAAGAGACCACGAGGGCCATCCAGTCCAACCCCCCTGCCACACAGGAAATCACAATCAAAGCATCCCCAACAGATGGCCATCCAGCCTCTGTTTAAAGACCTCCAAGGAAGGAGACCCCACCACGCTCCGAGGGAGTGTGTTCCACTGCCAAACAGCTCTGACTGTCAAAAAGTTCCTCCTCGTGTTGAGGTGGAATCTCTGTTCCTGGAGCTTGCACCCATTGCTCCGTGTTCCAGTCTCTGGAGCAGCAGAAAACAAGCCTGCTCCATCCTCAGCGTGACATCCCTTCAAATACTTAAACAGGGCTATCATATCGCCTCTAAACCGTCTTTTTTCCAGGCTAAACATACCCAGCTCCCTAAGTCTCTCCTCATAAGGCATTGTTTCCAGACCTTTCACCATTTTAGTTGCCCTTCTCTGGACACGCTCCAATTTGTCAATATCCTTTCTGAATTGTGGTGCCCAGAACTGGACACAGTATTCTAAGTGAGGTCTGACCAAGGCAGAATAGAGTGGCACTATTACTTCCCTTGATCTAGACACTATACTTCTATTGATACAGCCCAAAATTGCATTGGCCTTTTTAGCTGCCGCATCACACTGTTGGCTCATGTTCAACTTGTGGTCTACTAGGACTCCTAGATCCCTTTCGCATGTAGTCTCATTCAGCCAGGTCTCTCCCATCCTATATTTATGCATTTCATTTTTCCACCCTAAATGCAGTACTTTACATTTCTCCGTATTGAATTTCATTTTGTTAGCTTTGGCCCAGCTCTCCAGTCTATCCAGGTCATTCTGAATTTTGATCCTGTCCTCTAGGGTATTAGCTACTCCTCCCAATTTGGTGTCATCTGCAAATTTGATAAGTATGCCCCTAATTCCCTCATCTAAGTCATTGATAAAGATGTTGAATAGCACTGGGCCCAGGACAGAACCCTGTGGCACCCCACTGGTCACATCTTTCCAAGACGAAGAGGAGCCACTGCTGAGCACCCTTTGGGTTCGGCCGGTCAACCAATTACAAATCCATTGAACAGTTAACTTGTCTAGCCCACATTCTACAAGCTTGTTTGCAAGAATGTCATGGGGAACCTTGTCAAAGGCCTTACTGAAATCAAGGTATGCAATGTCCACAGCATTCCCTTCATCTACCAAGCTGGTAACTTTATCAAAAAGAGAGATCAGATTAGTCTGGCATGACTTGTTTCTCTGAAACCCATGCTGACTTTTTGTGATTATGGCATTGCCTTCTAAATGTTCACAGACTCTCTAGACAGTGTTTTCTCTTCCATCCCCCTTCTGCTGCTGTACTCTGCTTCAAAAAGTGACTTATGGCAGTTTAATGAAATTATATTCTGGCATAGGTCACCAAGAGGATTCTAGCCCAGGTTCCAGATTCCACACCTGGAGTTAACCAGCTTCACATATTTTGGAGATGTGTATCCTTGGTATCTTCATTCAGAGCAACTCACCTCTCCCACAATGCAGTATGGTGAAGGTATCCAGGCTTGCTTTCAGTGTGAGCACCTGTAATAAATATTTCTGCTGCCCATAACAGAAGCCTCTGGGGGCAGAGGGTCCATGGTTTCTCAAAAGAGTCTTCCCTGACGTACAGAGAGAATCAAGAAGAATGCTTTTCTCATTAGGAGGGATCTTGGGGCTTTCTACTTTGATTAATAAAACCACACTGTGCCTCTGTTCCCAGCAGGGATGTGCCCAGCTAGAGCAAATATTATGTCTACCTCTGCCAGGAACACAGCAAATATCCTTGATTAATTTCCTTCTGCTATGAGAACTCATTATGAACCAGGAAGTCCTGAGTTTGAATCTCACCTCTGTCCTGTAGAAATATGCACTCTATTTGGCACAACTGAACTAAATTGGGCCTGTTTGGATCAATATTCATTCAATCTGAAATCAGTACATTTATGCTGCCATCTTAGAGGACAGAAATGTTGCTCCAAAAGGTAACATGCTATTGATGACAAACCATGGAATAACAAGACCAGATACAGAGAAGGGGGTTAAACAAGGGCCACTTTATTTGACCTAAAAACCTATTTAGAGTGATTATATTGAAAGGAGCGAGAGCAAGGAGCAACCTAAAGTGCGATCAGCTGAGGCCAAGGGTCACTCTTTGACAACCCCGCAGCCTTCCCTTGGGTGAAACACCAGAGCTCCAAGGTCAATCCAATAACTGGGTTGCTTCGTGGCCAGCCATCTACTGGAAGGCAGACCTGAGGCACTGAATTTTACTTCAGCTCTGGTGTCCACCTCATATAGTGCTGCGTTCTCTTTCTTTGGAGCTTTTTAGATGGTGGTTGGATGGCCATTTGTCAGGGATGCTCTCACTGTGGATTTCCTGCATTGACATGTGGGTGATCCCTAGGATTTCCTTCCAATTGTATGATTTCATGACTTTTAGATGGGACAGTGTCCTCTATGATACACTGAGACATTTGGGCTAGTTTAGAAGGCGCAGGACAAGCCATGCGGCATACTGAGCTCTATCCTCAACAGTCTAAGGTCTCAGGAAGAATGAGGAGGTGGGGGGATGGATGCTACTTCCCCAGTATCTGCCACCTGAGGCAATTGTTGCAATATTCTGCCTAATGGTAGGACCAAGTCTGACTCAGGAAAAAGGAAGGCTTTCTTCATGAAGTATATGCCCAGGAACCTGTCCTATCAAGAAGATGTTGCAATAACATGCAGTGAAACCCCAATTAAAACTGTCCATCCCCAAAACAGCTAATAGATATGAGGAAAGACAAAGACAGAGTCCATATTGAGAAACAAGTGGAAAAGCAAATGGGGAGGGAGTGATGTCTCTCACAAAGCAACCTGACCCCCAAATCAGTCCCACACCTCCTGCTATGGATCCTATGTCTGAAACAAAAATTAGAAGAGCTCAATCAAATCTCCTGCATAATCTGAAGACTTCCCTGAGGGTGGGGATGAGTCTGCAGATGTGTAGCCACTGAGGCCTGCATCTACAGGGTAAAATGAATTATTGGCAGGACAGTTTTTATGGTTGAGAAAAATCCAGAGCTGGGAGAAATTTACTCATTTTTTTATTTATCTGTTGCATTTTCTTTCCTTTAATTTCTACCTTCCCCTCAGCATGCTCTAAGCAATGTACAGGGCTTTCATCTTCCCCATAAGGTAGACCAAGATGAGACAGAGCAGTGGCTCTTAACCTTTTCTTTACCAGGGACCCCCTTTAAATATCTTTTGTTGCTGTGGACCCCCAAGTCTTAAACACTTACACCATCCATTAAGCCTTCTCTCAGAGACACTGGAGGGGAAGGAAAACTTTCCTCTGGTTTCTTCCTGCAAGTTTGTGGCTGGAGTGGTTAGAATGGCAATGTGCAGGCCATATCAGCCAGCCAGCCAGCCAGCCTTTGCCTTAGTTCTTGTCATGTGGCCACTGCACTGCAGGGAGGAAGTGGGCTGAGCAGCCTTCAAGCTTTTGCAGCCACCCTGTGAGGACATTGCAGCCCCCGTGTTTCTGTGGCCCACAAGTTTAGAACCACTGAGATAGGGAACATTTGGCCCAAGGTCACCCCCCATCAAGTTTTATGGCTCAGTGTGGACTTGGACCTGGATCTCCCAAGTCACAGAGCAATACTCTAGCCACCGCACAGTAAACTTAAATAGTTGGACTTCAGCTCCTAAAACTGACCATGCTGCTTGGAGTCTTCTAGCAGTTGTAGTACAGAAAAGTAACTTTTCTTTCAAGCTCCAGAACTATCTATGGTAGTTTTCAAATGGACCTGTTGCTTTCTTTGGACATGGGTGACAGAGTGTTGTATGAAAACATGCACTCCTCTTCCTTATCTCTGTATCCCACCTCCCATTAAGGCTACAATTTAAAGCAACTGTTCAGCGATGGGAAAGAATTTCACTGGAATGAGATGCTCAGTGAAAGTCGCCATTTAGCACCTCCCAAGACTTGGGGCTTGTGTAGACGAGAGGATATAATTCTGATTCCTGGGCATTATTGCAAATTTGCAGCAGCACTCATTTGTCTCCACAGTCTTTTGGCAAAATTGATAGTATGCAAAGCTATCCATGTTTGAAGTACACATGCCTGCGAATCAAGATGGTGGTCAAGTAAATTAGTGTGTTATTTTTCTCCACACATTGTTGCCACTGCACAGTATTACTTTTTTTTTACTTTAAAGCAAAAGTGCACAATTGCGACCTTCCATTTAAAAAAGCTATTTGATCACCTCAAAGCAGCAAATAAGCACATGATCAGCAATGTGAAAATCCAGAATAGCACTTCCGGCTGCTTCCTTGCCAGCAAGTCCTTTTTGTGAATATAGATCATAATAGGAGAGACTGAAAAGACACTTTTTATACCTGCCAAGGGTGGACATTCTTGAGATTCCATTTGCCTGCATCCCCCCATAATTTCTCCTTGGTTCTTGATGAAAATATAGCATGAAGAGCATGCGCTATGGCATAAACTGCATTATAGATACTGTAACTCTGGCCTGACATGCCCATTCCAAACATAGAATCAGAGAGACTACTCAACTTCTCTTCCCCAGTACAATTTTTTCTATATGGTACTATCATTTTATATCTGGCTAATGAGCACTCAAATGCATTGAACCAAAACAGATGAATTAAATCATAGTCAGACTGATTTAGACTTAGTGTCCTAAGAAATTGGGTATATCCTTCCACATCTTTTGTGTGCAGAGCAAAGGACAAAGTACCATTGAAGGATTTGAGTGTGAATACACCAGTAAAGAATACAGATGTAAAATCCCACTGAGCTGTGATGATCCAAATAATCTCTGATGGCTTCATTTGAACAAACCCATGAATATATAGAACCATTTGCAAGCCCTCCATAGACCATGGGTCCCCATGAACAAGAATCACATTGGTTTCACTAGAGGAGATTGTCAAACTTATTCTTGCCAATTTATTATTAAGTTGCATTGTTCCTTCCCTTAATCCTTTCCAGTGCTCTTCCACATGCTGGAATAACTTCATTAAAAGCAAAACAGATGCTGTTCTGGAGCAGTTGAGGAACAAGAGTCCTTAATAACATTTCTCCATTGTCATCTTCTGAAACAAGAAGACCATTCAGGTCCATCTAAAATGTTTAATCAGTTTGACAGTTCCAACAAACAGAGCACTTACATTTGGGATCATGCAATAGACAGAAGGGAATTGAGTTTTATCTTCCAGTGCTGGGTCAAAGAAATTGAAACTGAGCTAAGGAGAAAGCCAATGATCTTTTCAGCAGCAATTTCTAATCCAAATGTTGCAAGCACAAAAGAAAAAAGCACATGTACAAATCCTTCCCACTTCTCTTCCAAAATTTCCCCATCCCAAAGATTTTTCTCTCCCTTCCACTCTCTCTCTTTCAATCCCACTCATATAAAGTTATGGCTCTAGTATGTCTACCTGCCAGGTCTATGTATTCCATCCCAGAAATGATAAATACCTTTGCTGAGTCACGAGAGTAAAGCCTTTCAGCCTTGTCAATTCTGAGGGAGAGTATAGGTAGAAACACAAAAGCACCTTTGCCTCTAACTCTTCTGGTATTTGCTCTAAATTATATTGATGGCTACCCATACCTGTGCCATCTTATAGTTACTTAAGATGTGAGGCATCTGCCTGGGGTTGTGAGAGGAGAGCCCACCAATTACAGCCATGATCTGGTACTTCCTATTGCAGATATAGTTAAGGGGATTCCCCTGAGCTATAAAAAAGATAAACATTGTCCCATAACATGTGCCTCTTTCATTGTCGGATTTTTGAGAGATGATGTAAGCTAATGTATGGTTAGACAACAGGTAGGCATTTTGGTTGATATCTTCCAGGGCAAATAGAAAGACAAGATACTGGTGGTAATATTTTGGAAGAATACTGCAATAAGATTTTAAGGTGAATTTAGGGCTGTTATCCTTGAAAGCATTCTTTCATCGCTTGGATCAACACACACACAACTGGCTTTGAATTGGATTCAAAATTAGACATAAATCAGTGCCGCAGAACAATACATGACTACCTTGAATTTCATTATTTCAATGGGCATACTCTAAATGTTAGATTAGATCCAACCTATTACTTCTCAGGGATTTTTTTCCCCTTTAGCATACCTTTCTTATGTTGTGGTGTTTGTTTTTGTCAAATATATAATGTTGTAAAATCACATATACAGGTCGACCCCTGTGTCTGCTGCGGATATGTTCCAAGACCCCTCGTGGATACTTGAAACTTTGAATAACAGGGAACCCCATTATTTTCAATGAGACCAATGCCAAAAGTTGACCATAGAATCACACTGGAGGACCTAGAAATGCCTAGAGAGAACACATTTTTTCAGATGTTGTTAAGTGAAACCATGGATACCGAATCTATGGATATGGGGGTTGACTTCTATTACTTATCCATGTTTGTTATATTGTTATTATACTTGATTTGCCAATCGTTAATCATATTGTAGATATGTCCTTTGCTGTTGTCAGTATATTTTGTCTGTAATTGTTAGGCTTTTAACCTAATTTAGATTTAAGGTTTTTTTTTAATTATATGGCACATATTACTATTACTATTGCACATTGTATTTACCATCAATATGTTTTTTTCATATATTGAATGGTGTTTGAAGTTGATATTCCTTATCTTTAGCACAGTTATATTTGGAATATATGCTACCCATACAGAGCCTATCTTTGAATATACATAATTGTATTAAAAATCATGCACACAATATGCCCCAATAACTTTTTATCCCCTATGCAACACTCAATCACATACATCTATCAGACCAGCATCATTTTTGTATATACAGTAATAAAAGGGTCATTTACTAGCCATAGAACCCATCATCTGGACTTTTGTTAGAGGGAAGCTCTTCCACAAAATGAATAAGAAAAGAGACAATTTCACCAATAACAATATGTTCTTGAATGCCATATAGGTCCTTTACAACCTTTGTCTTCCACCCACATCCATGCTTCCAATTCTTGCTGGCATTATGAGGTAGCTGAAGCAACAAAAGGAAGAGTAGCAATGACATTTGCTGGACCACTAGCAACCCTTTGCCCCAGCCACAGTTGTACAAAATCATTTGGACAGATACTTAGAATATTAATAGTATCACCAAAACCTTCAGTCCTCAAACTACAGCACCTTCCAAATAAACTTGTAAGGCTATAAGAGTCAGGGGGGGGGGTGTTTCGCAGATTCAAGTCTGGTGTCTCAAATGTCTGTTTGATCAAATCCCATCTGACTTCAATGAACCTCCAAGATCTGTGTCAAAAAGTTTGTTTTCAAAGTAGTCTTTATACATGGTACAACGTGTGTCAATAAGCCTGTGGCTTGGATGCATCTGTGTTCCTGGCTTTCTGATAGCTTTGAATTACAAATTTTCAAAGTCAATAATTATGATTATAATTATTAATTATAGGGAAGATAATTCCACTTTCCAGTGCTCTCTACTATTTGCAAAATGAAATAAATTATCTGATAGTGTATCCCAGCAAGTCAGTCAGATCCAGCCAATGGGTCATACTTAGAGCAAACCAACTGAAATCAATGGGAGATTAGTCGTGACTAACTTAATGCTCTTTGATTTCATTGGGACTGAGTATAGTTAGTCTGGATCCAAATCAATGAGTGTTAATCAGTGGTGCTTCAAAGTTTTACATTTGTGCTGTTGAGAATAATTTTGTGGCTGGATGGATTGATGAAGGGATGACATTTGAAATATGAGTGCATAGATTATTTATCCAGATTCCCACCTAAGGGCTTCAAGCAACTAAAAAAGGGGGTGGCAAAGGACAGCTCATGGGACACACATGGACCCAAAACATTTTGGACCACCACCACCACTCCAATGCTGGAAAAAAACACCAAGAGGTTTTGCCTCTTCTAGAGCTCTCTGGGAGCAACAGTTTAATTTTTCGACATAGGAGGGACATAAAAAGCCAAAAATAAAAATTAGAAGTGCACCTCCAATAACTCTCAGTTTTAATATTTCCGAGGGTTGTCAATTTTTGCTACTCTTGGCCCCAGTGTACTAGGAGAAAACATTTGAGTACAGTCCTTCCAAAGTCCCCTGAACTGAAGGGTCATAACTATATACATTTTTATTCTGTCACTTGTATACAATATTATGCTACTTGTATAAGATATCAGTGAATAACAGTGTAACAACACAAAAGTAGCAGCTCAAACCATGATTTAACATTTATTTATTTATTTATTTATTTATTTATTAGCTCCTTGTGGAACATGTAAGAATCAGTGCTTAAATCCATAATTAAGTTCCTTCTCAGTCTTTAGATGTAACAAGTCTGCTCTCATGCATACCAAAATAGCAAGATATAAATTCTTAAGAGGGGTAATATACCAGGTGTGACAAACAGAATAAATATTATCATCACTGAAGCATTCACAATGTAATTTTCCTCTAATTTCATTTTTGAAGGAAGCTATACGTAATATTAGTAATTTTCTTTGGGATGAGATACATTCTTCAAAAACTGGACAGTTTTTGGAAACAGTTTGCAGTTCTTTCACACATAATTTACATGTGTTGTTTTTTTTGGGTGCAGAAAACATTTTCTGCACAGAGAATGGTGTTTCCTGCACAAAAAAATCTATTTCCTCTGTAAAAAAAATAACCATGTGCAAATTTTAGGAAGAAGTCCCAAACTGTGAAGATTTTCCTCAGTCCAGGATTATCTTCATCAGATGGTAGCTCTGACTGTCTGCACATCCAAATATAGGGCTTGTCTAGACACAATGGTTCACTACGAGTGGGTGTGCATTTTTGCTAATTATCAGCGAAGTTGATTTGTCTTCACATTTCTATGCATATTTGTATCCATTCGCATTCATTTGAACTGAACAACCACACACACTCATACATGGCAATTGAGTGAAAATGCACAGCAATGTGAATTTGGATGTCCACGTGTCCCAAAATGCACATCTACACACATTGCTCAGGAAATTTCACGGGAAACCGCGATTCCTTTTACTGTGCTGTTTGCAGCATTTCTAGCTCCCTGCTCCAAATACTGCAAAACCCCTTTGGATCTCATTAGGACAGGAGTATTTTCATTGTCTAGACAACCCCCACCCACCCAGGATTTCTTGACCACAAGAAGCAGGATTTTGACCATTTTTCAAAAAAAAAAAATCAAATCCTCTTTCCATCCCTAGAAATTGTTTTGATCTTTAGTAATAGCCTCCTTCGATGCCCCAAGATCTGATGTGTGGTTCAGCTAATAAGAAATGCAGAAAACGCTGAGCCTTACGTTTCATACCAAACAAAGTCCATTCTATAGGATGCTTTGTAAACCATTCTATAGACTGGACTTTATGGACATTTGAAAACAGCAAGCATTCTATTACATCCCCCAAGGAACTGGTTCTTTTGCAAACATTTCCACTATACTCTTTTTCTTGTTGCATAGGATTCAGACTGGAAGCTCTCTTCCCTAGAAGGATGCCTGTTCTTCAGGTTGCCAACCAGCTTTCTAGATAATAAATACATGAGTGTATGTCTTCCCCATATCACAGTTCAGAAAGAGAGAAAGAGAGAGAACAAGAGAGAGTGAAAGAGCAAACCCCTTTTCAATAGCTGTGAAGGAAAATGGGTCACTATAAATAAACATGAAGGCTGACTGTGTCATCTTTCATTATTCTTCATTATTTCTTCAATGCATATATTTTGCAAAGTACATATGGAATAAAAATGTACACATGAGATTACTGACAAGATTAGATTCTTTAAAATCAGAGGGAAATAATAGAAAAGGAAGACAGAAGGAGAACAGAAGAAGTCAATGAGTCATGGTTTTCTTTTTCCTTACTATTTGCTCCCTGATGTTCAGCACAGGCCTGATTAAAATAATGAAAAATAGAAGGAGGAAAATGCAGTACAGCAATCCAGAGCCAAAGGCCAAGATGAAAAAGATCTCCATAGTCCCCATGTATTTTATTTCCTCTTCAGTGCTCAGGTAGGTGGGAACAAAAGACAAACACTGCCAAACACCAGCATGCTGAAGGTGATTAGCATGGCTTCAGGAAAGACATCAGGCAACTTTCTAGCAAAAATAGCTACAGTAAAGCTGATGAAGACCAGAAGCCCCATGTGGGCAGCGGGGGTGGGGGGCACGGGGCAGCCAACTCTGTTCCTGCAGCTAAATGCACAGCACTAAAGGTCTGAACAATGCATATTGTCTTTTAGAAAAACACACAAACTGTCCAAATTTCTTCTCCAAAATTGAAGAAACGGATGCATTTCATTCTGTGAAGGTGGGGGGCACTGACAAAACAGATCAGTAGCTGCTGACTGTGTCATAACATGGGAACTGCATGCATCCTGTAACTAGCCCTGGTCAACAGTGTAGTCACAGCATTTTGAGTCAAGTTAAGTTTCCTAACACATTTGAAAAGCAGCCTCGCATATTTGTTTGTTACCTTTCTATGCCACTTTCCATGAATAAGCTCAAAGCAGTATACATGGCTCTTCTCCCGTCCCCCACATTATCCTCACAACAACACTGTGAGGTAGGTCAGGAAGAAAGAGACAAAGAGAGAAACCCAAGATCATTTTATGAATGGAGCATTCTACAACAAAAGAAAACATCAGGGCAATGTGTTTATTGCACACACACACACAACTGATACAGGTTAGTTCCAACAGCACTCGTGCATCAGTTTTCAACTTCCCCCACAATAGTGGCATAACTACCTTCCCCTGATAGATAATACAGTACATGCATGCCACAGTCAATTAGAGATCCTGAGTTAAGGAGCAAAGAAACCAATGGCTTTAGAGAAACAAACGAAGGCTTTATTGTAGGAAATCCATTCTAAGATGGGAAAGTTACTCAGAGTGCTATCCTAAGCTAGCTACATCTCTAGGAAAAGATTAGAGAGTTCTGGGGAGGAGAGGTGGAAACATCCCTAAGAGTGTCAGTTTACATCACTGAGTGAACTGGATAGGTAGACAAGCAGGGAGGACTATGATTCACTCAAACTACCTAACCCTAAATACTACTGCCCACTCTGAGGCATTCTTGACTCTTCAGTTCTAAGCATTGTTGCACTTCTAACCCCCCTGACCATATCTCCCTCTGCACTCTACAATTACAATGGCCTGTTTCCCTCTCCCTTTTAAAAAATATTCCTCCCTCCAGCAGAAATTCTAGCGCCATTGGTAAAGACACACAATTCTCACCATTTTTTTAAAAAAAGCAATCATTTCCCTCTTACCCCTCTTACCCCCTTAAAAAAAATCCTGCTCTTGGTCACACAAAGGAACAAACTGGTGCAAAGTAACAAGAAGTTCTGGAGAAAGTGCGGGGTGGGGGGAGTTGGCCCCAAAAGACACTCTGTAGCAGCCACAAGTAGCTAGCTGATATCAAGATGGTACACAGCACTGACGGTGTAAATCTTGACAGATACTCTCTTCTCCCTTTTCTAAGAAGAAGCTACCGGTACTCTTATGCCCCTGGTAACCAGGCCTTTCTACCGCAGGCCCAGGAAGCAGGTACAAGGTAACATGATTAAAAGTGCTGATTTTGCTAGGAGGCAACATGCTCCGGCTTCAGGAACAGCTACCTGTAGCAAAAAGACAGTACAATGGTACAGAGCACTCACATTCTGCCTGAGTAGATAGTCTTTTCTCCTCCCTCTCCTAACAGGGGGATGCTGGTTCAACACACAGGGAAGCTGTGAACTGCCAACAACTACTGCAACAACTTCTTCCTTGGACATTATCAAGTCTTGTTCCTCCTTCTCCTCTGCTTTATTCACATTAATATCACAGCTTTCCTCCATTGAATTCAAGACAGTCAGTGTAAATGTCTTTCTGCTCCCCACTTTAACTTCACAAGCCTGTAAGTTATATCAGCATGAAGGAGAGACTGACTAGCAAGGCAGGGGCTTGGACCGGATGGCCCTCGTGGTCTCTTCAAACCCTATGATTCTGATTCTATGGCTACCTAGTTTTAGCTCACTGGCGATTAGAACCTAGATCTTTCAAATCTCAATCCAACACTGTCATCAGTACACCATGCTGGCTGTTAAGGACTTAGGGCTCATCAGAAGTCATGACATGTCCCTTTACAGAATATACCAAATGCCAGCTTCTTTATGGCCTTCTTGATTTCCTCATTTCTCAAGGCGTAGATGATGGGGTTCAAAGCAGGAGTCACAGATGTGTAAAAGACAGCCACAATTTTCAGTACTGAGTGGCTGGCTGCTGGTTGCATGTAGATGAGTATGCAAGGGACATAGAGGAGAATAACCACCGTCAGATGGGATGCACACGTGGAGGCAGCTTTTCTCTTCCCTTCTTCAGATCTCATCTTGAGAACTGTGGTGGCAATATGGATGTATGAGCCAAGGATCAGCGCAAAACTGATCAGTGCTACAATGCCAACATTCACCATGACAACAGTCTCATTAAGAGAGGTTTCTGCACAGGCCACCTTTAGCAAAGGAGGAACATCACAGAAGTAGTGGTCAAGCTGGTAAGGCCCACAGTAAGGGAGGTGGAATGTTAACACAGTCTGGAGAGTGGAATGGATTGACCCCACCAGACATGTTGCAACTGCCATCTTAACACAGGCTACCTTGCTCATGATCACAGCATAGTGGAGTGGGTTGCATATGGCCACGTACCGGTCATAGGCCATGACAGTGAGCAGGAAACATTCGGTGCCTCCAAAGAAGTGGAAGAAATAGAGCTGAGCAACACAACCTGAAAAGGAAATGGCTTGGGAACCAGACAAGAAGCTGGCCATCATCTTAGGCACAGTTGTGCTGGAATACAGAAGATCTAAAAGAGAAAGCTCAGCAAGGAAGTAGTACATAGGAGAATGTAGCTGAGGACTGGAATGGACTGTGAAGAGTATGAGGATGTTGCCGAGAAAAGTCAAAAAGTAGATGGCTAAGAAGAGCATGAAAAGGGGGAGCTGAAATTTCAAAACTTCAGAAAACCCAAGGAGGATAAATTGAATCCCAGAAGTGCTGTTGTGTGTCTTCATCTAATAGCAGTTGTGTTCCAGGTCTTATGATGTTCCTAAGCAAGAAAATGAGAATTGGGGGAAAAGAAAATAATGGTTTTGGAAGAGAATTTCTGCTTCTTTAATTTTTGTTGGGATTCCACCAGTGAGGAAAGGAGTGAAACTCCACTCCTCAAGTGCTATAGTTTTGATCTTACTGCCACCTTGGCTGCCATTAAAAGAAAGAAAGACAATGTTAAATGTAAGGTGTATAGTTTGGTCTATTTTGCCAGCCTGCACAAGCTCTCCATATAGCACACAGTAAAAGAGTATATTGCCTGTACATAAGATCAAGGTTAGAAAAACTGGGGGGGGGATGACACATATTTTTTTAGACTCCAGTTCCTACCAGCTCCAGCCAGCCTGGTCAGTGATGAAGGATGATGGGAGATTAGTTCACCACCATCAAAACGACTCTAGGTTCCCCACCCCCTGCATTAGATGGCCAGAATGGAGGTGGAGAACTTGGAAAGTTCTGAATGCTGGTGAGTTGGATGGTGTTTCTGGAGATGCTGGCATGGTGTTGTGAAATTAGTTTGGCAAAAGCACTGATGGGCTTGAAGAGGGAGTTAAAAGAGGAAAGCAAATGGGGAGTGTGGACAGGGATTGGACTCTTTCAGGCATAGGAAAGTCTAAAGAAATCAGTGGGATAAAAGGGGGAGGGAGGGAGGACAAACCAGCATAGAGTCTAGAAGGAATGCAACAGAATAGAATATGAATGAGAATGGTGAAGCAGAAGAGGATTGTAAGGCAGGCATGGAAAATCTGTGGCTCTCCAGATGTTATTGAACTGTAACTCCCATCAGGCCTAACTAGCATAGTAACTGGTAAGAGATTATGGGAGTTGTAATCCAATGACATAAACACTTTCCTCATCCCTGGTATACCAGAATGACATTTCCCATAGATAGTCTATATGGACAGCAAATAAATTGATTTAAAACTGGCAGATCAGTATGATTTTGCATTGGCCTCATACAAAATCTGGGGTAACATTGTTGGGAAAGGAAGCACAAACTAGTCAGAGAGAGAACAATATCTCCCTCTAGCTCACTAAAAAACAGCAATTCTATACCCACTTGCCTGGGACTAAATCCTATGGAGCTTAATGGGCACAGATATGCATAGGGCTACACTGGTACATGATGGCATGTTGAATTCTTCCATGTTTTAAAGTCCCTAAAGTGTTCCTTTTTCGCAGAAGTAAAAAAAAAAATGCATTTCATGTCCACTTGTAAGTGGTATGCAACCTGTAGCTGGGATAGTTATGCATCACCAGAAAACATTTATACAAGCACCATGGTGCAAATGTATCATTTGCTCACACACAAGACCTTGGGATCAAACAGGTTAGTCCAGGATTCAGTTATGAGAATTCCTGGGCTCAGTTTTAAGACAAGCCCTTGAACTGTGGGAAAGAGTGAGCATACAATGGAGAAGCTTTGGATGCAGGATGAACCAGGTTCAATTACCAGTGGCCCACAGGCAAAAAGATGCCGGGGGGGGGGGGGACCTCTACATGACAACCTGGAAAGCCACTACCAGTCAAAGAAGATAAATACAAGGCTAGAGGAACTTACCATCTGACTCAGTGAAATGTAACCTTTGTACATTCATAAGGACCCAAGCAACATTTTGTTGAGTCAATCTGGATTTGAATCCTCCAGCAATACATACAAAGGTAGGTCCAGTCCCTTCTTCCTTAGCTTCCTCTGGATTGTACTTAATGAATATGCATTGCTTTTGTTTCTGTTCATTCCAGAAAACATCTGAATTGAATTTAGAGCACCCAGTTTCTTTTCCTCTAAAACCCAGTGCTGTTGTTGTTGTTGTTTAAAAAGAGAAAGATTCAGACGATGTTCATTCATCAGTAAATCTGACACAAAAATCTTTCCTGCATTCTCAATAGTGTACAACACAACCAGATGATTTGCCTTCCAGAAGGATTGATGGTGCCACCCTGGTTACTTTTGTTGCTTCAGTCTGTGGATGCTCCATGTAGCACAAAACATTATAAACATTCAATAACCCACAGGGAGGGAGGCCAGATTCCCTAATGGTGCCAAAGCTGAAGAACTGGTAAGCGATCACTGGGTTGTGACCAACTGGGAATATATCCAGGAGAAATAAACAAAGCAAAACATATTTTATTTTTAAATGTTACAATATTAAGTTTTTGCTGTTGTTAACTGCCGTCAAGTTGACTTTGACTCATGGCAACCCCATGAATGAGAGACTTCCAAGTCACCCTATCCTCAAAAGGCCTGCTCAGGTCTTGCAGACTCAGGCCCATGGCTTCCTTGATTGAGTCTATTCATCTGTGGTCTTCCTCTTTTCCTACTGCCTTCTACCTTACCAGGCATTATTGCCTTTCCTAGTGAGCCATGTCTTCTCATGATACGACCAAAATATAACAGTTCTCAGCCAAATGCAAAACACATGATGCAAGCTTTTGGAGCTCGACTGGCTTCATCAGGCAAAAGATGTTTTAAAAGGAAGAAGGAAAAGTGACGATGTTGGAGTCACAGGCTTGCATGCCCGTTCCAATGTTACTTGTGTTGTTCAGGCGAGGTGTCTCATGCAGGCAAAGGCCACTCCTACTTGCTGGCCATGTGGAGTTGAGACAAAAGACGGTAAAATTTAAATCCTTTTGTAGCTGTGAGGAACTTTTCTGGCAATCAGCATGTCAGAAACAATGGAGGTCTGTTCTCCTGTCGATAGAGATGCCGGGGGTGTCTATATGAGGCCAAAAAAAAAAATGAAGTGCCTCACAGTAATGGCATTTCACAGTAGCTGTGACTTGTCTTAGTGGTATTTTTGCCCCCATAAGCTTCCCATGCAAGATGGCAGCTGGGAGTGATTTACTCACATTTGTTCTCACCTCAGTTTGTTGCCACTAAACATTTAAAAAAAAAAAAACAATGTCCAAGGTATGCTAGATTGAAAACCCTACACCATTTTATCACCTTAGCGATCACTTGCTATGGCAAAAATCCAACATGGCAGCACTGGCTCTTGCCTTGTTAGCAAGCCCCACCTCCTGTATTCGCCTAGCCAATCAGCTGTGTGCTTCCTCTCCTATGGGAAAGCTATTCAAAGTGAATCACTTGCCCCAACAAACAGGAATGTGCATTCCCCTCGGGTTTTTTTTAAACTCCAGGAAAAGCCATCAAGGCTTTTCCTGAGGAATTTTTGATATTTTGGGCCCTCTTCCTTCCCAATACAGTGGATTGATGTGAGATCGCATTTAGACAAATCATATTCCCAGGGAATTCCATGACACTTATTTTCACCATTTAGACAATTCCACAGAAGATTGCTGTTTCTACTCTCCCCTCCTGCCAGCAATCTCTGGAGTGAGGAGAAATTGCAACAGGGATCCTGCTTCTGATTGTCACACCAGAGATTGCTGGTGGGAAGGGTGGTGGAAATGTCAGTTTGGTGTCTCCCATTTGATGAAAGAACAGACCTGCATTGCTCACAGCAGCTGCTGCATGGTAAAACAGGATTGGGGGAAGGGATTAGGCCAGGAGACACTACTTAGAATGTTAGCCAGTCATTATCATAATCACACACCCTTTCATGGATGCCACCAGCCATCTCTGGCACCCAAATTGGCAGGGAGGTAGAAATGATTCTTATTCTACTGGGGACTGAAAATACAAGCTGTTTTGCCTCATGGAAGTCTCTTTCCACATCACATTGGCCACCAAGACTCCTTAATCTCTAGTAAGCGAAAACTAGGGCTGCTGCCACACTGCAGAAATAATGCAGTTTGGCACCACTTTAACTGCACTTTAACAGAATACAATGCTATGGTATTCTGAGATTTGTAGTTTTGTGAGATAGGAGATTTTCACATGGGCTATATATCCCATGGCAGGAACAGAACAGGGTCGGGAAAGGTTTTCCCTTTCGGACGACGTTGACCCCGTTCTGTCCTGCATCCATCCTACTCCCGTGACTGTTCCAGAACAATGTAATCACGATTTTTCATCGTGAATAGACCTCCCGTTCCGTCGCTATAACGCGATCACAGGTGTGCGAACAGCAGCCCCGTTCCTGTTCCAAAATGACAGCTGTGGAGGGGAGGTCCATTCCGAGCACTTCCTGGTACGATCTGGACATCCAGGTAAGTGGCACCCTTTATTTTACCCTCCCTGTTTTGATTATGTGATTTAAAGAGTGTTTTTGTGCTTGATGAACTGATTTTATGTTTGGGGGAGCTTTATTTTTTAAATTTACCGTCCGGCGTTATCACGTGATAACGTGATAACGTTTCAGACAGCCGGTCGTAAAAGCAGCCTTACGACGGCTGCATTTACGGCCGGCCAACAAGGGGAGGGGGAGCCCGTTCCTGCTGCGGAATTAAGGTGAGTGTGTGAAAGATTTATGTTATTCCATGACAGGAACGGGAGAGGAGGTAGCGGGGCAGTAACGGGGCATTTTGGCCCCATGTGAAAATCTCCATAGTTAGCCTTCTCTGTCAGAGAGCTCTAGTAGCATGACAAACTACAAATCCCAGGATTCCATAGGATGGAGCCATAATAGTTAAAGCAGTGTCAAAATGCATTATTTCTGCAGTGTGTCAGTAACCTAGGAGGTCCAGGACAGGTGTCAGAAGACTCAAGGGAGACATCAAAACACACCAGGGGTGGGATGATATTGGAAACTGTTTATTGCAGTGTAGATGTGTAAATAGCTATTTTGCTTAAAACAATTTGTAAGCTGCTCTGATAGCCTTGTGGCTGAAGAGCAGAGTATAAATAACTAAATAATAAAAATAACCCAAACAGGAGGCCCTTTTATGACTCTTCCCAGAGATGGAAAATAGTTGGGAAGAGTCTTTGGAAATTATTAAATTAGCTTCTAAAAACGCTGTAATTCCATGAATGATGAAAGTGGAAACATAGTGGCATTATTACATATATTATTGCACGTCGCTGTGATCTCATGAAAGAACCACCATGGAATTATCGCATGACCACCACTAGCACTTTAAGAATGGGAGTTTACTTCTACAATTTAGCATGGGTGAGATTTTGGTGGTTCTCACGAGAAGACGCAAGCGCACTTTAAAACACCAAAAAACCCTTAATTTACAAAGTAAATGAACAAACACTTAAACAAACCTAAAAATGTGCAAACAAAATGGGAGAGTTCATTAAAAGAGCATCTTGTGCATAGTTTTCATGTTCTCACCCGGACATTTTCTTGCTGGGAACAGGACAGGGCAAAGAGGACTGCTCATTCACACTGTAATCTCGCAATTACAGTGGGACATGGTTTTGCATGCTTTTCAATACCATGAAAAAAGTGATATTGAGAGCTATTGATAGCTTGTCCCATCAACAGAAAGCAATGCTTTCTATTATTTGCAGCTGGAGCACAGACTGAATATGCGAGCATGAGGACACTGTGGAGATTTTCAGACCGCGTTTCAGCGTGCCTAGGGCGGGAGGAGCTTTCAGGAGAGGGACGGCGATCTTGCGCAGCAGGGGGGCGTTTTTGGACGCCGTTGTCCCTCTCCCGAAACCATTCGTGTCACTTCCGTGAAGCTTCGGAAGCCGCAGAGCCATATTTTAATCACGGAGATTCTCCCTGCTGTTTTTCTGATGGCTGGCAAAGACTTTTTCATTCCAGCAGGTTTTTATTATTTAAGTTTCGTTGTAAGAAAAGGGGCTTTTAGCTGAAGGAGTGCTTTCATTTCCTCTCTCATCAATGTGATTTAATTGCATTTTTCTACTTCTCATGTGTATTTTAAATTAATCTCTCTTCTGTTTTGATTTAATTCCCTCTGTTCTGTTTTATTGTTGTTAGCCACCTTGAGCGGTAAGTTGGGGAGGAAAGTAGGATGTGTGCGTGCGTTTCAGTACAGAGTGAAAACAGATGGCTTTCAAGTCATCTGTTGACTTATCACAACCCCATGAATTTCATAGGAGTTTCTTAGGCAATAAGCTTGGTTTTGCCAGTTCCTTCCTCTGAAATCTAGCCTCCAGCACGTAGTATTCATTGCTGGTCTCCCAACCAAATGCTGACCAGGGCTGATCCTGCTTAGCTTCCAAGATCAGGTGGGATTTGGTACCTTTAGGGTATTTAGGTCCAACTGTAAGATATATACCTTATACATACATGTATAACAATGGACTTCTAGTCTATATATGAGATGGCTGGTGGCTTCCATGTCCTTATGGGAGGTACACCCAAATTTTACAGGGGCTATCCAAGACGCTAAATCTCTTTAAAGGAGCTACCTTTGATAGCTCCTGTAAGGTTTGTACTAAAACCCAGAGCAGATTCATCATCCCAGTGACATGGTAGCCACAAGCTGCCACTGTATCAAAAGTAATCCTTTCTCCCAGTGTAGATTAGGAGTCATCTTTATTCATTCTAGAGCTCCATAAATATTCCCAATTATCTCAGCTTCTTCATGACACTCCTTTGGGAAGCCATGCCTCAGTGGCTCAGTTCCAACATCCCTCCTGATTACATCAGCCTCTCAGTCTACTTGGCTCCTCCAGAAATGCAGACAGATGCATCTACTTCTCCCAGGACTAACAGCCAGTCACCTCTCTCCCATATTCCATCAGTTCTGACCTTTCAAGGCTTGGATGTGGAAAGGAACTTAACAAAGACTGCTTCCTTTCTGACAAAAGGTGTGTCACAAGCAGGGAAGGATGCCCGTAAGCTTCATTTGCACTGCATTTGCTCATCCCTCCCCAAGAGCAATTGCATTTCACTCATTCATTTAAGCAGTTAGTTTGCTGATGGTATTGATCTACATGGAGAGAAAAAATCACTTTATTCTGATATTGTTTCCTGAAAAAAATTAATTTCTGCTATATTTGATTAACTGCTGCTGGGTTTGTATGTATATGTGGTGGGGGGACTGTTCATTGTTTTTGTCTGCATGCAAGCTTGCTTGTTCATTCGATTGATTGCCATTTGAGAGGGTTTGGCTGTTTAACAATGGGAAAACATATGTATTGTCAATAGATAAAATGAATTGGGTTGAAGAAATTATGTCTTTTGGACTGTATGTGGCCCCATGCCCTCAACCCCTGCCCAAACATCTCCAAAGCCCTGAACAACAACCCCTCATTTTAAAAAAAATGTGAAAAATCTCTCCCAAATTGTCCCAACTGGTGCAAAAAAATGGAACAAAATGTAGTGGTTGGGGTTTATTTCCTACAATTTCCTACAACTTCCTCCAACATGAAAAAAAATGAGTCCATTAGAGCCACCCACCTTTCCTGGATCCAAATTTAAGTTTCTTGGATCCAGCATTCTGTTCATCCCATAACTCTGATATAGTTAACAGTGGGCCAGTTGGACTGTGTAAGATTTTTTTTTTTTTAAATAATGAATCCCACCAACATCAGAGCTGGCACAAGTCTTTTTGCTGCCACAAACACTAATTGCATTACCTTCCCAGTTCATATAACAATGTTGGATGGACTGTCAATTGAAATGTCTTTCAAGAATATCAACTGGACACCATTTAACATGATACATCCGTAGCATTATGGTGGTGTATGTCATCACTTCGAAAGCCACTATCATGCTACTGATGCAGAAATCATGGAACAGCAGACCCACGGATTGGAAAGTAAGTTTTATTACACCGGTGGGCCTGACTGGAATATCTTCCAAAGAGTCAGAACCCCGAGTCATAACTACAGAAAACCTTTATACAGTTTAATGACCATATGCAAAAACAATTCCCTCCTCCTTCTCTTTGGCGTCAGCAATTTCTCTGTGACAATTGTTGATAGTTCAGAAAGTACAAGGCAAAATAGCTTAGGAACATTTAGGTACAGTTCGACCGTTATTAGAAAAAGAATTTGTTTACATCAGCTTATCATATGTTTCTGGAACATAGGGTTGATTAGTAAGAACATTGAAAAGACTTTGCAGACTTCTAGAGTCTCATGGGCTATCTAGTCTGACCCCAAATAGTTATTGTAAGTAACAGCATTCAGCAAATAGACCTTAGAGTCTACATGGCCACTACACTACCATTAAGAGCAAATGTAATGTGCAATAGAAAAAGGTAACCGCCAAGAGATCAAAAACTGGCAGACCCATTTGTTCTTTGCAAACCATATCATGTTCATATGCTCTTTCGGCTTGTCATTGTTGAAGTATTGTTGTCATGTGCCATCAAGCTGGCTTCATTATATGACAGCCCTATCTATGATAAACCTCCAGAAAATCTATTATTAACAGTCCTGCTCAATGATATATCTTTATATTACATCTTTACTTTCTCTACTGATTGATCAAATTCCTTGCTTTTAATTTTTGTGACTATAGTCAGACCCCCATATCTACGGAATCAATATCCATGATTTCAGTTATCTGCAGGACACAAAATAGGGACACATACCATACAGTCATGCTGGAAAATCCTTAGAGAAGCATCCTCTCTAGGTATCATCTAGGTCCTCCAACATAACTGTATGGTATGCTTTACCAGAAGTCCATTATTTTAATGGAATTCACTGTTATCCATGGTTTTTGCTATCTGCAGTAAGTCTGGGGACCAAACCTCCATGGATACAAGGGTCTCACTGAATTAAGAAATGAGTATTTTTTAAGGTGATTGTGGAAAACATTGCCTTTTTATTGTATTAAACAACCCAACATGGCAAATTGTGATTTTTTTCCACTGTGATGATTTGTATGAACATAAATACCAGTATAGAGTGAATATTAAGTCATAATTTTTCTCTCCCTTCTTTCTCTTTGGGCAATTTAGATGGACAGAAGTGGGAGCGTGGCAAATTATTTTATCCCAATTGGCTTCCCATCTACTAGCCAGACTGATGGCAGGAACTGGACTACAGTGCCATACTTCATCCTAATGGGCCTCCCCCATGAACCAGAGATGGGTACCCTACTCTTTTTCCTATTTTTGATTATTTACCTCTTTACCTTAATGGGAAACTCCTTGATCTTGGTGGCCATCTGGATTGAACCCCACCTTCACAAACCAATGTATTTCTTTTTAGGGAATCTCTCCTTCCTTGATTTCTGGTTCTCTACTGTTACTCTCCCTAGGATGCTCCAGGGCTTCCTACAACCTGGTGGCACCCCCATATCTTTCTTGCACTGCCTCATTCAGTTGTATTTCTCCCAGTTTTTGGGAAGTGCTGAATGTTTCCTCTACACAATCATGTCCTATGACCGGTACTTGGCCATTTGTCACCCATTGCACTACAGCTCCATCATGAACAAGACAATGTGTATCCGTTTGGCTGTTGTCATATGGATCATGGGTTTTCTCCATTCTCTTCTGCATACGTCCTTGACTGTCCACCTAACCTACTGTGGACCTATGAAGATTGACCATTTCTTCTGTGACCCAACGCCTCTGTTGGAGCTAGCATGTGGCAACACCTTCCTCAATGAAACCATGATCTTCTTCAGTATTGGTGTGGTGGCCTTGTTCTGCCTCCTTCTCATTCTGCTTTCCTATGCATGTATCATGAGGGTCATCCTGAAACTTGGCCATGCAGAAGGGAGATACAATGCATTTTCCACTTGTGCGTCCCATTTCACAGCTGTGGCTTGCTTCTACATCCCTTGTGTTTTCACCTATATGCGTCCCCATGCAAAAAGCACCATGGACAGAGTTGTGTCTGTTTTTTATACTGTCCTCACCCCTCTGCTGAACCCACTGATCTACACTCTGAGGAACAAAGAGATGAAGGCAGTTCTGCACAGGCTGGGACACTGGATAAAATTCACACCTGCAACATAAATTCCACTTTATAGGTTGTTATAAATTCTGGGCAGAAGAAAATTTTGGGGTATCACTGCACCACAGACTTTCAAGGAGACATTCTCCCTTCCCTTGGAAGCCTGATGGAAATTGTATGAATATACTGTTCACTCCATCCCAGTCTCCATCTTATGATATCCTTCTTGTGATCCAATTTGGCTTTAAAGGGGGATTGGATAAATCCATGGAGGTTAGGGGCACCAATGGGTACTACTCAGGATGACTCTATCAGATGCTGGGCAACATGAGGTAGATGCACATCATAGAATCATAGAGTTGGAAGAGACCACAAGGGCCATCTATTCCAACCCCCTACCATACAGGAATAAACAAAGGATTTCTGACAGATGGCCATCCAGCCTCTGTTTAAAAACCTCCAAAGAAGGAGACTCCACCACACTCCGAGGCAGTGCATTCCACTGCCAAACAGCTCTTACTTTCAGGAAGTTCTTCCTAACATTTAAGTGTAATCTCTTTTCCTGTAGTTTGAGTTCATTGTTTCATGTCCTAGTCTCTGGAGCAACAAAAAACAAGCTTGCTCCATCCTCAGTATGGCATCCCTTCAAATGTTTAAACATGGCTATCATGTCCTACTTGTGAGTTTTGCATGGGCAATTGATTGACCACTGTGTGAGTTGATGGTGAGATAGAGGGGCCTTCAGCCTGATCAACAGGGTGCTACTTTTGTTAGATGAGACATTAAGAACATAAAGCCATGCTGGATCTGACCAAAAGCTCATGTAGTCCAGCATTCTGTTGACACAGCATCCAACCAAATGCCCACAGGAAGCCCACAAGCAGGACATGAGTGCCTCTGCACCTTCTCTCTCATTTTCCTCAGCAACTGACATACAGATCAAAGTATGAAAAGCTACTTTTAAGAAGAACACATATAATGACATGTCTTAATCATCCACAACTGATCAGTGGTGGCAATCTAGAAATGCACACTGGGCATCCAGAACTATCTACACTGTTCCAAACGCAGCCATGCCAGATAATCATACAAGAGCTGGGGAACCTGTCTTTAAACCCTCCTCCCCCTGATGTTGGGCTCCAGTTCCAGTTCCCCCCAGCCAGTCTACCCAGTGGTGAGGGGGGATGGAAATAATGGTTCATTTTTTTTTATTTTATTTTTTCATCCTCAGATTTGTCCACCCTGATTTACTCAGAGGCATTTCAGTGCTGGTAGTCTTATTCTCGGCCCCTTTCCTAGCATAGAATTTATGACCAGTATTCTGTATCAGCTACTTAGCTAAGTATATTTAACTAAGTGACTTCTCCTTTCCTACCCCCCAAAGCTGATGGAAACATCATTCACCCATGCTCCAATGGCTGGCAGAATGGGCTTCCTTCTCCTTATGCCACTGATGCCTGGTAAAATAAGTTTGGGAGTGGGGAACGTATGATCACGGCAATAGCACCACAGTCATTACTGAGGGGCTTATCACACAAGGGAAGGGTAGCGGAAGGGCAGCCCAATAATAGCACCTCTACCATACCACATGATGCAGCACTCTACAGCTGTTCTGCCATTCTGGTCCCATGGGAGATGGTGGTAAATGTGAGTCTTCTTTTTCTAATGGATTTTTCCAGTTAGAAAAAAGACTCGCATTTACCACCATCTCCCACAGAACCAGAATGGAAGAACAGCTAAAGAACACCGACATCATGCAATAGGCCAGGACAGGAGGTGCTATTATCGAGCTTCACTTCACTTCCCTCATGTGATAAGCTCCTATGTAGTGATGGTGAATATGGAACAGTTACCTAGCTGTCAGGTTGGGGGGGGGGGCAGCAGAGGTCGCCTATACTGCACCTAAAGATTTCTCCAGATGCAACAGTACAGCAGCTTCTTGAGAAATTCCATGTTCTCTGCCTAAGAAAGGTGTGGTTAGCCTCACTCACGACAGAAACAGCCTGGATCACAAAGGAAGTTCCTTTTTCTATTGCTAATGGAGTTTAAAATATATTTCCTGGGTAGTACAACTCTTTGTCTCCCAGAGCCTACATGGCCAAAGAGAGGAGTGGCTTCTGCCTGCATGGGCACCCCTCCACACCATCTTAACTGACAACGACAAAAACATCTTGACAAAAAATGTAGGCCTGTGACTCTAAAATCATCACTTTTTCTTCTTCTCCTGTATGACTTTAACACCTTTGCCTAATGAAGAAGCCAGTGAAGCTTCAAAAGCTTCCTTGATGTATTTTGTGCATTTTTGGATGGTCCAATAAAAGTATCACTTTTTTGTGGATTTGGGATGTTATTGCATTTAGTTCAGTATAGTTCAATATATTTAACTGAGTAGGTGACACAGAATACTGCCCTACATTTTTTTTTTACTGCTCCCAGTGACTGGGTAGAAGCAGAGCGGCCCACTAGAGATTACTTCTTGATGCCCATGGCCAGCTGAGTGTCTGCGTGAAGTGATATGTGAATTTACTACATTGTGTTCCTCTCTCTCCTTCTATTTTGTTGGAAGGGAAGACCTGTGCAATCATAGTGGCGTGAATGACTCTTCTCTTCCAATGGGCAATAATTGTAAAGACAAGTGGTTAGGGTTTTCAGGTGTGTTCCCTCTTTGTTCTGCCTGCTCATTTCCTTCCCTGCCTGTATATAGATACTCTCTGGCTTGATGTCACTTCCTCCCACATGCCTCTTCCCCACCACCTTTCTTTACACATGAAGCCAGTAGTTACTGGTCCCATCTCTTTTCTTTCCCAGTATGTACTTCACGCTCCAATGTTCCCATCAGATGTACTGGTTTGGGTAGGAGAGGGGGCTTTAAAAAGCAAGAAGACATTTCTAGTCACTCAAAGTATTATTTATGTTCTCTGGGGTATGCTGGTATAGCCAATTAAAGGCACAGGGGTACTTAAAAATGGCCTTTCAACCCTCAAAGCGTACCCACCTCTGATAGAGGCTGATTCAACTTATCCTCACAGAACGGCCTGGGGAGCCAGATTATGCAGAGAGATGGGGACTGGCCCAAACCTAGCTTCATGGCTGAGTAGGAATTTGACCCTGTTTCTCCAGCCCAAACCCTACACCTTAACCATGACACTAAACTGGCAGTTTTGCTCTAATGGACATCACTTTACATTTCTGCTGAACCTCGTTTTCCATTTTGGTGCTGATTCACCCAGTTTAGAGAGAACCATTTTGAGTTCCTCACCATCCATTTGTGCTTCCATCATCCTGGATGTTTGTATTTTATCAGTACACTTGAGTCCCAATCCTACTGGTTAGTCCCATCTGCAGTAGACACACTGAATTGCTGAATGGTGAGTCTGCACATAAGTAAATCCCACTGATTCAATGGCTCTACTCTAGTTGGGACTAGCAATAGGATACAGACCTTGCTTATCTCACAGCTCACCTCTGACTCCAAATAACACCCACAAATAAGATAAAGAGGATCACCACAATTCAGGAGGGATATTGACAAGCTGGAACATGTCCAGAAGAGGGCAACCAAAATGGTGAAAGGTCTGGAAACCATGCCATATGAGGAGTGGCTGGGTATGTTTAGCCTGGAGCTGGGTATGATAAGCCTGGAGAAGAGAAAGTGAACAGGTGACATGATAGCCATGTTTAAATATTTGAAAGGATGTCATCTTGCTCCAGAGACTAGGACACAAAGCACTGTACTCAAGATGCAGGAAAAGAGATTCCACCTAAACATTAGGAAGAACTTCCTGACAGTAAGAGCTCTTCAACAGTGGAATGCACTGCCTCAGAGTGTGGTGGAGTCTCCTTTCTTGGGAGATTTATCCAATCACCACAATCATGTGGGCAGCACAAGTAGAAAATGCCCAGCGTTGCCCTTCACTTGAGTGGATACTCAGTATGGCAGAGACAATGTATACTTAAGACACCAAAATGAAGAAGATGCATACTACGGCTACTAAACAAATGTCAACCAAAATAAACATCTCATTGAACACTGTTCCATAACCAAAGTTCTTCACAGTTCTCAGGGCCAGCACTAGAGGTAGTCATTGCTGGATGTCTGCCAAGGCATCAAACTTCACAGGGCATTCACAAATGGCTCCCAGGGCTTGGATGACCCTGATGCTCTTCCTCTGTGTTGTCACTACTGATTCACTGAACATCTCTAAGCATCCAAATATTTGCCAGGATGAAGACAGCATTCTTCTTTGGCCAGTGTGGTGTAGTGGTTTAAGTGTTGAACTATGACTCTGGAGACCAGTAGAAACCCACTGGGTGACCTTGGGCAAGTCACACTCTCTCAGACTCAGAGAAAAACAGAGGTAAATCCCCTCAGAATAAATCTTGCCTGTGATAGGTTAGCCTTAGGGTTGCCATAAGTCAGAAACAACAACAACATGTTTTCTATATCTTGGAATTGTGTAAATTGAGGCCAGAGGAAGAGGGCAAGTGAAGAGCAGCATTGTGACAATGGCAAGCATGAGATGGGTCTAAAACATCAGCTAAAAACAAACAAAAAAACTGGAAGTAACTTCTGGTTAAACTGGAAGTAACTTCTGGTTTCAATTTTTGTATTTGCAGCTGGGTTTTTTCATTTGGGGTAGGGTTACCAAGTTGCATATAGGATGGAGATCTTGTAATTTTAATCCACAACAGACCAAAAAGCAGGATAAAATCCATCGAGCCAGATGAAGGTGCTATCTTCCATTGCCTTTCAAACTCTTACAGCTACAGCTGTCCCTTCCCAACATGGCTCTTGCCTCCCTGGTGGAGAGGGGGAAGAGAATGGCAGAGAGCACCAAGCTAGACACAAAGTGCAATGGTATCCCTAACTGACTCTCTGTGTGTGTGTGTATGTGCACACGTGCATTTATTTCATTTATTAGTTGCTTTTATGTCTCACTTTTTCTTCAAGGAATCCCCCAATTTTCTCCTCAAGTCACCTCCGGTGAAGTAGGTTAGACTAAGAGGTTGTTACTGGACTAAAGCCCCCCCCCTTCCACATGCTTCATGGCAGAAAAGAGATTTGAACTGTCTGAACAGTGCACCACCACGCCATGGTGCTTAGGGGCTGAATGCCCTTGAAGAGATCAAGTTCTCTCACAGCTGATTCACTCATGCATGTGTACACTGAACAGTGACTTATTAAAATCCTTCAGAGTTAAATGAGCCAACCACCTCTGCAGAAAACTATTCTGGTTGGAGAAGATGACAAAGATATGCAAGTTCCCTCTCATTTGCTTGATCTGCTACAGCTCTTTTACAGCGCTCTTTCTTGGAGTATGAGAGAGCTTCTACTTATCCTCACCTGTGCCACCAACTGTGAGGACCTCCTCCTGTCCCACTGCTATGGCAACAAGTGTGGGCACTTTTTAGATGCCCTTGTGGATCCAGTGCAAAGCTTTATTTGTCTAATCCCACCACTGGACAACACCACCCTTGAATAAATGCTGCCACAACAGATGCCATGTGTCTGAGCTCAGGTATTCAAATAAGCCTTATGTAGAGTTCTCAGAGGCATAAGTGCATAATACAAAAATTAATGTATTAAGCCAAATTCAACATACAGTTAAAGATTAGGGCTGGAATCACATATCAGCTACTTAGCTAAGTAAACTAAGTAGGTGGTATAGGATTCCAGCCCTATAGGAGCTTGGGTTGAGGAGGTCAGTCCAGGAGAAGGTTACTTAGTTAAGTACAGTCAGCCCTCCATATCTACAGATTCTGCATCCATGGATTCAACCAACCACCGTTCAAAAAAAAGCAAACCTTGATTTTTCTGTTTTATATAAAGGATGCCACTTTACTACACCATTGTATATAATGGGACTTGAGCATCCATGGATTTGGGTATTCATTGGAGGTCCTGGAGCCAAACCCCAGCAGATATCAAGGGCCCGCTGTATACTTAACTAAGTAACTTTTCCTGGCCTGATCTCCCCCTCCCAAACCTGATGAAAATGTTATTCAACTGTGCTCTGATCACTGGCAGAATGGACCTCCTTCTCCTCTTGTAACTGCTGCCTGGTAAAGTAGCTTGGAGGGGGAGTTACAATCATGGCAATAGTGTCAAAATCACAATTAAGTCAGCAATCGTGTATACAGAACAGTTACCTAAATTTACTCATCCGTAACTGGTTTGTATTCACAATTGCTATATAGTCACAAATTTGCCTAGATGGTTGGACTGAATTCAGTTAATGGATGGCTGAATGAATGGTTCATCAGCATATGATCAAACACGGTGATCTTTGAAAAATATCACAGTGATTTTTAAAATACACCCTTGTCATATATTCTGGATAAAGTGCAGTCGGACCCGCATCTCCACAGAACCAATATCTGTGGTTTTAGTTATCCATGGAACACAAATCAGGGACGCATACTATAGAGTCATCCTAGAAAATGACTAGAGAGGCATCCTCTGTAGACATCTTCTAAGTCCGCTAATGCAACTCTGTGGTATCTTTTTATTGGAAGTCCATTATTTTAATAGGGTTCACTGTTATTCATGGTTTCCAATATCATAGAATCATAGAATCATAGAATCATAGAATCATAGAATTGCAGAGTTGGAAGAGACCACGAGGGCCATCCAGTCCAACCCCCCTGCCACTCAGGAAATCTTGATCAAAGCATCCCCGACAGATGGCCATCCAGCCTCTGTTTAAAGACCTCCAAGGAAGGAGACCCCACCACGCTCCGAGGGAGTGTGTTCCACTGCCAAACAGTTCTTACTGTCAAAAAGTTCCTCCTAATGTTGAGGTGGAATCTCTGTTCCTGGAGCTTGCACCCATTGCTCCGTGTTCCAGTCTCTGGAGCAGCAGAAAACAAGCCTGCTCCATCCTCAGCGTGACATCCCTTCAAATACTTAAACAGGGCTATCATATCGCCTCTTAACCATCTTTTTTCCAGGCTAAACATACCCAGCTCCCTAAGTCTCTCCTCATAAGGCATCGTTTCCAGACCTTTCACCATTTTAGTCGCCCTTCTCTGGACACGCTCCAATTTGTCAATATCCTTTCTGAATTGTGGTGCCCAGAACTGGACACAGTATTCTAGGTGAGGTCTGACCAAGGCAGAATAGAGTGGCACTATTACTTCCCTTGATCTAGACACTATACTTCTATTGATACAGCCCAAAATCGCATTGGCCTTTTTAGCTACCGCATCACACTGTTGGCTCATGTTCAACTTGTGGTCTACTAGGACTCCTAGATCCCTTTCACACATAGTCTCATTCAGCCAGGTCTCTCCCATCCTATATTTATGCATTTCATTTTTCCGCCCTAAATGCAGTACTTTACATTTCTCCGTATTGAATTTCATTTTGTTAGCTTTGGTAAGTCCATGGTAAGGGAACTTCCATGGTAAGTCCAGGAAGCAAACCCCCCATGGATATAGGGATCCAACTGTATCACATAATAGTGTTTAATTGTAGGCATGGTCCTGGTTCTAGTAGCCCAATGTTAAAACATGCTCAGTATTGAACCCCTCAAGGAAAGTCACAATCTCTGGAACAGAATTCAGAATGTACAGCCCTCTAGTTGTTGTTAGATTGCAGCTTCCGCAACTCCTTGTAATTAGCTATGCTGGCTAGAGCTGATGGGAACTTCAGTCCAAGGCTATCTCGAGGGCCACACATCCCCAACCCCTGGTCTAAATAAAAAAATCATGAAAAGTACAACTGATCAGAAGAACAACAGACACATCTCCGCAATTCACCTCACTGAGGTTCCACAGCAAAGTTAATGGTGAATAGGTGGGTGGCTTTTGTATTGAGAACCTCTGGCTTCCTTTCACTGTGTCCCTCACAGCACAGAAATACACGCCAGCATCCTTCAGTCTTGCTTCCTCTCTGGTAAGCCTAGTGAGACGAGAGGCTTTGACCACATCCATTTTGTAATCTCCAGCCAAAAAAGAGTTCCCTTCATAACCATTTCCCAAGAAAGAGATTGTGCCAACAGCCAGCTGGAATTCCTGCTTGTACCAATACATAGTGTCATGACTAGTTACATTTTGAGTACAGTTGATCTTGATCTTGTCACCTTCTGTGTAGATGAGCTGCTCAGGTTGGAAAACTTGGCTAAAGACAAAACCTGGAGCCACTGTGTGGAAAAAGAGGTGGAAGGGAGTGGACATAAGGCTGGTGTTGTAATAGAACCAGAGATCACATGGTTTAAGACCTGGATTTTTTTATTTTTTTTAATTATCAGAGACAGTAACATCAACTACCACCCTGTCAGGCTTTGCTTAGCTCCAATCTCCCCTAGCTAAGGGTTGCAGAATGGGAAATAATGGATTTTCCCAGCAATACTACATTATTGTGAACTTACTGTGGTCCAAAGTATTTGACCCACCATAGCCTTTTGTAGCCAATTAAAACTTATTAGCTTTATAAAAAAAAAAACTGTGCCAATCTAAAACTGCATGAACCAGTCAGGTTTTGTACAATGGTGCAATCCAAAATAACAAGTTTTTAGAAATAAGTGCTACAATTCTGGAAGGAAGCCTACTTCATAGCTGCCAAAAAAATAGATTTGCTCCTCCTGCTCCTTCTGCCCACAAACCTGACAAGAAAGAAATGTAAGGACAGTCAATTCCTACCCACTTTGTCCACATCTAGCAGGCAGATTGGCAGCCCATAGCAGCTGGTAGTTCTGATGTCAGTGAAGGGCAATGAATCTATCCCAGGGATTAGTCCAGACTTAAAAGGCATTATCCATAATGCTGAATCCTATCCCCCTCAATAGGTTTGACATCTTGGATAGGTCCTTTAGAGTTCAGACTAAAAAGTGGAGCAGATTCACCACCCCTTTGAGACTGAAGCCACTAGTTGCAGCCGTCAGCTTGGAAGGAATATATTCCAAAACTGGCTTACCAAGGAGGAAGAAAAAGGTGGAGAACATCTTCGGATGGACATTCGGGACAGATGCCATTCATTCTGCTGAAGTGAGAAGGATACTCAGCCTTCTATAGGTCTTAAAAGGTCCACCACGTGTGACTGAAGGAGAGTTTCCTATATGTACTTGCAAGGAGCTCCAGCTTTTCATGCTGATCTGGGCCCACCACAAACCATCTTCACCTATAGATTGTTTCCTCTCTTATGTTCTTTCCCTCCCTAAAGCTAAAAATAGAAATGCTCTACAGCATTCTACACACAACTCAGTATCTTCAGAGCAGTGGAGTTAAGAAATTTCAATTCTGTGAGCTTCAAATGTGTAGTTACTATGTTTAATTAAAGACAGACATATTTTAAACTTCAAGAAAGACTGGAATATTGTTACCAACTTACATAGTACAAAAGTGGGGAAGTTTAGTAAGAATAGGCTTCAAAAATTAGGGGAACATACAACAATAGAATAACAAAGTTAGCATGAAAAAGAAAGTTAGATTAATTGTACGAATGTAGTTACTGTATAATCAACAAATATAACCAACAACTGAGAGGTAGGAAGTTAATTAGATGTTATATATAGTTTTAGTTTTGAAAACTGTTATGGCATGGTGTCTTATTGTGATTTGCTATATCATAGAATGTGTATTATGATTTGTTTTATTTGTGTGATGTTACTGTAGGTATATAATGTGTTTGTAATAAAAAATATTTAGACAGACAGACAGATAGATAGATTGTCCAATGTGGGCTTAGCCCTAATAAGGACTGGCAAATCTGAAGGCTCTAGTTCTGTTCACATTCCTCTTTCCAAACTCCTGTCCAATTTGTACATTGTCAACACATGATTCATTTCTGATCCCTTCCTGCCTCCTAGTGGCCATTTTGATCATTCTTCACAATTTAGGACATTTTCAGACAGGCAAAAATCGCTCTTTGCCGCGCGAGCAGCCTCCCGAAACTGCTGCGCGGCAAGGGTCTTCTTCGGACGACGCTGTGCCTCTGGCGAAACCGTCCGTGTCACTTCCGTGAAGCTTGGGACGGCTCCGCGTCATATTTCAATCACGGGCAGCCTCCGTGCTTGAAATATGACGCGGAGCCGTCCCAAGCTTCACGGAAGTGACACGGACGGTTTCGCCAGAGGCACAGCGTCGTCCGAAGAAGACCCTTGCCGCGCAGCAGTTTCGGGAGGCTGCTCGCGCGGCAAAGAGCGATTTTTGCCTGTCTGAAAATGTCCTTAGTCCTACACTGTACATGGATTAGGGTTGCCAGATGTCCCTTATTTGAAAGCTAGAAAACTTGTCCCTTACTGGACTGGCTGGTGATCCTTTTATTGTAAGAGATGTCCACTGTTTGTGAGTTTGAAATGTTTTCCTTTTATATAAAATGAAGATGCCAAAAATCTTGTATTTTGGGGGTGTAGGCCCTTCATAGAAACTGTGCATCAAATAATTTATGAATGTGCACAATATGGAGATTATCAGACGTGGCTAATGTGGTGCCAGCATAATGCCAGCATAACGCAAAGGGACGACAATATCAGATGGAGAAGTCCTGTTGCATTTCACTGGCGTTATGCTGCCATTTCTTCTTATTGACAGCTGAAGCCATCATTAGATCCCCCAGTTCCATTTTGGTGCTGGCATTGCCGGCATGTGAAACCTCGGGCCATTTAAATCCCATCACTGCAGCAAGAATGGCCGCTCCAGCGCAAACACTTCCGGGTGAGATCAGGATATCTACCTAAGTTTCACTCTTTTTATGACCCTCCCTGGATTACTTGGGATTTTTAAATTGTGTTTAGGCACTTTGTGTAACTTTTAATGCTTTATTTTTCTTTTTGAATTTCCCGCACTCTCGTCTTCTCACAAGAACAGGCTGGATTTCACTCCAGGAAGTTGAATGGAGCTCCGTTCATGCCTGGGCTGCCTCAACAATGGGAGAGAAGGTAAGTAAGTTGAAAAGGGTTATTGTTTTGGGACAGAGGTGGGATTGGAGATTGTGGGACAGGAATGCTTTTTGCTTTCCTGTTGGATAATCTCCTATGTTAATTGTCACAGAGCTATACTTGGCTAGATTAACTGAAATCAATGCTTGGATTTGGTATTTGGTATTTCGGTTGAACACAGACTTGTTTATAGCTGCAAACCACAGCAAACTAGTCCAGACAGATAAGGGGTGGGTAAGGTGAGGTTCTTGTGTTGCACATGGCCTCCAGAGAGTCTCAAATTCCTTCCAGTCCCTGAACCACCACCCAAATCTGTGGTGGTGCAGTGGTTAAATGCCAGTACTGCAAGTCACCATGTTGCAAGTTCGATTCCAGAGGGCTCCAAGGTTCACTCAGCCTTCCATCCTTTCGTAGGTTGGTAAAATGAGTACCCAGCTTGTGGGGGCAATTAGCTAGCACACACTGGAAACTGATTAATGCAGTGTAGCTATGTAAATTGCCATTGCTTAAAACAATTTGTAAGCCACTCTGATAGCCTTGTGGCTGAAGAGCGGGTTATAAATAACTAAATTAAAAAAATGGTAAATATTTATTAGCCTAGCCAAAAGGAGGGAACCATAAAGATTGTCTTGAACTACTTAGGACTTTTTCGGACGAAGAAAAATAACGCAAGCAGCCTCTCCAGTTTGCGAGGCTGCTGCGCTGCAAAGTGCCCCTTTCGTATGACGCTCGCCCCTGCTGGTACTGTTGCGGTACCGCAGGGAGAGCTGAGCGTCATATTTCGTTGATTTTTACTCACAATCAACTTTCGTGAGTAAAAAATCAATGAAATATGACACTCAGCTCTCCCTGCAGTACCGCAACAGTACCAGCAGGGGTGAGCGTCATACGAAAGGGGCGCTTTGCAGCGCAGGAGCCTCGCAAGCTGGAGAGGCTGCTTGCATTATTTTTCTTCATCCGAAAAAGTCCTTAGAGAAAGGTAGAATGTGTATATTTCATTATCATCACCACCACCACTACCACCATCTTAATTGCCCTCAAGGTAGGAGAAGATCAGAGGTTTAAAGGGAAATGCTTGTCCATTCCTCCCACTGCTCGAATTTCCAGAGGACAGCTATTAAAACAAGGATGGGGAACCTGGGACTCTCCATATATTTATCTACAATCCCCATCAACCAAGGCAATTGGGGAGGGTTCACTGAGGATGGTGGAAGTTGTAGGCAACAACACTGGGAGGAGCACATGGTTTGGCTAAAACTGAGGAAATCTAAAGGTGGGGCATCATGAGACTTCCCCCTCACATTTTCTTCCACATTTCAAGGACTGCTGTTCTTCCAGTTTCTCATCTCTCTGGGCAACACAATGGCACAGAATCTTTTCTTGGGACATTGGAGAATTCAGACTGAAGAATCAAAACTCAGGTGTGTGGTGGGGTGGTTTCTGCTCCTCATGGAGTTCCCTGTTTCCTTGCCACTTAGTAAATTAAGGAAGAAGGGTAATGGAATTTGTACAAAAGTTTAAAGTGCCCAGGAAACTTTTCCACATCTTGATGATCTCCCAGTGGTTCTGTGTCACGAGTTCTGATCTCTGTGGAGTGGTTGACTCTCTGAAAATTCAGAGCAAATAAACATTACAAGAGACTATACATGGCAGGTGTGGGGGATCAGAAAGTTATATACATGGAGCACTGACACAATTGGGAGGCTATTACACAACTCTGAAGCCAAAGAGGGTAGAAAACAGCAGGTACAGCAAACCTCGTAAGTCTTTTTTCTCATTTGAAAGTAGGAAATGCTGTAGAGATATGGAAAATGTTAGATCAGGAATGGGTGAAAAAATTATTTCAATTAATTTTTGATAACAAGGTCCTCAAATTTACAGTCAGGAAGGAAAGCACTTGAATAAGGGAGAAATCAAAACTGATGAATCCATCCATCCAGACTCAGGGCTTTCAGTATTCATCTGAAAAGTCTGGGTTTGAATCCCTGGTTATCTGATGGTGTTGAACTAGAGTTGTCATCTCTTTTTCTTTCTGAGAAGTGCCTTATCTTTCAGACCTATATGGCAGGTAGGTACAACATGGTCCTTTCCATGTTGGGAACAGCTGTACCTATTCACATCAGCTGGTGCAAATGGGAAAGAATTTCATTTCTTAGGATTGAATGCTATTGTCAGTCCCAGCCAGAAGAGACCTATTGAAGCAATGGGATTTACCTACATGTTCATTCACTGTCTAACCACTGATTCATTGGGCTGGCCAGGACTAATCAATCAGATTTCGATCCAGGCAGGTTTGTGTATGAAAAATTGAAAATGTCTTCATATTAAGGTGGGAAAGGCATTTAGGTTTAAACTTCTGAATGCAAAGGAAGGGAAACTGAATATTTGCATTCTTAATACTGCTTACTTCTTCCCCCCCCCCCAACAGAATATTTGTAAAGCCAATAGCGAGTAGGCTAAAGCACACGTGACAGTGGTGTTAAGGAGAGAGTAACTGCTTTCTCTGCACATCATTTTCCAAGTTAAAATGTCCCTTTCCAAAATATTATTAGACCACTTATCAAAATCAACCAGTATTTATTTTCCCCAACATGGTCTTTTTTCCTTTTCTTTTTTGGCCTGTTTTTTCTAAGAAGGTCATTTATACTTTTACAAACATTCTGCTGTTACTTTTTTTCCACTTAAAACCAAGTTTTAAAGATGTCAAAAATGAAATAGTTGTTTTGGGAATCTCTCGCTCTGGCTTTTCTTCACAAACAAAGATTCAGGAAGGACTCATCCTGTGCTTTCTGCAAGCGCGCTGATGACTAAAAAGGCCAATCTGAGATAAACAAGTCCGGTTGCAGAAAGCATAGCAGAAGGTGTCCTTGGGTGATGTTTCCAGGTTGTGATTCTTTCTGCATTGTTGTTTCTCTTCAAGACTTGTTCGGCGTAAGTTCTCAAATAAGGCTGCAGCATTGTGGATAGTGCGTCTCCATGCCTCCCAATGTGAGGCCAGGGTGGACCATTGTTGGTGATCAATTTGGCTGAGCCTGAGATGTTGTTTCAGGGAGTCCTTGTATCGCTTTTTTGGAGCGCCCCTCTTACGCTGACCCGTGGCGAGTTTTGGGAGTACACTAAGGATGTGAAAATTGTGAGCCATGGTGGTATATGTAGTGGCTTGATACAACTCTAGGAAACAGGGTTCCAATCCACACTCAGCCATGGCAACTCATGAGGGAGACCTCGGGCAAGTCACTTTCTCAGCATAAAAGAAAGCTTTCCTTGAATTACCAAGAAACCCCTGTGATAAGGTTGCCATAACTTGGAGTTGGCTTGAAGGCACACAGCAACAACAGTGGGTAAACTGATGAGTTTCTCTTTCCTTGCCTCCAGAAATGTAAACCTGAGTTTTTAAAAGTAGGCTTTTCATTTCTATTATGGTGCAACACAGCTGCTCAGTGCTTTGGAATTCTGGGATTTGTAATTTTGTAAGATATTTTGCCTTCTCAGTCAGAGACCTCTGGTGCCACAACAAACCCACAAATCCCAGGATTCCATAGGATGGAACCATAATAGTTGGTGTCAAACTGCATTATTTCTGCAGAGTGTCAGCAGCCTTAGTGGTCTGAATGTTGGGTTGGGACTCTGGGAGACTAGGGTTCAAATCCCTGCTCAGCCATGAGAACCTACTTGGTAACCCTGGGCAAGTCACACTCTCTCAGCATCAGAGGAAGACAATGACAAATCTGAACAAATCATGCTGGGGAAAAAATTCCATGATTAGATTCACCTTAGGGTGTATGGTGGACTCTCCTTCTTTGGAGGTTTTTAAACAGAGGCTGGATGCCCATCTGTCAGGAATGCTTTGATTGGGTATTCCTGCGTTGCAAGGAGTTGAACTAGATGGTCCTTGTGGTCTCTTCCAACTCTATGATTCTAGGGTTGCCATTAGTCAAAAACAACTCAAAGGTATACCACAAAAAAGACTGGGCTCCATGAAAACAGGTGTCTGTCATGTCAGTGAGGTAGGTGACTCTACTCTCTGTTTTAATCTGAGTATTAAGGTTTGAGGGAGTAGGGGTCTGCACCATGGCTAGCCCCTTTAAAGCTCAGACTGAGACGTGGAATGGATTCCCCAATCTCATTGACATGGAAGCCACTGCTGATTTTAACTGTTTGGAGATTACTTTCACACCCCCTTTTGGTTTTGGTTTTCTAATGACTGCTCAGGTCACCCCCAAGCCCATCTATAGCTCCACCATGCCTTGTGCATAGATGGTTCCATTTGGGTTACAAAAGCAATGGCTCTCATCTCTGAGCACTGTTAATAGAGGCAATGAGCCATCAGCAACTCTAGACATGAATATCCTCAGCCAAGTCCATCCAGGTCCTGAAACATCAGCTTAACCATGTGTGGCTCAGTGGGCTCACAGTCATGCTTTTTTTTATTTGGTTTTTTTTTTAAATTCAACTTCTATTTCTCTTTTCTCCCAGCATGGGACCCAAGAAGTCTTACAATCTAGATCAGTGGTTCCCAAACTTTGGTCCTCCAGATGTTTTAGACTTCAGTTCCCAGAATTCCTGACTGTTGGGGCAAGTCAGCTAGTGATTCTAGGAGCTGAAATCCAAAACATTTGGAGGACCAAAGTTTGGGAATCACTGTTTAGATTAAAACAAAGTTTATCTGAAAACCAAATAAAAAAGTTTAAAAAGCATTAAACAAGCAACACTGTTTTAAAAAAAAAAACCACTAATTTAAAACAGGTTAAAACATATTTAGAACATAGTAAAGTTAATACACACTGCATTCAAAGAAACCTTCTGCCACCACCAGGTGACTGCCAAAAGGTTGTCAACATAAACAGCCTGCCAGCAAAAACAGGTCAGAGAGGGGCAACTGACTGTCCCATGGGATTTTAAATAGATTTACAATCTTGTAATTTTGGAGATGCAGCTTTATTGTTGTTAATGACCAAACGAGTTCCCTAAAACCTACTTCTTAAGCCATGCAGCTCCACAACCAAAGGGTTTTTAAGCCATTGCAGATTGAGGTGCTGGGATATGAGGACTGCTGCACTCTCTTGGTCACAGGTCATGTCAAGACAAGCAGTTGCAGCAGAAACCTGGGTCTCTCCAGCTGCCTGTCTCAATGCTCCCTGTGACTAGGACATCACTGAAGTCATTATTTCCTGACTCCCCAGTCTTCGGTGCCTCAGAAACACTTTGGTTGGGGCACTGCCTGGCTTAAGAGATAGATTTTGAGGGGCATCATCATCAGAAGTAGCAACAATGATGGAACTCTGTCACTGCAGCTATGTCTGACAATACAGGATCTTGACCCCTATATTTCAATCAGGGGAGGAACTTGCTGGCATCTGTCCCTTTGCAAAGCACCACATACATTGATAAGTCTACACGAAACGCTAAGGTGCTGCCAGACTGCAGAAATAATGCATGTTGACACTGCTTTAACTGCCATGGTTCCAACCTATGGAATTCTGGGATTTGTAATTTGTTGTGGCACCCAAGCTCTCTGACAGAGAAGGCTAAATACAGTATCTCACAAAACTATAAATCCCAGAATTCCATAGCATTGAGCCATGGGAGTTCAAGCAGTGACAAACTGCATTATTTCTGCAGTGTGGCAGCAACCCCTATAATGGGTGATTGGTCAACAGAGCTTTTTGGACAAGAACTCCCAGTATCCCTCAGATAGCATGGCCCTCGACCATACTGGCTTAGAAATTCTTGGAGATGTGATCCAAAAAAGTAACTTTTCCCAGCTTTGTAGCAGTGGTGGTAGTAGTGAATTGACTGTGCCAATCATCTGTTATGGGGTGCTCACATGGATCTGAGCCATGCCTGAATTCAGGAGTTGAATATTGGGTGTATTTGTCTTTTTTTATTCTGACCTGTTGTGGATGCAGAACCCACAGGGCTGTCTCCATGCAGAATCCTCTTTCTTTGAAACTTTCCAGTCCTTGACATTCATTTTAGATGGCAGAGCAGAGGAGGAAAGCAAAGTCATTGCAGAATCAGCCAAAAGATATCAATAAATATCCAGTACATTATTCGATGCCGGTGTAGTAGTCTCACAGAGCCAGTGCCAAGTGGGTAATGCCCCATCACCAGAAAGACAGCCAGCTTCATGTAGGTGGAGATCCCGTTTAATTCTGGTGGAACATAGACCTCTGCCAGCATACTTACCTGGAGGACAGAGAGGATGTCAGCTGTTGTCAACAGGACGGGGAGCTCTCCTGATGAAGCCCCAGGCTAAACAGTGGCCATTTGGGCTACAGAGAATGCACAAGACCATTGTGTAAAGAGGTACTAGACACTACCTTGCACAATTTCCACAAAATTTTTTGTTGTTGTTTATTTTATTGTATCCTACCATTCTCCCAATATTGGGACTCAAGGTAGCTACCAGTGAGTTTAAAACAGTCCAAGTTAAAAACAATGCAAATTATTAAAGGGATAAACATCAAGTTTAAAAATAAATTTAAAAATTTACAGTTAAAACCACAAACATGAAAATATTGAAATATATAACACTTTAAAGTACAAATCACACAGCATTTAAAAGTCTAGCCCTCATCAGAGTGCAAATGCTTCCTGACACAGAAATGTTTTTACCTGTTTACAGAAAGAGAGGAGAGATGAGGCCATCCTGGGGAGGGAGTTCCACAGTCTGGGAGCAGCCACTGAGAAGGTCCTCTCCCTTGTTCCCACCTAATGAGCCTGAGGAGATTTTCACACCGGGGCCAAAAGCCCCGGTTCTGTCCCATGACCTCCTATCCTGTTCCTGCAATGGAATGGAGGTAAACGTTCGCACACTTACCTCCATTCTGCTGCAGGAACAGGACCCCGCACTCCTTGCCCGGCTGGTAAATGCAGCTGTCGTAAGGCTGCCTTTACTACCAGCCAGTGGAAATCCCGCTCGTTCTCACGAGAGAAAGAGCGGGAGGGAAATTCAAAAGTAACCCCCCCAGCTGTCAAAAAAAAAGCAAAAAAAATTAATACAAGGAACCCAGGGAAGGGGGAAGGATCTCACTTACCTTGCTGTCCAGATCGTGGCAGGAAGTGCCCGCCACGGAGCTCCTCCCCCATCTCTGTCATTCCAGAACAGGGATGGGGGTCCTATTCGCACACCCACATTCCGTTACAGAAACGGAACCGGGTGCTTAATAACAACTTCTCCCCGTGAATACTATATCACGGGGAGAAACCAGAACAGCCATGATGTGGGAACAGAACAGGGTGAATGTCATCTGAAAGAAAAATCTTTCAGTGACCCTGTTCCATTCCTGCAATGGGACAAAGTGGCTGTGTGAAAATCTCCAGTGACAGTGACAGGATAGAGAAAAGGGCTTCTCCTGATGACCTAAGATGTCTAGTGGGCTCATAAAGGGAGTTATGCTGATGGAACTGCTAACTATGCCAATATAACAGATGAGTCCAGCTCTAGCCTGTTGTGGAGCCTCTTCCCTTCCAAACTCTAAGTACAGCATGTGTCCCCATGTGGGTTAGAAAAGATGTTGGGCATTAGGGGTGTGGTGCCCTATCCAAACAACATGAACACTCTTGGTGTGTTTGAAAGTTCTCTCTGGTACCTTCCAATGTTCTTTTGTCCTTTCTAGGACTGAAATGGAAGAAAAAGTGATTTCGAACTGGTCTTCAGCAGGACGAAACCAGACGTTGGTGACCGAGTTCATCCTGGCAGGCCTCTCTGAAAACCCCAGGACACAGCTGGTGCTCTTTGTGGTATTCCTGGTGGCCTACTTGCTGACCTTGGCAGGTAACATCATCATCATGGTCACCATTGTGCTTGATCGAGGCCTCCACACTCCCATGTACTTCTTCCTAAGCAATCTCTCTTTGATCGACATCTGCCACTGCACAGTCACCGTGCCCAAGATGCTGGCTGACTTTCTGTCAACAGAAAAGACCATCTCCTTTGGAGGCTGTGTGGCCCAGATGTTCTTCCTCCACCTTTTTGCCTGCACTGAGATTTTTCTCCTGACCGTCATGGCCTATGACCGCTATGTAGCCATCTGTAATCCGATGCATTATCTCACTGTCATGAGCCACAAGGTCTGTCTCTTACTGGCTGGCACTATCTGGTTAGGTGGCACGGTGCACTCCCTGGCCTTGACTGGCATGACCATCAAACTGCCCTACTGTGGGCCCCAGAAGGTGGATAATTTCTTCTGTGACGTTCCACCAGTCATCAAACTTGCATGCACCAACACTTACGTCATCGAGATCCTTATCGTTGCCAACTCAGGGCTGATTTCGGTGGTCTGCTTTGTGGTTCTGGTGGCTTCCTATGGGGTCATCTTGGTCTCCCTCCGCAACCATTTTGCGGAAGGCCAACGCAAGGCACTTTCCACATGTGCAGCACACCTCACAGTGGTAACACTCTTTCTAGGACATTGCATCTTCATTTATTCCCGTCCCTCCACCAGCTTCGCAGAGGACAAAGTGGTGTCCGTCTTTTTCACTGCTGTAACCCCGCTGCTCAATCCTATCATCTACACACTAAGGAATGAAGATATGAAGCGGGCACTCCATAAACTGTTTGGTTTGAAGGTGAATTCAGAGAAGTGAGAGTCCAGCCATGCTATGAATACCTAGTAAGATATGGTAAAGGCACCCCCAGTGAAATATGACCCCCTAGACCCCCCACAGTGTTGCACCAAGTGACCATGCATGAAGACCCATTCATTCCAAGTCAAGGCTACAAGTATTTCATGGGTTCGCCATGCAAACATGCAATTTAGGACCTAAAGCAGAATACGACATCCAGAGAATTGCACCTTATGTTCTGGTCATCACTTTAAAGAAGGCTTCTTACTCCTCCAGTTAAAAGCCTGCTTTCACAAAAGGGAGCCATCGGGGACAAGCTCTCTGTAGCCAAGCATCTGAAGACCAAATAAGAGATTAAGGGGAATGGATATTCCCTATAACTGAACCATTTTCCCTCCCACAACAGGATTGCCTCAGCAATTAGGCTTGCACTTAAAGCCAGTGTTTACTGTTTACCCTCCAGTGATGAAATATACAATAAAACACACTAAATGCAAGATATGTAGGTGAGAAAAATCATGTACTATAATAAGCAGATGTCTTTAACCACTTGGGGGAGTACCTCTGAAACAAATGTGCTACATATATCATCTAGTTTGATCTGGCCTGCCTGGTAATACATGTTAGCTCCAGACTGCCACATGCCTGCTAAGCAGGTGGCTCACTCAGTTATATAGTGTCAGTCCTTTGTTTGCTGGGGAGAAAGGGCAAATGGGGAGTAGACATGGAAATGTGGCAGAGTGAGAGGCTGATTGGCCCCTTCCCTCCTGACAGCCTGAGTCATAAATATCATACATAGCCGGCATTTCATTTAAATGCACTTGAAATAATTCAAAGGCTGGCATAGCCCCAATGTTTTTGAGTGTGAAGTCAAAGGTTTTCACGGCCGGCATCCATAGATTTTCCTTGGTTTTTTTCTGGGCTGTGAGGCCGTGTTCTGGAAGAGATTACTTCTGCCATTTCTCCTGCAGCACCTGTTTTTGAGATGACTCTCCAATGGTCAGTAATTTTTCTAGTACTAAACTTCCCTTGAATGATTTACAATTCGTCCCCACCCCCTCTGCCCAGTACCCAAGGAACCAATATCCGCAGTTTCAGTTATCCATGGCTGAAAAAATAGAGACACATACCATAGAGTCATGCTGGAAAATACCTACAGAGTAGGTGTCCTCTCTAGGAATCGCTAGGTCCTCCAACATAACTCTATGGTATGTTTGCACCAAAAGTCCTATATTTTAATAGGGTTTGCTATTAACCACAGTTTCACTTATAAACGGTAAGTCCGGTAATCTATCCCCCATGGATACGGGAGGCAACCTGTACTCTACAGCCCAATGGTACCCGTGCTATTCACCAATGATTTTACACATCTATTCTTCAAGGAGAGAAATCAGTGTGAGATGGTGGGGCTCCATGTCAGTTCGGACGTGAATCCATTCTGAGTTTTAGTCCACACTTTAAAGGCATTATTGGCAGTGGTAAACCCTATTCCCCAAAGGGGTTCAGCACCTTGGACCAGCTCCTTCAAAGTTCAGACTAAAACCCAGAGCGGGTTGCCCACCCCATTGAAATGGGAGCCCACAGCTGCCCCTGCCCTGGAGATGGAAGAAAAAGGAGACCTCAGATCTTGCTCCCACTAGACAGCCACCTCCCTATCTCCATGGGGCTATTGGCCACCACCGGTAGTGGTGACACAGACTAAGGAGATTATCAGACGAGCTTCTAAAAGCATTCTTTTCCCACTATATTTTAAAACATAAGTATCCTGGCATAATAACACTTCTTATCACATGCTGTTGTAAACACGAGAAAGAGCCACCCCAGAATTATCAGAGCATGATCACCAGCGCTGTTTACTTCTGCGTTTGCCAGGGCATGTGATCTCAGCGGTTCTCACAAGAAGATACAAGCGTGCTTAAAAGTATTTTTAAAACCTAAATAAACAAACAAAACAAACACACAAGCACTGAAACACACTTTAAAACTTACCAGCAAAACAGGGAGGTTCATAAAAAGAGTGTCCCGTACCTAGTTTTTGCGTTGTCACCCGGAAGTGTTCTGGCAGGGACCACCCATTAATGCTGAAATCACACCAGCAGAACAGGACATGGTTTCACACACAAGCAATATCGTAAAAAAAACTGTAATGGGAGATTAATTAGCAGCTTTTGCCTGCCTATAAAAAAGAACACCTTCACAGCAGCAGAACACGAGAGGGCAACATTGTGCGGTAGAGAAGCCCTTTTGTGGTTTCCTGATGTCGTTATATTGGCATATTTGCCACATCTCCAATGACCACATGGGGTGCCTATTCCATTTCCGGCTGGATCCAACACCAGTAAAGAACCACCTACCATCAACTGTGCTGTGGAGTGGATCCAGGTAGCTTCTTCTATTGTGATACTGCTTATTATGATTTTTGAAAAATATATTTTGGTATATGTATTTGTAAGCTGCTTTGGAAGGATCTTTATCCTGAAAGGTGGGATATAAAGCACTGTAATTAATGAATAAAAGCTGGTTGACTCCTTTCCCTCCCACTGTTTATTTGCATGTGATGCCCACTCAGTATGTGGGTTGCATGGCTGAATGCACCAACCTAGGGAGAACTTTTCATAGAGCCTTCAGTGGCACAGTCAGGGGAGTCCGGGCTCATAGGATGAGAGCACACAGGTGTTTTGATTAGCAGGGTGGGTGATATTATTTGCCATCCTCTTCAGGTTTCCTTTGAACTCAGCTACAATCCTTGTAGTAGCTGGGAAGAGCCATTGAGAAGGATTTTTTCCACCAAGACATTGTTGTTAGCGACCCCTATTGGTATCCAAACTATTTTGCTGTGGTGTGGTTTTTAATGGGCTATTAATAGCCAGTAGCTTTTAAAAAAAGACCTGCTTCATGTAGAGATGAGAATGACTAGAACTTGTTTACATGAATCAACATAATTGCCTGATTTTTGGATTCTCTTTGGGGACTCACCTAGGGGGGCGGTCATGATAAGTGCATGCACTTCAGATTAACCACTACATCATGAGTACATCCCATGCTTTATATAGTAGCTGGTGAACAGTCATATGCCATCTATAAGCCCAGAAGCAAGCCAGAGGAAACTCTTGTTTTTCTCCAGAATCTGGGATTTTGAGGTACACTGAGTCCACATAGGGAGGCTCTATACAGGTCAGCCCCCATATCTATGGGACCAATATCCACAGTTTTACTTATCCACATCTGAAAAAATATGTCCTCTCTAGGCATTTTCTAGGTCCTCCAGCACAACTCTATGATATTCTTTCACTGGAAGTTGGGCAGGAAGTAATTCATTTCAATAGGGTTCACTATTATCCACGGTTTCACGTATCCATGGTAAGTCTGGGAACATATCCCCAGCAGATATTGAGGGGGGGAGCAACCCGTATATTCATGATGGTTATTAGCCTTTGGAGAAATCCTCCTCCTTCTTTTTTCAAGAATTTATGTAATAATGTTCCCATTTAAAAGCCATCTGGTCAATGACCACGTCTCTAGGCATGTGACGTTAATAGGACCCATAGAGGGTGAGTTTCTGTCTTCTGCTGTGTGATGGATATCAGTGCATTGTCTAAAGCAGCCGTGGGAACACAATGCTTCAAAGCCTAAGAGGGCTTGTTAACCAACTCCAAGCTTAACTTTTGGAGTTTCCAAAACTTTGGAGCACTTGTATAACTTCCCATGAGACTTGATGAAACTGCTACAGTTGCAGTCCTCAAAGCATCTTTTTGACATCATCCTACCTTATGTATGAATTATCACTGGTAACAGAAGATATATATTTTGGGATAGAGACTTTTTTAAAAAATAAATAAATCTCCACAGCTAACAGCCAGAGCCTATGGATGGAGCAAAATGTAACAGCTTTGCTTTCAGCATTCTGGGCTAGCTATCCTTTAGCAGATTTATTTTCACAATAAAAATCTTAGGTTGCCTTTTTCTTCCTAGAAGCCAAATCATAAAGCACCTTGTTAATTTTGTCCACACTGAATTTCCCTAAAAGGAAAAATGGGAAATAAATTTGGATTTAAAATTGCCCTTGGGTTAGAGGAAATATTTTAGATCTAAGATTATAAATGTGTCAATGAACCACAAGTGACATTTTTTACCAGAGGAAGAATGACATTCGATGATATGCCTGACATTTTCAAGAAGCCAGCCTGGAAGGAACAAAACTAACTTTGAAGACTGGCAGCACGGATTTTCTCTACTACCTGCAAACTAAACGTTGTGGCTTTTGGAGTCAGTGTTCAAGCTTCTTTGAATTTAAACTAAGCACTGGAGTTTGTCCAGAAACAGATCTGACCCACATATCACCAATATCAAGAAGAAAATGTAAGTGATATTTTATTTATTCAATTGGGGAATGGAAGCTTGAGGGTAATTGGCTTTTATTTTAAAGTTACATTTGGAATACCTGCTAGTTATTGAGATTCTAATATTGTCACAAGTCAGAACATTCCTATCAAATAGTTCATTTGTAAAAGCAGTGTTTTTGTTATTCAGCATTATTTAAGGCTGGGTGTGTTTTCCATCTTTGTTCCACAAAAATACAGAAATCAGACTGAAACCTGAGTGTCATAAAAAACATTTATTTAAAGAAAAGCAAGCCTCTAGTCCTCATTTTAGTGAAGTCTGTGAGCAACACATGAGGGCATCTCAAATGCTAAGTGTCTGTTCAAGCCCTAGAATGTTTTTGTCCAGTGACAGGCAGAGGTAATGTCAGTTCTTCAGCTGAATTTATTAGATGCACACTGCCTTAATTTTCATAATTACAGTGTACAGAGACACGCTGTTCAGTGGCTGTGATCCAACTTCTGAATTCAGCCTCGTGTAAATATCCTCATACAGAGATATGCTATGCCAGTACTATGCAACCCCCATGCAGAATAACAACACTGTGCAAGAGATGTCAATGTCATTGTGTGACATGCAATAGGTGGTGAACAATGCCACCGTGAACAATTCACAGTGTGAAATGAGCAACCACAATGCACAATGAACAACTGCAACATGCAGCGTTGGTGTTTGTACAGATTTCCTTCTACCACTGCCAGCAGAATAAGTCCATTGTGCTATGGTGAATAACTCACCTTGCAGGCATAGAATCATAGAATCTTTAGAAAAAAAATTAGATACAAAAGTGGTTAAACAAGATATGGTCCATACCTCTTTCATAAAAATTAACACTGAGAGTAAGACTAGCAAGAGGTAACATAAAAGAAGATATATTTGAGACTACTTGGAAGCCATTTATTACTTATATTACTCAAGGTAATAAGGGTCTTAAATCTCCATTAAATCAAGAGAGATTTTGCAAAAAACAATTATTGAATGCTATGATGTACATATATACAACATGTATTTATTTAGAAAACAATGCATATGTATAGTGAATGGCAGGGATAGGGCTGTGTTTGTATGAATTTGGGAGGAGAAAGTGGTACAGAGGGATAGAAGGAGAGAGAGTAAAGCAAAAAATTATATCACAATATCCTTATAGGAAGAAGGAATTATTGTATTATATTGTACTTAGCATTTGTATTAGGATTAAAAATATAAACTTTAAAAAGGCAGCTCACAAATTAAAACAAATACAATATAGTTAAGATGTACAAAAAAGCATCTTTGAAAAGAATTAACACTGCTAGAAACAGTTGAAAACAAACAATTAAAATGCTAAAAAGCAGTTCAATACAGACTCTTTCTTTCGAAACCTTCCGTTTTTAAAAGCCTGTTAGAATTAAAACAAAAAGAGGCAGTTGGCTTTGCTGGCCAATGGAGGGGACCACCTTCACATCCCTAGGAACAAACTTTCAGAACCTTGGAGCAGCCACCAAGCAGGTTTCACATGATAAAGACAGGACCAGTTTAAGGAATTTGGGGGGCTCCTGCAATGCTTTATTTTGGGGGGCCCATATGTTTATCTCGGGTCAATGTAACCTAACTCAACCTAAGCTATTCACAATACAGAATATTCAGATTATTACTAATAATCTTTTTACAGGAGGGTTACCACGGGGGCCCCACAATGATGGGGCCTCCTGCGGATGCTGATGCCGCTGGTGCTTTAAACTGGCCCTGGATAAAGAGTGTGTACACCGGTCAGTTAGAGATCCCGATTTTAGAAAGGCACCAATGTCTTTAGACAAACAAACAAAGGCTTTTATTATAGGAACTCCATTCTAAGGTAGGAAAGTTACTCAGGGTGCTATTCTAAGCTAGTTACATTGCTAGGGAGAGCAGAGAGAGTTCTGGGGAAGAGAAGAGGTGGAAACTTTTTATTTTTTTTATTATTTAGTTAGTTAGTTAGTTATACCCCGCTCTTCAGCCACAAAGCTATCAGAGCGGCTTACAAATTGTTTTAAGCAATAGCTATTTATACATCTACACTGCATTAAACAGTTTCCAATGTGTGTTAGCTAATTGCCCCCACAAGCTGGGTACTCAATTTACCGACCTACGAAAGGATGGAAGGCTGAGTGAACCTTGGAGCCCGCTGGAATCGAACTTGCAATGTGGTGGCTTGCAGCCTCCCTAAGAGTATCAGTTTACATCACAGAGGGGGCAGAATAGGTAGAAAGCAGGGAGGACTGAGGGTTACTCAAACTATCTAACCCAAATACTACCGCCCACTCTGAGGCATTATTGACTCTTCAGTGCTGAGCGTTGTTGCACTTCCAACATCACATACCACCAGTCATGCCTACCAAATTGGTGGGATAGAGAAAGGCTTCTCCTGAGGGCCTGCACAGACTCATATGGGGAGAAACGGTCTGTCAGATAGTCTGAACCTAAGCCATATTGGTCTTTATAGGTCACAATCAGCACTTTGATTTGGGCCCAAAACAGACAGGGAGCCAATGGAGCTGCTATAGCAAGCAAGTTGTGTGTTCCCTGTAACCAGGCCCAGTTAACAATATGGATGCCATCTAGCTCAACCGCTGCTACTGTTAACATTTTGATTCCACTCCCTAGCCATAAAAAGTTTGTGGGATAGCTAACATACTATCAATTTTTTTAAAAGACAGCTCCGCCTGCAGGTTCACCTAGAACAAGCAAGGTAAACAGCAGGAGCCTCACAACACAAAAAGAAAAAAGGGGTGCGGAGGGTAAAGGAGGAAAACGAGTCAACTTTCAGCAATGCTGGTGGAAAGGCTCTGCTTCCCCTCCTGTCTCCCTCTGTTACACAGCAGCTGTTGGAGTAGCTGCTGGTGCTGACAGTTCAGGGTGGATCCTGATTCTTGGACTGAAGTAGAATCCAACTGCAAAACCCTCCAATATTTCACAGATGAAAATCGAGACACGTGAGGACAAGCAACTTCAGAATGTGGTCAAGGCAAAGGTTATTAATGAGGAAGAACACACAAGCTAGGAGAGGCTGCATCTGTTTACTTCTGCCTGCGCCAACTGGAAAGCACAAGATTCCACCCCCACCTCTACTTTTCCACTTTAAATTCAGTATGCAGCAACTGAAGTAAGCTGAAGGCAAAGGGAGAAAGTGGGAGGAGGAAAGAGAAACTGGGACATTTTAAAAGCAGCTGAAATAGTGAGTCATCAGAGGATTAATCGGGACTGTCCCTGCCAAATCAATACCGTTGGAGAGTGTGTAACTTTCAAAGCTAGAATGTCTAACTTTTTTCTGCTAAACCCAATTCCCCACTCCTTCTCCTTTCTATGCATTTGGCCTGGGTTCTTTTTATCTTGATGCACAGAAATCTGAGAGCTCTCATAATGATTTTAGCTTGTCATTGTCACAACTTTGCTCTTCATTCCTTGCAGCTTCGGCCATAGACCAAGATGGGACCTGAGAATGTCACAACAGTGAAGGCCTTCGTTCTTTCAGGCCTGACCACCAACCACACCACTGAACTGGTGCTCTTTGTTTTTTTCACTGCCATCTATGCCTTCATCCTTGTCGGCAACATTCTTATCGTGATCACAATCATCTACAATGATAATCTCCACACCCCTATGTACTTCTTCCTTAGCAACCTCTCCTTCATTGATGTCTGCCATTCTTCAGTCGTCATTCCCAAGATGCTAGCAGACTTCCTAGAAGAGACAAAGACCATCTCCTTTGGAGAATGCATCGCTCAGATGTTCTTCCTCCACCTCTTTGCCTGTACGGAGATCTTCCTCCTCACCATCATGGCCTATGACCGCTACGCTGCAATATGCCATCCTCTCCATTACACTACCATTATGAGCCGTCGAGTCTGCCTCCAGTTAGCAGTGGCCATGTGGTTGGGCGGACTACTCCACTCCATTGCCCTGACAGCATTGACGCTCAACGTGCCCTACTGCGGCCCCAACGCCATCGACAACTTCTTCTGTGATGTGCCTTTGGTCATCAAACTGGCCTGTGCCAACACCTATGTCTTTGAAATTCTCATTGTCTCCAACTCTGGGGTTATCTCAGTGGTCTGTTTTGTAGTTCTGGTAGTGTCCTACGTAGTCATCCTCATCTCCTTGAGGAACCGCTTTTCTGAAAGCCGTCGGAAGGCTCTGTCCACTTGTGCTGCTCACCTGACCGTGGTAACCTTCTTCTTGGGACATTGCATTTTCATCTACCTCCGACCAGCCAAGAGTCTGTCTGCAGACAAGGTGGTTTCAATTTTCTTCACAGCTGTCACACCACTGCTCAACCCAGTCATCTACACCCTGAGAAACGAAGACATGCTAAATGCCCTCAACAAGCTGCGAGGTCGACAGGTTGACCTGGGCAGCAAAAGACATTAGGAGGACCAAGTGTGAGGTATGAATAAAATTTGAAACGTCCTAAGAAGGGGCCACTTTCAACAAAAGGCAGCCAGATTAAATGAGATTTGAGTTTGAACTCCAGAACTCCAGCACCAGCATTCAAACAATACATTTGAAATTCTAGTTTTGTGGATTCATTTCAGGGCAGAGTTCACACCCTCCAGAATGTGTGCCTGCATCCTAATTGATTTGTATTGGGCTCCTAGGCCATGCCGCAGGCCCAAAGTCCTCTGGTACATAGTGATGACATCATCACTGCATCCCAGAACACAGAGATTTACAGATGTTATTTTAGTCTTAGCATTTACACAATGAATCAAATACCTCCCACTTTTCCAGTGATAAAGGGTACACAGCCTTTTCAGTTGAGAGCAGAACACATGTGACGTCAGTTGGTGAACCAAGGGTTGAATGTGCACATGCACACGAGTGCACAGAGGGAGACATGTTCCCCATGGACACCCTCTGCCCACCTTTATCTCAAAATGCAAAGCAAGGCCTTTATGAGGGCTGCTGGATCCTACAGTGTCCCCTGGGAATTAGATAGTAGTCACAGCACCAATGGCAAATCAAGTGGGAATTTGCTGGACACATAGGCAGAGATGATACTATCACTGAGTGTGACCGCTCCTTCAGATGACAACAAATTGTGTTACTGCATCTGGGAACACACCATAAGATGGCTGCTGAGGATGGTTGGCTTAGGTAGACCAGATGTAAAAGGGGATATGGCTCATGTGAAATAGAGGATATGACACCAACTACAATTTTAACCTTGAATGTATATTGCAGGGCTGGGGGACATGTGGCTTTCCAGATGTAGCATACCCTCAAACTGTCTCAATTTGGTAGGAACAGTCCCAATTGATCCTCTGTCATCCCATTATTTTTCCAGCTGCTTTTAAAATGTCCCACTTTCTCTTTCCTCCTCCCCCTTTCATCTCAGCTTACTACAATTGCTGCAAGCTAAGTTCAAAGTGCGACGTCATCTGCACTCAACTAACTCAGCAGATGGGAGATCAGATGACGAGGAGCCTACTCTTCCCAGTAAATTCAGGCAAAAGCAATCTGCTGCAGCCTCTTCTTGTTTGTGTCTTCTCCCTTAATAACTTTTGCCATCTTGACCACACTCTGATGTTCTTTGGCCATAGGTGTCCTGGTTTTCATCTGTGAAATGTTGAAAGGAATACATTTGTAGGGCAGCAGCATTCATTTTTTCCTTACTTTGATGAGTCTGGTGGGTAGTCCAGACTATAAAGGAACTGTCCAAAGTGATGAGCCTATTTAGGGAGAGGGTACAGAGCCTTGTACAGCTCCTTCAAGTTAGAACCTGGAGTGGAATCACTGTCCCACTGAGATGGAAATTATCAGCTGCCTGTAGTGGCAAGGCTGAGATGGCCTTAGCTGGTGCTCCCACCAAACTCTTCCCTTAGTGGTGGGACTAGAGTTGCCAGACTGAAAAGTGGAGAGGGCTCCTGTGCCTTTAATGGTTGAGTAGAAGAGGACATTTCAGCAGGTGTCATAGAACCAGGCAACAAGCATAGCTGCTGAAAATCTCTCTTCTACACAACCATTAAAGGTACAGGAGCCCTCTCCACTTTTCAATCTGGCATCCTTAGGTGGGGCAGAGGATGGGACATCTATTTGGGATCTGGTCAGATGCAACAGGATTCTGTTTCTAAACTATTTAGGATGCTAGCAGTATTAAACAGCACTTGGAGGTGGGATTGGAAATAGACCAAAATCCAAAAGAGGTTGTGTAGTGTTGGATTCACATCCTCCATAAAATAGGTCCCAGGTTCAAACTCAGAACACCAACTTTGTCCTAATTGATTCCACCTGGATCTTATTAAAAGTAACTTTGAAAAGCCTGTGGAATGATGCAATAAACAAGTTTATTGGCAAGTTTTTAAGCTTTTGATTACACAAAGGCAGGAAACCTGTATAAGAAAGTCTGCATTTCAGACTTAGAGGGGGGAAACAGGGGAAACACATTAAAAGGGAATAAATTTCTAATGTAATGTCACACTGTTATTGCTTGCCACCCTATTCGGATCACTTCAGGCTGTTAATTCGCAGACCTTAAGACTTTAAAAATCAGTCACTGTTGAGATAGTTCCAAAAGAACGTAGTTACTGCCATAATTACAATGCAGCTGTTTACATTCCTGTTTCTCAAAATTAACTAGGACAGATGCCTTATAAAAATCTGACTGCAAAAGCATGCACCAGCACATGATAATTACCCCCACACTCTTCAGTGATGATAGACCCCCCCCCAAAAGTACAAGAATAATTTTTAAAAGTTACAGTTACACTGCAAAAGGAGTGACATTGTGCTTCATTTTGTTACAATTTCAGTATAACTCATTTGTACTGTAGTTATTGAGAAAAGGATTTCATTACAAGTAACTAGGTATTTGTAACTAGTTATATGCAGTGTATGTTAATTTTTAAGGAGAGTTTGCTGTAGCTCCCATCGACCTAGAATCCAGGTCGATGGTCCTGGTAGGTCCAGGCTCACAAGGTCATGGCACTCTATACAGGTTGTCCTTCGTATCCGTGCAGGATATGCTCCTGGACTTACCATTTATAAGTGAAACCACTGATAATAGTGAATCACCATAGGATACCATAGAATCACACTGAAGGACCTAGAAAATGCCTAGAGAGGATATCTATCTAGGCATCTGGAGGTCCTCCAGCATGACTCTATGGTCAATGTCTGGTAGAAGTTGACCAGAGAATCACACTGGAGGACCTCCAGATGCCTAGAGAGACTCTCCAGATGCCTAGAGAGACCTGAGGCTGAAACTGAGGCTACCGATACCACAGATGCGGGGCTGGGGCAACACAGTTCTGATACAAGCTGCACTTGACAGCTGACTCCAGCAGCCATTTTAATCTCCCACAGTGCTCCAGTGTAAGGTTATATCCATATCACTGGAGTTGTGAATCCGTTCTGGGTTTTCATCTGAACTTTAAAGATGTCAGAATCCAAGGGTCTGAAACTATTCTAGAATAAAACCTAGAACAGATTCACTACCTTGTTGACACAGAAGCCTTCAGCCAACCATTGTATCAATGGCATTATAGGAAATCAATATGGAAGCTAGCTACACTGATCTACCTAGCATTAGTCGAAGGCCCTTTGCATATTTTTTTAAAAGGAGGGCCCAGAGAAGGCATTGGCAATGAATTTTGCCTTGGGGATGGCCCTAGGGTGGGACACCCACCTCAGCAGCACATTTGGGGCATCACAAAAGGACAGACAACTCTTGCTTATTTTGTTGAAATCTCATTTTGTTTTAGTAGCAAATTTCTATGCAACACTGGAGACTGGATTTCAAAGGTCATTTGGTTGCCCAAGACATGGCAAGACAATTCTTTTGTCCCTTGGTAGTTTTATTTCAGATAACCCATCACAGACAGATGTGCATTTAAGATTTACCAAAGAGGTGGAGAGCCTATGGCCCTCCAGATGTGCTGGACTGCACCTTCTACCATTCTTTACCACTGGCTGTGCTGGGAGGAGCTAAAGTCCTGCATTCAAGAACATCTTTGAGAACAAATTGTTTGTACTAAAAACTTGGGGTTTGGGTGTCCGAAGGGAATATTTTCACCATTTAGACAACCCCAAACTTGCAAATAACCGAATATGCGAAAGAGAAACCTGCGAATGTGAAGGGCTAACTGTAAAAGCTTTCTTGTAAATGTAATTAAAAAATTATAGTTTTTGCCATCGTCTTCCTCATCTTCATATTATTATTATTTTACCAGGTGTTCTGTTGTTTTTATGCATTTAATCATCATCAAAGACAGTGTGGTCAGAATGCTGGACTGGCACACAAGAGATCCAGGTTTAAGTGATGAAACTCACCATTTAATGCTGGACTAGTCAGTCACTCAACTCTCTCAAGAGGGTTATTACAAGGATAAACTGGGGAAGAGGAAGGCTATGTATGTCTCCTTGGAGGTGGGTTACAAATGAAGCAAGTGAATAAACAAATATATATCCATCTTTATTTAGAGGCCCCTTTTCCACAAAATTGTATCTAAAGCAACTCTGAACATCCCAAACAGAAAGAAATGTTTTTTTTAAGTGATATCTTAAAAAAAATTAACAACATATAAATACAACTATCACAACTAACCATAGTGTTAATAAATAAATGCATCAGGCTGGATCAAGACTAGGGAGTGTAAGAGAATTTGCAATTATTTGTTCCATGGTAGAAAAACAGGCTTTTCAACAGTCAGGAACCCTGATTGGAAAGAATAACAGACTAGTGGCAGTGCTGTGTGATTTTCTCCTGGTATTTGATATCCCAAAATCTTATGCAGGAATTATTCTGTGTCTTTGCAGCACTACCACTACCACCATCAGCCTGTTTTCTACATAGAAAATGGGTTTCTGGTGCAGAAAACTTTCCCTAGGCAGAAAAACTGTTTTTGTGCAAGAAAACAAGTACAGTTAATAAAGTCAACAACACCTCTGACAAAGAAGCTCCTTTTTATACCCATCTGAGCCCCACCTTTTTCTCCTTGTCCTCTATCTAGCTGGAAGATTTTTAGCAGCATTTTCACAGGGAGGAAGGGAGCCCTGGTGGCGCAATGGTTAAATGCCAGTACTGCAAGTCACCATGTTGCAAGTTCATTCTAGAGGGCTCCAAGGTTCACTCAGCCTTCCATCCTTTTGTAGGTCGGTAAAATGAGTACCCGGCTTAGGGGGGCAATTAGCTAACTTCTTCTTGCACTGTAGATGTGTAAATTGTTATTGCTTAAAACAATTTGTAAGCAGCTCTGATAGCCTTGTGACTGAAGAGCAGGATATAAATAACTAAATAAAATAATTTTTAAAAGGGAGAAGGGTAAAGGAAGGAGACAAGGAACACAGCCTTTTGATGTCAGGTTTCAGCAGTGTGTCTGCAGTAAACAATGCAATAAACAAAGTTTGAGCTGAGAAAGAGTGCGATTCTACTCTAGCCAATCCTACTTTAGCTGTGTGTGCCTGCCTACTCCAGGCAAGGTAAACAGCAGCTGCCTCCAAAATTCCATACTGAACATGCTATTAATCCCATACTATTTCTACTTTCCGGTACCAATTTTTCTGTTAAAGAAGTAATGTTCAGGAACACATCTACTTCGTTAACTGAGCTCATATGTCTGTATTTATTTATTAGTTATTAGTTATAGGGGACCCCTTGTTAAAACAGCTTCACCGGCTACTGGTTCGTTTCCAGACACAATTCAAAGTGCTAGTCATGAGCTATATACTCCTTGGGTCCAAACTATTTAAAAGAATGTCTCTCCCAATACAAACCTGCCAGAACTTTAAGATCACCAGGGGAAGGCTTTCTGTCAGTCTCTCCATCATCACAGGTTCATTTGGTGAGTACACAAGAGAGAGACTTCTCGGTGGCTGCTCCCACCCTCTGGAACTCCCTTCCTCGGGAGGCCAGGCTGGCCTCCTCCCTGCTTTCCTTTTGCCAGAAGGCAAAGACATTTTTATGCAAGCAGGCTTTTAATACATAGCTGCGTGCACAGAGGATTTTTATTGGGGTGTGTTTTTACTTTTATTTTTTAACTTTTATGTTTTATATAAATTATAAATAATTGTTTCTCACAGAATACTTCCTGTACAACACTTTGGGTCATTTGAATATGGGGAGAGTACTGCAAAGGAATGTTTATTTTGTCCTGAAACAAGGAGAAAACTACTGTAATTATTAATCCTTTCATGTGAGAATTAAAGAGTTGAGGATTTACATCCCTAAACCAGACACAGCCATACTTAACTACTCCTCCTAAAAGCAGCACCATGGATTTTAATTGGTCTTGTCTGAACCCAACCTAAACAAAAAAAAATTAATCAACACAAAATGACCTGGCCCAATGGCTTAAAATAAAATAGGATGCAGCCTGGCACAGTAATATTCTACCATAAAGGACAAATCAACCTCCAATTCACAAACTCATCATGGTGTTCTTCACAATTAACCTACGCAACATCTTGGTTGGTAGTACTGTGGTTCACTTGTGCAAGGTTTCTTTCCAGGCTTCACCTAGGTGTCCTCTATCAATCCCTTACCCATTTTTCACCTGTGGGGTACAGGTACAGACTGCCAGCCCTCCTTTGAACCCCAAACACAGTTTTGACATTGCTGGGGATGAAACTATCTGACAGGTAGCTTACAGCCTAAAGTGACACGTTTTTGTTTTCCTCACAAGTAAGCATGTGGAGGGCCTAATCTGCAATGGACCTGCCATGCATGGGTAAGGGACTTCACACCTTCCCTACCAGTTTCTTTTTGTAAGCCCTTCTCTCTCCTAGTAGAACTTGTAAAGGCTCACTATCTAATGATACGTCAACCCATTCAACTGGATTTTGATTGCCCATCCACCAGTGTTTGCCCACCTGAGCAAGCAAGCCACTCATTTCCTCATAAAGAAGACCTTTCTCCGGTCCCTGAGTTTTTTTATGGAGGCCTTCACTTCTTTATTCCTCAAGGTGTAGATCACTGGGTTGAGCACAGGGGTCACCAGTGTGTAGAAGATGGCCACCACTTTGTCAGTTGAGGAGCTGACAGCCGGACGGGTGTAGAGAAAGATGCAAGGCCCCAGGAACAAAGCAACAACAAGCAAGTGGGCCGCACAGGTGGAGAGGGCCTTGCGGCGCCCCTCAGCCGTCCGTCCTCTCAGTGAGGCCAGGATGATGACATAGGAAGCTAGTAAGGCCAAGAAACAAACCAGGGAGATCGTGCCACTATTGGACACAATGAGAACTCCTGTGAAATAAGTATCCGTGCAGGCCAGTTTGAGGACTGGAAGGACATCACAGAAAAAGCTGTCTATGACATTGGGGCCACAGTAAGGGAGTTGGATGGTGAGGACTGTCTGGGCCAGGGAGTGGATGATCGCTCCCACCCAGAGGGCTCCCACCAGCCATGTGCAGACCTTCAAGCTCATGAGAGACATGTACTGCAGTGGATAGCAAATGGCAATGTAGCGGTCGTAGGCCATGATGGTGAGGAGGAAGATCTCAGCACAGGCACATAGGTGGAGGAAGAAGAGCTGGGCCACACAGCCATGAAAGGAGATGATCTTCTGAAGGAAAAGGAAGTCGAGGAGCATCTTGGGCACAGTGACTGAGGAGTGGCAGATATCGATGAAGGAGAGGTTGCTCAAGAAGAAGTACATGGGGGTGTGGAGCCAGCGGTCACAGGCCACAGTCACCATGATGAGGAGGTTACCTGCTAGAATAAGCAGGTACAGGCTGGAGAAGATGACAAATAAAGCCAACTCCAGGACCCGGTTACCAGTCAGCCCCAAGAATATGAAATGTGTTACCGTGGTGTGGTTTAACCCATCCATGTTGAATAAGGCAGAGGGAGGCCCACGCAATCAACCTGAAGAGGGGGGAAATGCATATTTGCTAGATATTTATTTATTTATTATTTATTATTTATTTACCTAGCTATATAATAGCCCACTTTTCTTCCAATTTCCAATACAGAATGCAAGGTGGCTCACAACATTAAAACAAAATACAGATTTTTAAAAAAAAAACATAGCATCAAAGAGCAAGTGAACACAATTCAATAAGCTACCACACCAAAACCAAGCATTGAGGATGCAAGTGAAGGGAACAGGTAGAATTAAATATATATATTTATATATTTAATTATACACACACATACTGTATAATCCATCCATTTATACATACTGTTTCCTTTTCCCTTATATAACCCTAATCCCTTTCCTCAGAGACTGTTTCAGAAGTGAGATTATTTCAGAAGTGAGGTGCAAAATAAGACATTACTGCCATCGATTAGCCCGGTGAAAGTTTTATGCTGTCTTTCCCAGTGTTCATCTTTGCTCCAGTCTGTTTCATTGACCCTTCCTTTCTTTGTCTTCCCCAGACAGAATCCCATACCTACATTTTTCACCTTCTTTCCCAATTATCTGCTCCAGAGTAGAAGAGGTTTAGAAACTCAAATGCTTGCAGATGACTGTGGCATTCCATGTGGCCCTAATAAAGGTCAACAATGGGTTTGGGTCTTTTTCTCATGGACCAGCACAGCTACCACTTTAAAGAATATTTTAATGTATCTATCTGCTTATCAGTCTGCAAAATACCTAGCAGAATAGACAATATCCCAATATAAAAGTCCTTTACCATGTGTGTTAGACCGCAAATGAAATCTCATGCACATTTGAAGGTTACCAGAAGTTCATCATTCTAGAATTGGGGGGAACCTTACTTTTGATGTGAGACCATTTTCAAAGACATCTTGATGCATTTCACTTCTTAACTTCAAGACTGTTGCAACTTGAGTTCCCATACCATATCTCTACCACACACGCACACACAAGTGGACTGTATAGTATGATATAAATAACTCTGTTATAGCCATGGGTGGTAGGAGACTCCTATGACAGTGGGGTGGTGCATCCATTCTGGATTTTAATAGTGCTGTCCAAGGTTCTGAACATATTTGGGGTTATGATTCAGCACTTTGGAGAGCTCCTTGCTGGCACTGAAGCTGCACGCTTTGAGAATATAATAAATAGCCTTTATAATGGTAGCACAGCACAATACAAATACACCCATTACCTTCCCCACTCACTGTTCATTCATCCCCATATGTTATCCATACAGACAGAGTGAGGTAGATTTACTGCCCATATTGACAGAGATCCTAAGAAGCCAACTTAATTTCCTGGCATCACAAATCAAAACAACTCACCAATGTCTTGGATGATGGAATAGAGGGCATGCTTATTAAGTTTGCAGATGACACCAAATTAGGAGGGTTAGCTAATATCTCAGAGGACAGATACAGAATTCAAAATGACCTTAACAGATTAGAAAGCTGGGCCAAAACTAACAAAATGAATTTCAACAGGGAGAAATGTAGATTACTACACTTAAGCAGAAAACATGAAATGCACAGATATAGGATGGGTGACACATGGCTTGATAGCCATGCATGCAAAAGGGATCTAGGAGTCTTAGTGGACCACACACTGAACATGAGTCAGCAGTGTGATCCAGCAGCTAAAAAAGTCAATGCAATTTTAGGCTGCATTAATAGGAGTATAGTGTCTAGATCAAGGGAAGTAATAGTGCCACTGTATTCTGCTTTGGTCAGACCTCACCTGGAATACTGTGTCCAGTTCTGAGGATCACAATTCAGGAAGGATGTTGACAAGCTGGAGTGTGTCCAGAGGAGGGCAACCAAAATGGTTAAAAGTCTGGAAACCATGCCCTATGAGAAGTGGCTTAGGGAGCTGGGCATATTTACCCTGGAAAAGAGAAGATTAAGAGGGGACATTATAGCCATGTTTAAATATTTGAAGGGATGTCATATTGAGGATGGAGCAAGCATGTTTTCTGCTGTTTCAGAGACTAGAACATGGAGCAAAGGATTCAAACTACAGGAAAAAAGATTCCACATAAACATTTGGAAGAACTTCCTGATGGTAACAGCTGTTCAGAAGTGGAATGCACTGCCTTGGAGTGTGGTGGAGTCTCCTTCTTTGGAGGTTTTTAAACAGAGGCTGGATGGCCATCTCTCAGGCATGCTTTGATTGTGTATTCCTGCATGGCAGTTTGGGGCTGGACTAGATGGCCCTTGTGGTCTCCATCAGCTCTATGATTCTCTGAACTCAGGCTGCATGGCCAGGGAAGACTTCTGGCTAAAATCCTAAAGAACAGCTGCCAGCCAGAGCAAGCCATATTGGGCTGGAGGAACCAATAATCTGGCTTTAAGTATAAGGTAAACTGATGACCTCTCCATTGATGCCCCCTTGTCATGGGAGAGAGGCTTGTGTACCCCAATGAAGTTTTGAGTTATGCTGGTGGTGGCATAATAGCCACTAGTAGGGTCTCCCATGCCAGACAGGTCAAAACTGAAGGGTCTGACAAAGAACGTCAAAGGGCAGGATGGGCTCTCTAGCCTTGATATTGAGAACACAGCTGTGTTGGGCAGGGCACATTTCTAGGATGGAGTACCATTGCCTCCCCAAAATAGTACTCTACGGTGAACTCGCCATGGGTCAGCATAAGAGGGGCGCTCCAAAAAAGCGATACAAAGACTCCCTGAAACAACATCTCAGGCTCGGCCAAATTGATCACCAACAATGGTCTGCCATGGCCTCATATCGGGAGGCATGGAGACGCACTATCCACAATGCTGCAGCTTTATTTGAGAACTCACACCGAACAAGTCTTGAAGAGAAATGACAACGCAGAAAGAATCACAACCCAGAAACATCACCCAAGGAGACCTTCTGCTGCACTTTCTGCAACTGGACTTGTTTATATCGGATTGGCTTTTTTAGTCATCAGCGCGCTTGCAGAAAGAGTGGGATGAGTCTTTCCTGAATCTTTGTTTGCAAAGAAAAGCCAGAGAGAGAGAAACTGATGAGTTTGAACAGCCATGGGTGTTGCCAAACTGCACAATGGTAACTGTCTGCTACCTTATTAACAGCCATGGCTCCATCCCACATATTTCTGGTATGGGTTGTTTAGTGAGGAACTAGGCATGGAGTTATGTATTTGCTAGTTCAAAAGAGTGGGGTAGAGTTCTCTAATAGACAATTACCAAACTGCAGATCCCATGATTCCATAGGCTAGAGCCAAGGCAGTAAAAGCAATATCAAACTGCTATCATTGTATAATCTTGATACCCCAATATGCTCAACTACCTTCCACTCTATTGTCCCTTGGCAAATCTATAAAGCATTATACATGCACAGACTGTCTCAGCAAATAATACAGGGAGTCACAGAATTCTATGTGGCAGAAAGTTAAAAGCACCTTGCCTTTCAACCAGTAACAATATGTAGCTCCTGTATTATAAAATGTATGCATTTCAAACCCATATTATTACCATGTAATAATTTTTAAAGGGGTAGTTGTGCCTCAGCAAAAATGATAGCAAAGAATCCTGTAGCACCTTAAAGACTAGCATCCTGATTATGGCATGCAGTTTCTGTGGACTACAGCTTGTTTTCAGATACTTGAAGTGTCATCCCAGTCTTCAGATATACCATATATACCATTTGAATTGTTGGGAGAAAGACTGTTGACATCGAGGTCAGAGGGAAAGAAGTACATAAACAGATAACCATGACAGCTTGGTGAATTGCCGGTTTGTTACTTTCAGTACTTTCTATTTGTGTCTGACTCCACTGTTGAAAAATATATACCCGAAATTGTGTATAAAATTTGTCTACGCTTCTGATGAAGGATCCATGAAAGTTCATGCTACAATAAATGTGTCAGTCTTTGAGATTACACAGGTCTCTTGTTATTCATATTATCTTTGGAAAGGTAGAGTACTTACCTGAAACAGTTAAGAAAGAAGATCATGCCAGCCTCTTCAGGACTTCATCTTAGTTCTTCTTTATGTTGTCTCCTTTGAGCTCTTTGCTCAGCCAGTGCTCTTCTGGACCTACATCTGATCTCATCCAGCACTTCCCTATATAGCTTTTAGGTTCTCTGACCATAACAACTGAGTCTGACATCTTGGAAGATGATGAAGAAAAAGAAGGAGAATCTTGGAAGATCTCCCTAAGCACCTCACACTAATTAATTCACCAAGGACCTTTTTTGTAAGCTTTCTATATGTGCTAAGAGTTTTAGGCAGACTTTTGTACTAATTGCTGAACAAAATAGATTGTTAGGAGGAAACAAACCCATAACTATTTTGGGGTGATTAATTTATAATTATGGACTCAGACTTATAGGGCATCCTATATACAGTCGGACCCCGTATCCATGGGGGTTTGGTTCCCAGACTTACTGTGGATACTGGAAACTATAGTAATAGCAAACTCTACTAAAATGAAGGACTTCCAGTACAAACATACCATAGACTTGTGTTGGAGGACCTAGAAGATGCCAAGAGAGGATACCTCTGTAGTCATTATCTGTCATGTTTTCAGAACTTTGAAATGGACTCTGATTCAGAGACTGCAGCAGTGGACATGCCAGAACCTGCTGAACCAGAGCAAGAAGATGTTCCCGAATCACAGGTCTCATACACAGACAATAGTGCAGTACCAGTTCTGGCAGAGGGTCCTACCCCTTCAGAAACAGAGGACAACTTACCTATACTTACCTTCACAGCACAGAGACAACAAAAGGAGGGCTTGAGGCGTATTTATAGGAAGCAGCTATTAGTTAAGCAGCAGCTGTGTAAGCTGCCGCTCTATAAATACACAGCACTGCCCTCCAGAGGTTGTTTGAGATTACCTGACCTACCTGATTGCCTGTCGTGTTTCCACTTGCTGTGTTTGACCTTCAATGTGTTTGTTTACGCTGGGCTCTGTTTGCCTGACCTGGATTCTGGTGGACTACTCTGAATTCTGTTTGCCAGACCTGAAACTTGTATATTGGACTTGTATTTTTGCTTGCTACTAAAGTAAGTGGTTGACTTCATGCTGACTTGATTCCTTTCCTGTTATTAGTTTGACTCTGCTGTGCCTCCTCTATCAGCTGTGCAGTAACAAGCCTTTGGCTGATTGCCCAGACATTGTGAAGTCAAAGGCTTTCACGGCTGGCATCCATAGATTTTCCTTGGTTTTCTTCCGGGCTGTGAGGCCATGTTCTGGAATCATTTCTTTCTGACATTTCGCCAGCATCTATGGCTGGCATCTTCAGAGAATGATTAGGTAGCTGTGTGTGTGGAGTTTATATGCTGTGAACCCATGTTGGGGAGGATATGTACATTTGTGTAATTGAATGGTTAGTTTCTGGGTATAGAAATGCAAGGCTCATTAGTGTCTGTTTGGCTGATAGTTGGTTGATGGGCCATTAACTGCTGAGAACCCCCCATCCCTGGGTGGAATTCCTTTGTAAGTGTTGAGTTTTGATTCTATTGTATTTCAAAACTGGGAGCCAGATTTTGTTTACTTTTAAGGTTTCTTCTTTCCTGTTGAAGTTGTCCAGGTGTTTGTGGATTTCAATAGCTTCTCTGTGCATTCTGACATGATAGTTGTTGGCCTGGTCCAGAATTTCTGTGTTTTCAAATAGCATTTTGTGTCCAGGTTGGTTTATAACATGCTCTGCTACTGCTGATTTTTCTGGCTGGCCCAGTCTGCAGTGTCTCTCATGTTCTTTGATTCGCGTTTGCACACTACGTTTAGTGCTCCCTATGTAAACTTGTCCACAGCTGCATGGTATGCAGTAAACTCCTACAGCTGTGAAAGGGTCTCTTTTGTCCTTTGCTGAGCGTAGCATTTCTTGGATTTTTTTGATTGGTCTATAGATTGTTTGGAGGTTGTGTTTCCTCATCAGTTTCCCTATTCTGTCTGTGACTCCTTTGATGTATGGTAAAAATACCTTCCCTTTGGGTGGCTGTTTTTCTTCTTCATTCCTGTGGTTTTTTCTGGGTCTGGCTGCTCTTGTGATGTCTGATCTGGAGTAATCATTAGCCTGTAGAGCTCAGTTTAGGTGCCTCAGTTCATCCTCCAGGTAGTGAGGTTCACAGATCCTTTTTGCCCGATCTACCAATGTTTTTATTGTGCTTCTTTTTTGTCCTGGGTGATGACTGGAGTTCTTGTGTAGATGCGGGCAAAACATCAGAAAGAAACTATTCCAGAACATGGCCTCACAGCCCGGAAAAAAAAAAAAGGAAAATGTATTCCCAGACATTGTTTGGGCATTTTCCAGGGCGACTCTGTGGTATATATCCCTATTTTTTTAGCCACAGATAACTGAAACCATGGATATTGGTTCCACAGATAAGGGGTTCTACTGTATTTGATGAGACAGAGATCTGCTGGAGCAGTCCTCTGTGTCTCATCAGTGGGAACATTATACCACACCCAATAGCCTGAGAAGCAGTGTTTTAGACTACAATCCCCACAATACCTTACTATATTGGCCATGCTGTCTGGGGCTTCTGATAGTCCAACCCATCAGGAGGGCCAACTGTTCCCCATCCTTGGTTTAAAGTCTGGACATCACAAAGCACCACACGCAACACTTTGGTCACCCAATAAACTGGGAGCAGTAAAACCAAGTCATTGAGGCCAAGGCAAAGTAAAACAAACCATGTAAGAAACAAAATGGAGATGGAAGGAGACTCATGTGGTGGTTTGTATGAAGCCAGATCCCCACTTCCTCTCACTGTGTATATCACAGCACAGTAGTAGATGGCAGAATCACTCAGTGCTGCTTTCTCTTTGATCAGGTTGGTTGAGCGTGACTTTTTATCCACTTCCATTTGGAAATCTCTGATTAGTGTCACACCTGTGTAGCTAGCCCCTAATGTGGACAAAGCCTTCTGGCCCTCCACAACCTGCTTATACCAAGACATGGTGTTATGACCAGTGACATTCTGTTGGCAGGAAATCTGTATCTTCTTTCCTTCCAGAACGGCAAGTTGCGAAGGCTGGAAAACTTGGGAAGTGACCCATTTCTGAGTAGCTGTGGGAAAAGGGAAAGAGGAAGGGTGCTTTAAGATAAGCAGAGACATAATTTGCAAAGCTGGATAACATGTCTGTATCAGCTAAGGCTGGGCATGAAGCCTAGAGACCACTTTATATGTCATCAACAAGTAAAAACTTAAAAAGTCATTCCTATACTGCTAAAGAAAAAGGATGTTTATGAGCTCCACTAAGAGCCAAATGATGAAAAACAGACTGACAGAGGTTGGAAGAGTTATTGGTTTGGGGCTACAATTCCCAAGATGCTGGCAGAGGGATTCTGGGAGTTTTAGTCCAAAACAGCCATTCTTCCAACCTCTTATAATTGGCCAAAGACTAGTAACTGGTGGCCACAGAGCCTGAACAGTGATGTTTCATCCATTTCTAAACCCCCCAAACCCCTAAACAAAAGAAATATGTGAATGTAAGAAGACCTCTGAACATAAGAAGTGAACCTAAGGAAACCAATCAGCTGTCTCTGGGAAGCCCACACAAAAGAAATGAGCACAACCATAATCTTTCATGGTTCCTCTTAAGTGACTCAGACTCAAAGATAGACTGCTGTTGAGCATGTAGGTTCCATACACCATCATAACTGGTATCCATTGAGAGACTATTTTTTCCCATTAATTTACTGGTGCTGTTCATATCTTACCTTTCTTCCAATGAACTCAAGGAAGCATATATGGCTTTCCTTCTCCCTACTTTATCCTCCTAACAACGTTGTAAAGAGGGTAAGGCTGAAAGAGACTGGCCGAAAGTCACTCAGAGAGTTTCATAGCTCTTGGGGGGGGGGTAGAAACTAGACCTCCCAAATCCCATTCTAACACATTAACTATCACAATGGCTTGGCTTTCTTATCCTCCATGAATTCAGCTAGGCTCCCCTTGGAAACCATCTAAGCTAGTAATCACCTCACCCCATCTTGTGGCAGTGATGTCCATAAATGTCCATAAGTAAATTATGGAAAATAACTGTATCACCTAATTTCCTGCAAGGCAGTTCCATGAGATGACCACACACCCAGGCTGTTTTAATGCTTTGAGGGGTGGACAGATGACTGTTCCTTGTCCAATCAATCCCTAAAATGCATCATTTTAAAAACTCTCAGCATCCCTCCCTTTATAATTAAGATCCTTCTCCAGTGAGCACTTTCCTCCACTATTGGACTGGGAAGTTATGACATTTACTTGGTTTTTAAATGCTTTATTTGCCTCCATGATATTATTTACATCAGGAAAGAGACAGAATGGGAGAGAAGTAAAAATACATTCCCTTACCTAGAAGACAAAGGACAGAATGAAAAAACTTCATAATTTACCCTAGCGTTCTGGGGAGGTTTTCGGCAGTGTCTCCAGAAATCTTTCACCTTCTCTGGCAGGGACCACTTTATAACTGGCAGATACCAGTCACAAGGTAGAGTGTGTGTACCACATGTCAGATTGTGGTCACCATTCAAAAAATGTTACAAACCACTTCCTTACTTGTCTCGCAAGTGAAAAGCAGTAACATCTGTCCTTTTTAGATTATGTTGTGGGAAAGAGGTTTTTCTTCTAACATCATCTCTGGTTGGAAATTAATTTGAAGGCCTTTTCTAATTCACACACCCACACATACACACACTATTATCATTATATATTTTCTCATTACTATTTTTTTATAGATGAGAAACTGAGGCCAAAGAAGATTGGCTTGCCTGTGACTTTCCATAATCACAGTGCTGGATAAAGACTGGAAACATTACTCTTGGGAGACTAGAACTTCCAGTGGCCACACTGGCTGGAGGATTTTAAGAACTGTAATCTTTAAACGTTTTTTTAAACATTTACTTTAAAAATTATTTCTCCAACCCCTGGAGCTGGAAGGCACTTCAGGAGTCATCTAGTCAGTCCCGTGTTTAGAGCTCCACTTCAGGATACAACTACAGTAGTGAAAAGACTTCATGCTTGTCTGCTTCATTTGTTGCTTGAACACCAAGGGCTTGTCTTGATGGGCTATTTGCCCAGGCTTCACCCTGTCTTGGAGCCTTGCAGTCCAAATGACACAGAGATCTTGCCCTGTTTCTCCTCCAGGAGGTCTCCAGCACGTGATCAAGACCACCTGCATGTGACCAGCTTTGATGACATACTGAGGACTTCCTTCCTGGCTTTAAAGGGAGGGATGCACAATGGGGGTTGGGGATGGCCATCAATGCTTCCTGGTGTGTGCATGTGGACTTCCACTCATTTTGTCATGTTACAGGGGGAGGGGTCAGCTCCAGGGGCAGAATACGCCAGCTGGAAGCCAGCATATTCTGGCAGGTCTAAACAAGCCCCAAGATTCAACTGGCATAGAATCATAGAGTTGGAAGAGACCACAAGGGCCATCTAGTCCAGCCCCCTGCCCTGCAGGGAAAAACAATCAAATCATTCCCGACAGATGGCCATCCAGCCTCTGTTTAAAAACCTGCAAAGGAGACTCCACCACACTCCAAGGCAGCATGTTCCACTGCTGAATAGCTCTTACTGTCAGGAAGTTATTCCTAATGTTTAGGTGGAATCTCTTTTCCTGTAGTTTGACTCAATTGATCTGTGTCCTAGGCACAAACAAGCCTCTTTACTAGTTTTTTTGCCCACATATTTTGTGCCATTTTTATGCCAGCAAAAGAACCCCCCACCAGATCTTACCTTCAGTCCTGGTAAAAGGCAGCCCCAGCATTGACGGAGAGTGAACAGAGCTCCGTTCACTTCCGCATTCGTAATCTTGGCGAATCTCACGAGAAGACACGAGCGTGGGAAATTTTAAAAATAAAGAAAAAGAAACACACAAAACGTCCACACAAGCACAAAGACACACTAAAAAAAATTACAAAGTAAACCAGGGAGGTTAAAAAAAAGTGCATCCCTTACCTGGCTGTCATGATCTCACCTGAAAGTGTTCTATCATTCACTCTACATTCATGTGAGCACAATGGTGCAAAGTTTGAAATGCCAGCAATGCCAGCAAATAAGAAGAACATGAGATCTATTGATGGCTTGGCTTGTTAATAAAAAAGTATGCCTAATTCCCTACACATGATTGCGAAAGGATGACATTGTCTGGTATGTGCACCCTTTCACATTAATTAGGCATCATTATGACACCATATTTCCTGGTCTGATAAAGCCCCTAGTCTCTGGAGCCACAGAAAACAAGCTTGCTCCATCCTCAGTATGACATCCCTTGAAATATTTTAACATGGCCATCATGTTCTCGCTTAACCTTCTGTTCCCCAGGCTAAACATATGCAGCTCCCTAAGTCGTTCCTCATAGGGCACAGCTTCCAAACCTCCCACTGTTTTGGTCACCCTCCTCTGGACATGTTCCAGCATCTGACACAAAATAGTGAGGTGGGAAAATGGGAGATCATACACTTAGAATTAAGGACCCGGTCTCTTTTTGTTATTAGTAGCAGAACTGAGATCACAGTTCTCAACAAGAATCCAGTCCTGGTTTTCATCAGATGGGGAGAGCAATTTATTGTTGAGAATGAGAAATCCTTGCTGATCTACTTCATGTCATCCAGAGATCTTCCAATAGATACTGAAGTGACTTCAGTCCACCCTGAATAATAACCCTATTGTTTCTGCTCCTTTCTGCATACATCTATCAAATACAATAAATTCTGACAACCATTCTATGACCATTTTGCCTATATCCATCAATACTCACATTCCTTCCAACATTTCACAGATGAAAACTGGGATATGTGTGGCCAGGCAACATCAGAGTGTGGTCATCATGGCAAAAGTTATTAATGAGGAAGATAATGCAAGCTAGGAGAGGCTGCAGCAGTTTGCTTTTGCCTGAGTCTACTGGGAAAGGCAAGATCCCAACCCCTTCTCTCCTCTTTCCCTGCTGAGTTAGCTGAGTGCAAACTACTTTGACACTCTGAACAAAGTTTGCACTCATCTTTAGCTTGTGGTCTACTAGGATCTCTAGATCCTTTTTGCAGGTACTGTTATCAACTCAGGGGCTGCCCATCCTATATTTGTGTATTTCATTGGGTCCAATATCTCTGCAGCAGGTCTGAAAGCCAAATATCTGTCCTGGAGCCCTCTGGAGACTGCACAGACTGCTAAAAAAAATTAACTGATTGGTTGAATGTGTGCAGGGGGCTGAGCTTGCTGGCAAAGCAACTGCCCTGAACCACCATGTTGGATTTTCAGCGTAGCAATCATACACTTAGGCGATGAAAAAGCCATTTTTTCCTGTTTATTTAAGCAGAAGATTGCACTTCTGCACCTTGGATTTACTTTAAAAAAAAAACTGTTCGGTGGTGGCAATGGGTAACAATAAAAACACAAATAATTCACTCATGCCCACCATCTTGATTTGCAGGCATGAACGATGAACATAGGTAGTTTTGCATGCCTGCAATCTTGCCAAAAAAATAATGGAGACTAATGAAAGCTGCTGAGAATTGGCGTTAGTGCACATCAATCCACATTTTATAGCCTCATATAGACAAGCCCTTGGAAGAGAAGAAATTAACTTCCCCCCTTCCCCCCGCCGCAAGGAAAACAGTAGTCTGGGGAGTGTAGGGATTAAAAGCCACAAAAACAGCCTTGGGGCCATATGCAGCCCAAGGGCCACCCTCTGCTCACCTCTGCTCTACAGTGATGTGATCAGGCACTCCCTTCTTAATCTCTCTCTCTCTCTCTCTCTCTCTCTCTCTTTTAATTTAGGGATATTAACTTGGAATTATTCACACTTAGTTGGACAGCCTCAAACACAGGACTTTATCAGATGCAGCAAATACAGCGTCATAACAATGCTTAATTAACGTGAAAGGGAGCACATATCAGATGACATCATCCTTTCACAATTTTGTCCTGTCAAAAAGCCATCCTATTTTATTGATGGGCCAAGCCATCAATAGATCTCTCATGGCACTTTTTTGCCAGTGTTGCCAACGTTTGAAACTTTGTACCACATTGTACTAACATGAATACAGCATCAATGGGCAGAACACTTCTAGGTGAGATTGCAAAAACCAGGTAGGGGACACTCTTTTTATGAACCTCACCAGTTCACTTTTAAGTTTTAAAGTGTGTTTCTGTGCTTGTGTGAACATTTTCTGTCTTTGTCTTGCTGCATTTTTAAAATTTACTGTACTTGCGTCTTCTCACAATAATTGGCAAGATTATGAGCGCGGAAGTGAACAGAGCTAGGTTTATGCTCTGTTAATGCTAGGGATGTCTTTTAACACTCCTGGAGGTAGGTTTGATAAAGGGGGTTATTGTGCCGGCAGAAAACCACAGCAAAATATGGTGGGAAAGGAATGATTATGGAGGTTCATCTGATAAAATCCTGTCTCAGCTTGAGGATTTTCTTTAATGAGCAGCAGGTGCAGATCAGGGCATAAATACCATAAAAGCACCAGATCCTGTCTGATCTTGGAAGCTAAGCAGGGTCAGCCCTTGGATGGGAGACCATCAATGAATCCCAGCTGCTGTAGGCTATTATTTCAGAGGAAGGAAATGGCAAAACCACCTCTGACTATTCCTTGCCTAAGAAAACCCCATTAAATTTATGGGGTCACCCATAAGTCAACCAGTGACTTGAAGGCACATGGATCCATTTTGTGTATGGGTCAAGTGATGATATAGGTTCTCCCACCCTTTTTCTTCTTCTTCTTCAGGTGATGGAAACCTACAAATAGGTTTCTTTCACACTGTTGTAGCACTTTAATACCTCTTTAATAGCCACGGCTGCATCCTGTGGAATCTGGGATTTCTTGTTTGATGAGCCATAAGAACTCCCTGGTAGTGAATTCTAAATACCTCCCCAAACTACATATCCCAGGGTTCCATAGGATAAAACCATGGCAGTTAAAGAGGTATCAAAGTGCTCTAAATGTTCAGGATGAGAAAGATCAAAGTGTTTTGAAGAGCTTGGTTTCCCTCTAGTGGGTGTCTTTGAACATAACAATTTACAGTTGGCATCTATTCATTGGGAAGAGCCATCATCGTGCTTGTTTTTTACACACTGAAGCTTATAGGTTCATTCCTTCCCTACCATCTCCAAGTAAGTTTGGAAAAGGAAGAGCCCACTGTGAAAGGCCATTGCATTCGGTACAAGTCCATCTCGGTTGTCCTTCCATTTTTATTCAGTGACGCTTTAGACTTTTAAACTGATTTGCTGCTGAAGTAGATTTTAATCTGGTGGGTGTTGTTATTCCTTTTTTATGGGCAAGTTCTTATGTGTGCACTTTTACCAAACCATATTTGTCTTTGATCAGTTATAGGCCTAAATCCAATTCTTACTCCCAGTTGGATTGGAGCCATTGAATGAACTGGAACATGTGTTGGAATTAAAGAAGCATCAACACTTGCATGAAGTGTTTAGTGCGAAAGAGGAGTGTAGATAATGTTTGTTCTTTCATAGAAACATAAAATCATAGAGCTGGAAGAGACCACAAGGGCTACCTAGTCCAGCCCCCTGCCCTGTAGGAATACACAATCAAAGCATTCCCGACAGATGGCCATCCAGACTCAGTTTAAAAACCTCCAAAGAAGGAGACTCCGACACACTCCAAGGCAGTGCATTCCACTGCCAAACAGCACTTAATCTCAGGAAGTTCCTCCTAAAGTTTAGGTGGAATCTCTTTTCCTGGAGTCTGAGTCCACTGCTTTGTGTCCTAGTCTCTGGAGCAGCAGAAAACAAGCTTGCTCCACCCTCAGTATGACATCCCTTCAAATATTTAAACATGGCTATCATGTCCCCTCTTAACCATCTCTTCCCCAGACTATCCATACCCAGCTCCCTAAGCCTCTCCTCATAGGGCATGGCTTCCAGATCTCCCACCATTTTGGTTGCCCTCCCCTGACACATTCCAGCTTGTAAATATCCTTCTTGAATTGTGGTGCCCAGAACTGGACACAGTATTCCAGTATTCTTTGTTTCACATCTCTGTATCTTTCTTAGGTCTATGTACTCACACCTTTTGCTTTCTTATTAGAAGGCTAAAGACCTTGTAAAACTACAAACCCCAAGATTCCATAGGAAAGAGCCATAGCAAATAATCTAGTTTCTTTTCTTCGTGTTTATTTTTGAATCTTCATAAATTGACTTCGTTTCATTATCCATAAGAAAAGCATGAAATCTAAATCTTTTGAGTCACATTCTCTTCCTATCACATTTAATTATCTAACAAGTATGCACCACCTGTTACAATGCACTGTTTCAAACTGGATTATTTGTGTAGTGTGGATTCAGACTTTGCTCCCTTGTAAAGGAGCATCCATGAGGTGCCAAGCCCAATGGCTGCTAGCCTACACCCACATATGAGAGCTGGCTTTTAGGAGCTCTTGCAACCAAGTATAGGTCAACTTCTTTTGTCTATCTCCTTTCATACCCCAAGATGGATTTCCTGAGAGAATAAATCTACAGTATGTTTTTTTTTTCCTTACAAGAATTTCCAGAGTAATTCCTCCTGCTTCTCCTCTCTCTCTGGCTTTTCTTTGCAAACAAAGATTCAGGAAAGACTCATCCCACTCTTTCTGCAAGCGCGCTGATGACTGAAAAGGCCAATCCGAGATAAACAAGTCCGGTTGCAGAAAGCACAGCAGAAGGTCTCCTTGGGTGATGTTTCCGGGTTGTGATTCTTTCTGTGTTGTCGTTTCTCTTCAAGATTTGTTCGGTGTGAGTTCTCAAATAAGGCTGCAGCATTGTGGATAGTGTGTCTCCATGCCTCCCGATGTGAAGCCAGGGCAGACCATTGTTGGTGATCAATTTGGCCGAGCCTGAGATGTTGTTTCAGGGAATCCTTGTATCGCTTTTTTGGAGTGCCCGTCTTACGCTGACCCGTGGCGAGTTCACCATACAATACTATTTTTGGGAGGCAATGGTCCTCCATCCTAGAAACATGCCCTGCCCAGTGCAGCTGTGTTCTCAATATCATGGCCTCAATGCTGGTGATCCCTGCTTGCTCAGTGACAGCAACATTCGTCACATAGTCAGTCCGGTGTATATTTAGGATTGTGCGTATACAGTGCTGATGAAAGTGTTCGAGGAGTCGTAGGTGGTGGCGATAGGTGACCCATGTTTCAGACCCATAAAGGAGAATAGACAGTACAATGGCTCTATACGCACTGATTTTGTGCTTCACCTCAGCTGTTTGTTACTCCAGACTCTTTTGTAAAGTCTTCCAAATGTGCTATATGCCTTTGCTAATCTGTGATCGATCTCTTTGTCAATCTTGGCATCTGAGGAGATGATGTTTCCCAGGTAGGTGAACTGCTGAACGGACTTAAGCACAGATTTGCCTATGGCAATGTGGGGATGGTGGTGTTCGTTCTGGGGTGCAGGCTGGTAGAGAACTTCCATTTTCTTCAGGTTCATATTTCACTTGCCTGCTGCTCTCTGCTTAATATAAATACCAAATATTACTACAACATATGAGTCCATAATTATGTAAGTTCCATTGAATTCAATGGGCCTTCTCTAGTGAGAGCAGTGCTACTGAATCAACCAGAACTTGGTAAGCCAACATTTATGTATGCTCCATTGGTTGAATGAATCTATACCAGTGAGGACTGACAATTGGACTAGGTCTATAGTGGAGTGCACAATTTATGGCTTTACAGATATTTGTGAGATTGTAGCTCCCATGACTCCTTGCCATTGTCTATGCTGGATGGGATTCATGGGAGCTGCAATCAAACAATATTTGAAGGTCCACACATTCCCCAACCCCAGCCAATTTACACTTAGTTATTTTTATCTGTATCTATTAGCTACCTTGAGCTCTACTTTCTAAGGAAATGATGGGATATAAATTCAATAGATAAATAAAGAATAACTTGCTAGATGGGTAAATAGGCTGAATTGATATATGGCAGGTTTAACCATTCTGAGCAAATGGCATTTTCAAGTAAAGCCAATAAGCAACAATAAACCTCAGCCGTAATATCACATCTATTTTATATTCAAGACACTTCAAACACAAGTGTTCATCACTTGGTGGCAGTAACATGAATGTGCAAGGGCATTGCAAATGTTGCACCACAGTCAGAAAGCACCTCTCCTCACCCTCACAGAAACAATGGCTAGGTTCACACCTGTAAACCAGGTTATGTGGGTTTGTTGAATGCTGGATTATTGTTGTTCCCAAAAGCAGCCCCATAAACAAACTACAGTTTGATGAGCCAGCAAGAAGCTGTAAGTAGAAACCATGTTTTTTGGCTGCCTTACAACAAATGGCTAAAGGCCAAATTCAATTCAGAGATATTCTCGGGGGTCGCATTGCATTAGTGTGTGGGACTGGAAGCAAAAGGGTAGGACCAGGGCAAAAAGCATTGTTACCAATCTTTCCATGAGCTGCTTAGCCCGTTTTTAGCCCCTGAGTGTACCTACACTAACTACACAGGTGGAACAGTTTGATAGCACTTTAACTGTTAGGGTTCAAGTCTATGGAATCCTGGGATTTGTAGTTTACTGAGGTACTTAGACTTCTCTTCTGGAGCATTCTAATGGCAACTCCCCTGGACTGGCACATCTGATTGGTCAGACATGTGCAAGAGGAGGAGCTTGCTGGCAATGCAAGCACCCAGAATTGCCATGTTGGATTTTTGCTGTAGTGATCATGCACTGAAGGAACAAAACAGCCTTTTTTTCTGTTTATTTAAGCAGAAGATTGCATTTCCTCACCTTGGATTTGCTTTTATTTTTTTAATACTGTTCAGTGGTGACAATAAAAACGCGAGTAGTTCACTCATGGCCACCATCATGATTCTCAGGCATGCCAATTTGAACATCAAATGTCTGCGATCTTGAAAAAAAACTGTGTAGAGACAAATAAAAGTTGCTGCGAATTGGCACTAGTGCACATCAATCCACATTTTATAGCCCTGTATAGATAAGCCCTTAGTTTCTTGTACAGAATCCAAATCATTAATGGTTCAAATGGTGACGGTCCATGGTCTATACTTTTCTAGTATAGAATAGTTGATAAACGGTGAAACAACAACAATATCCTACTCATACTCTGTATTCAGAGCAGATTACAACATAACCAAAAAGCAACAGTCAGGTCAGTCTGGATAAAATTCAAGTAGCCACTGAACTAATAAGAAATGAGATTATTTGGAAGGCTTTCAGTTTATGGCATGAAGAAAAAGAATTAAAATCTCTCTCTCTCTCTCTCTCTCTCTCACACACACACACACAAGCTTCTGAAATCAAGAACTGCTGCTTCCACCTTGTCATCGATAGTCATGGGCCCCTCACATTCCCACAACTGACCCCTTTGGGGGTCCCCCAGCTGTGGCCATGTCTGCCCTCCTCCCTTCCCGCCCCATCCCCTTCCACCACCACCACTGCCCTGGTGCCTCCCCAGAGAATCAAGGCTTTCATCCGCCACACTCATTCACCTCCCGTGTAGCCATCTCCTGTTTCCCTTTCAGCTCCTCCATGTCAGAATCCTGAGCAACATGGAAAGAAAAGGGGCTTGTGCAGGAAACAATGCCTTTGGGAGAAAGCAGGCTGGGGAAGAGGAGGATGGGGCTGCAGAGCGGGTGGCAAGTGGGGGGGGGGAGAATGTAGCAGAGGGGGAGACTCTACCCAAGGCAGGGGGAGGGGGGATTGGGGGGAGACAAGGGTGTCTTCGGTTGACATCTCTCGCCAAGTGCCCTCGCATGCAGCGAAGATGGATATGGCCAATTTGTATGGCCCCCAGGAAACCTGGGATCACTGAAGAGACTTATCAGTTCTGGAGCAAGAAAGGGGACAAAGAAGGGGAAAGACAAGAGGTGGTGTGGAACCTCCAGTGCTGAGCTAGGCCCAAAGCCTAGAAAGTCCCCCCTCCTTTTGGGGGGGGATGGCAGTGTTAGCAGTGGGGAGAAAACTAAGCTATCAGCCCAATTCACCCCAGAGTCTATTGGGAGAAACACCAATCTTTGGGTCCTGAATCCTTGTATTATATATATTTGTGGGACTGCAGCTCCCACAAATATATATCTTTGGCCAAAGAGGTTCTTATCTTCAGAGACCCACTCAGATAGTGTCAGGTGCAAGCAAAGAACAACTAAGACTTTATAGACCTGGTCACAAAGGTTCAGATTGTCATAGACACACACGTCAAAGGAAGAAGATTCTCATGATCTCATTCAGTAAATGTATCGAGTATAGTTGACACAACCAGTTAAACAATGGATTGTTTATAGCCTTTTCGTGGTTTTTTTCCAGACTGTGAGGCCATGTTCTGGAAGAGTTTATTCCTGACGTTTTGCCTGCATCTGTGGCTGGCATCTTCAGAGAATGGTGGTGTAGGGGCATGTGGGATTTATATACTGAGAGTCCCTCTGATGGTGGAGCACTTGGGAAGGGAATGCACTTAACATATGTTCAGAGGCTACTGCTTCTATTTCCGCCAAATTCAACATACCTGGCTGAATTCTATTCTCAGTATAAAGAGTTCCAGTTTGACACCACTTTGCATGGCTCACTGCTATGGAATCCTGGGGTTTGTAGTTTGTTGTGGCACCAGAGCACTCTGACAGAGAAGGCTGAATATCTCACAAAGCTACAAATCCCAGCATTCCATAGCATTGAACGAGGGCAGTTAAAGCAGTGTCAAACTGGATTATTTCTGCAGTGCAGATGCAGCCATTGTCTTCTTTCAAACACTGCTCATTACAACAATATTACAGGTCTAATGGTCAAGTCTCTAATAAGCCTGCAGCCTTCTTTTGCTTGTAGAAAATATTACTTGCTTCTCTTTTTTTCCTTTCCTTTTTGTTCTAACCATCTCAGTATATCCAGGGAAGGTTTTTCTGTTAGCTGAATGCATTACAGGCAGGCTGGGCAGCCTTCACCCAAGATGTACCTGTCTCCTACAAGCAGTGGTTTTGAGTCTGTGCCCTACAGATGCATATCTTCCAACATTTCACAGAAGAAAACCTGGACATGTGTGGTTAAGCAACATCAGAGTTTGGTGAAGATAGCAAAAGCTATTAATGAGGAAGAATGCACAAGCCAGATGAGTCTGCAGGAGTTTGCTTTTGCCTGAACCTATTGGGAGGGGCAAGATTCTGCCCCATCTTCTCCTTTCCTCCCTGCAGAGTTAATTGAGTATAAACTATTTTTGCACATCGAACTCAGTTTGCAGCAATTGAGGAAAGGCAAGGATGAAGGGCAAAAGTGGAAGGAAGAGAAAGTATCTTGATGACAATACAGGAATCGGTAGGAGCCAGCATGTGGTTGGCAAAAACAAATGCTGCCAAAATAATCAAATATCCTTTTTCCATCAAGTCACTAGCTTAATAGATGTTGGGAATACTGTGGATGTCATTTATCAGCATTTCAACAAAACATTTCATAAGGTCCCCCATGAAACCGTATTTTGATTAGCAAACTGTTTAAATGTGGAATAGCTGGGAATACTGTCAGATGGATCCATCACGCTCAAAGAGTCATCAACAATGGCTATGTTTCAAACTGGAAGGAGGTCTCAAGTGGAGTGCCTCAGAGTTCTGTCCTAAGGCCATTACTACAGCAGGACCCCATATCCACTGATTCATTATCCACTGATTCAATTATCCACAGGACACAAAACAGTACACCTACTATAGAGTCTTTCTAGAAAGTATGTCCTCTCTAGCCATTTTCTAGGTCCTCCAAGGCAACTCTATGGTATTTTAAACCAGAAGTTCCATTATTTTCACTGGTGTTCACTACTATCCATGGTTTTCAGTATCTACAGGGGGCCCCAGTACTAATCCCCAGCAGATACAGGGGACCTACTTTTTTATCAATGAATTAGATGACGGGGTGGAGGGAATCCTTATCAATTTGCAGATGACACAAACGTGGGTGTGGTGGCTAATACATTGGGAGATAGGGAAAGAGTTCAAAAAGACCTAGGTAAACTAGAACATTGGGCAGAAGTTAATAAAATGAAATTCAATAGACAAATGAAACATGTTACATTTACAAAAACCAAATGCATAGGTATAGGATATAGGATACATGGCTCAGCATGCAAAAAGGACCTTGGGATCATTGTTGATCATAAGTTCAACATAAGCCAGCAGCATGATGCTGCAGCAAAGCAGACAAATGTTATTTTAGTGTGCATTAATAGAAGCACAATTTCCAAATCAAGGAAAGTAATAGTCCCACTATATTCTGCATTAGTCAAACCTCATCTAGAGTACTGTGTTCAGTTCTGAGCACCTGAGCAAGTGGTAAGTGGCTAAAATTTGGAGAATGTTGCCAACATTGCATGTGATAATGTCATAGGCTGCCTACCTTGTAAATCTAGTTCTGTGTGGATTCTGCAACAAAAAATAATCTGGGAGAGGAGATTAAATGTCCCATCCTAGCACATGGGGATTAAACATCAGATGATACTGCGAATGCCTTGTCAGTTTATCATTTTTAAAATATACATATATACTTCACTTTTCTTCCAATGAGCTCATGAAAATCTGCGTGGTTCTCTTGCATCCTATTTTGTCCTTACAACAACCCTATGAGGTTGATCGAGCTGAGAGAGGAAAAAAAGCGAATAACTGACCCAAGGTCACCCAGCGAGTTTCATGGTTCAATGAGAACTGGATCTCCTGTTTCCCAGCGCAACAGTCTAATGCTTAATTAAACAATTAATGAATCAGCCGATGCATTCACAGCTTTTTTTTTAGCTTAAAAAGATGAAACCTGTACAGTGTAGTGATTAGAGGCCATACTAATTTCATTTATTCAAGCTGCAAAAAGAAAACTGGCTAGGAAAATATGGATTGCTTTGCTAACCGGTCAATGATTTATTATTTTGATTTGATTTTATTGAATGTATACCCTGCCTTTTGCCCCCAGACTGGGATTCATGGCCTTAAGGGTGTGATTTTAATGCACCTTCCCTTTTCAATGGGATAAGTCATATTGCCAAAGAAACTTGCTTAGACTTGCACAGTAAGCATATAATTTCAGAAATACATTAATCAATGCATGTTCTTCTGGGGGCATGAACCTGTCCAAGATTTTGTGCTGGATTTTTACTTGGCCCTCCTGAAATGTTGACCATCTCGTAAAGGAGAAGATTAAGGGGGTTGGCTTGTTTTTGTAGAAGGAGGGTGTGTTTGCTTCCTTCTCTGTTCTTCTTTGTCCTTCCAAAGGCTGATTCTCTCTTCCCCCACCCCTGCCAAATTTAGTTCTGACCTTGCGGGTGCAGGTGACTGAACTGAGCAACTGATAAAAGAAAGGAGGATGAAGGAAAGCAGAGGAAGGAAGAAAAGAAAGGAAGAAAAAAGTGGTTCTTCTCCACTCTTCCCAATTTGCTGGGCTCTTTTGGAGACACTGCCCATACATCCCATCTCCACCCCCTCTCGAAATCCTCTCCACTCTGCCACACACAGAAATATCGTCTCAGAGGGGCCCATTTTCCCCCCAAACCACTGAAGTAAAAGTCTTTATGCCTTTGTGCAGGGGATTCATTAACATTCCCGTAGCGAGCTTCTCCGAGGATTTTACTTTTGTAGCTCTGGGGGGAGGTCAAAAGGCCACAGGGAAGAGGTAAAAAGGAGGCAGGAATGGTGTGGGGTGGAAAAAGAAGAAGAAGAGTGGGTTGGGGGGAGAGTCAAAGATGTTGGCTTTCAACGGGGGATGGGAGAAGAGAGGGATGGAGAAAGGATGTGTGATGCCTAGGAGGGATGGAGGTGGGGTGGACGTGGGTGGAAAGGAAAGGGGAGGAAGTTACAGGGGAAAGAAAGGGAGGGAGGGATAGATAGACCTGCGAAGAAGGCTAGCTGGCTGACAAGCTGGAAGAAAGTTAAATGAGGAAGGATGGAGCAGATCAAAGGAAGGAAGGAGAGAGAGAAAGAAAGGAAAGGAAAGGAGGGACGCGAATGAAGGCAAAAGGGAAGTTAAGAAAGGAACAATCTGATCTCAGGGAGGCAGGGAGGAATAGACCTGAAAGGAAGGCTAGGTGGCTGGCAAGCTGGGGGAGAGTTAAATGAGGAAGGATGGAACAGATCAAAGGAAGGAAGGGAGGAAGAGGGAGGGAAAGAAGGAGGTGAATGAAGGCAAAAAGGAAGTAAAGAAAGGAACAATCTGATCTAAGGAAGGAAGGAAGGTGAATGAGAAAAGAAAGAAGGAACAGACTTGAAGGGGAAGGAAGGAAGGGGAAAGAGGGAGAAGGAAGGAAGGAAGGAAGGTGAATGAGGAAAGAAGGAAGGAACAGATTTGAAGGGGAAGGAAAGAGAAGGGAAGGAAGTGAATGAGAAAAGAAGGAAGGAACAGACTTGGAAGGAACAGATTTGAAGGGGAGGGAGGAAGGAAGGAACAGATTTGAAGGGGAGGGAGGAAGGAAGGAACAGATTTGAAGAGGAAGGAGGGAGAAGGGAAGGAAGGCGAATGAGAAAAGAAAGAAGGAAGGAACAGACTTGAAAGGGAAGCAGACAGGAAGAAATAGAATCATAGAATTGTAGAGTTGGAAGAGACCACAAAGGCCATCCAGATCTAAGGAATAGATCTGAGAAGAAGGCTAGCTGGCTAGCAAGCTGGAAGCAAGTTAAATGAGGAAGGATGGAACAGATCAAAGAGAAGGAGAAAGAGAGAGAAAGGGAGGGAGGCATGAAGTTAGGTGACTAAGAAAGAAGGAAGGAAAAGGCTTAAAAGGAAGGCAGGAAGAAAGTTTTAAAGGAACAAGCTGATTGGAGGGAGGGGGAAGGACAGAGGGAGGGAGGGGAAGAGGAAAGGAAAGGAAGCAGGCAGGTGGCCTGATGTATTAGAGAGGGAGGCTTTGAGAGGAACACCTTTCTGCTTTAATCCCCCACCTTTTTACCAAAAAGGTTTGCAAAAGCAAATAAATTCCCCCATCTAGCAAGTATACAACTGTTTTTAAAAACAAAAACAAAAACAAATTTTGTGATGCCTTTAAGAGTAACAATTTTTACTATAGCACAATAAATATGGGAGCCCTGGTGGTGCAGTGGTTAAATGCCAGTACTGCAAGTCACCACATTGCAAGTTCGATTCCAGAGGGCTCCAAGGTTCACTCAGCCTTCCATCCTTTCATAGGCTGGTAAAATGAGTACCCGGCTTGTGGGGGCAATTAGCTAACACACATTGGAAACTGCTTAATGCAGTGTAGATGTGTAAATGGCTATTGCTTAAGACAAATTGTAAGCCGCCCCCGTTGATAGCCTTTGTGGCTGAAGAGCGGGGTATAAGTACCTAATTTAAAAAATATAATTGAGACAGGAGGAAAATCATCAATAGAGGAATGGGCATATGGCAGGTTAGAGCAGGATCTCACTCAAGGGGCAAACATCCAGTTTCACAGTCTCACAGTAATTCCTAGTGATAATCCTGGCAAAATTCAGAGTGTGGAGTACAGTACTTCTCTAAGAATACCACCCTGGCAAGGGTCCTTCAGACCATTTCCATCGCCCCACAGATCCAAGAAAGCAGGTTTGGATATCAGGTGACAAAAGAGGATTCTTGCATTTGCTGGTTTGTTTTTTACTTTCCATGTAATGTGCTTTTGAAAGGAATGGAGTATCACTGCCTGGTCGATGGTTTTATTTCATTAAACTCTGTTGTAAATTATTCTGCTCCTTCTAGATTGGAAACAGATACACCATTGGAGGGGTAGCCATAGTTCCCCTATTCACGTGTTTTATGGAACATGAACATAAAAACTGAACTTAGGGAAAGGCCCCCAAGTTTTATTCCCATTAAGTCCCAAAACCTCTTTATTTACATAATAAGCTTATTCTAGCATGGTTCTACAATGTCTAGCGCTATGCATCCACACTACACAAATAATCGTGTTTTAAACTGGATTATTTGCCATAGCTCCTTCCTTTGGAATCCTGGGATTTGTAGTTTGGTGAAGCACCAGCATTCTTTGGCAGAGAATGCTAAAGACCTTGTAAAACTACAACTCCCAGGATTCTGTAGGAAGGACACATGGCAAATAATCCAGTTTCACACTGCATTATTTGTGCAGTATGGATTAGGTCTTGATATCTTTAAGGATATCTTATATCACCTTCTGCAGTGGTGGCACGAGGGTCTTGCAGAGACACCAAACCACACCACGTGACTCCATCAGAGGAAAACTGAGGTCCAACAGGTAACTTATCCAATACGGGTCAAGAGGGGCTGAAATGAAATCTCCTAGACCCCAGATTTAAATTCTGTCTACTCAACCACAACATCAGCTTTGTCTTGAAGAAACAAGAGACAAAGCAGAAAGAATCACAACCCAGAAACATCACCCAAGGAAACCTTCTGCTGTGCTTTCTACAACCGGATTTGTCTATCTTGGATTGGCCTTTTTAGTCATCAGTGTGCTTGCGGAAAACACGGGATGAGTCCTTCCTGAATCTTTGTTTGCGAAGAAAAGCCAGAGAGAGAGTGGGGGGATGAGGGAATAGAGGGCATACTTATCAAATTTGCAGATGACACCAAATTAGGAGGAGTAGCTAATACCCTAAAGGACAGGATCAAAATTTAAAATGACCTGAAAAGACTAGAAAGCTGGGCCAAAGCTAACAAAATGAAATTCAGTATGGAGAAATGTAAGGTACTGCACTTAGGATGGAAAAACGAAATGCATAGATATAGGATGGGGGAGACCTAGCTGAACGATACTACGTTGGAAAGAGATCTAGGAGTCCTAGTAGACCACAAGTTGAACATGAGTCAACAGTGTGATGTGGCAGCTAAAAAGGCCAATGCGATTTTGGGCTGCATCAATAGAAGTATAGTGTCTCAATCAAGGGAAGTAATAGTGCCACTCTATTCTGCCTTGGTCAGGCCTCACCTAGAATACTGTGTCCAGTTCTGGGCACCACAATTCAAAAAGGATATTGACAAATTAGAGTGTGTCCAAAGGAGAATGACTAAAATGGTGAAAGGAGATCTGGAAACCATACCTTATGAGGAAAGACTTAGGGAGCTGGGTATGTTTAGCCTGGAAAAAAGACAGTTAAGGGGCGATATGACAGCTCTGTTTTAAGTATTTGAAGGGGTGTCACATTGAGGATGGAGCAAGCTTGTTTTCTGCTGCTTCAGAGACTAGAACACAGAACAATGGATGCAAGCTCCAGGAACAGAGATTCCACCTCAACATTAGGAGGAACTTTCTGACAGTAAGAGCTGTTTGGCTGTGGAACACACTCCCTCGGAGCATGGTAGGGGCTCCTTCCTTGGAGGTCTTTAAACAGAGGCTGGATGGCCATCTGTCAGGGATGCTTTGATTGTGTATTCCTGCATGGCAGGGGGTTGGACTGGATGGCCCTTGTGGTCTCTTCCAACTCTACAGTCCTATGAGCCTATGAGCCTATATCTCATTCATGTTGGACTTACACATACAGTGACGCTTGGTATCCACTAGGGTTTAGTTCTAGGATCCCCCGTGGATACCAAAATCCATGGATGCTCAAGTCCCATTATATACCATGGCATAGTAAAATGGTATCCCTTACATAAAATGGCAAAATCAAGGTTTGTTTCTTGGAAATATTTATTTTTTAAAATATTTTCAAGCTATGGATAGTGGGAGCTGTGGATGCCAAATCCATGGCTACAGATGACCGACAGTACCTATGCTTCACCAAACAGCTCATAGTGGAGGGGAGATCTCTGTAAGATATCATGTGACAGAAACAGACTCAGAAAAAAATGTTGTCAATATTTCAGTACAGGAATCTAGGACTGCACATATGTTCAAAGCTGGCCTGACAAGTAAACATTTTTTAAAAGACACCACCTCAGCTCTTGTTGTTGAATTTTCAGAGATGATCTTTTAAGGATTGACTCCCCCACTTCTAAACATTTATATCTTTCTTCCTCTCTCTTCTCTAGCCCTCACCAGAATTTAAGAAACATGGCAAAGTGGGCACCTTTGTGGCTTGGGAGCATGGAAATTTTGAGCATCAATGCAAGTACTGTAAAACCATTTGCATCATTTCAGCCAAAGCTTTTCTCTGCTTCCTTCATTTCCAGAGGTGGCTGCATTTCAATGTGGAAAACCAAAATATCTATCCCAAAATTTAAGAAACATCCCAAGGTGGGCATATTAGTGGTTTGGGAGCATGGAATTACTGGGCATAAATGCAATGATTTGTGTTTATCCACTCAATTAGAGCCTAAGTTTTGTTCTAATTTCTTCCAGTCCAAAAGCGGCTGCATTTCAAAGGGGAAATCAAAAAATGTCTATCTCAAAAAATTAAGAAACATTCCAAAATGCCATCGTAATAGCTTGGAAGCATGGAATGATTGGGCATGAATGCAAGGAATTATTTGAAGTGCATTTCAACCCAAGTTTTGTTCTGGTCTCTTCCACTCCAGAAGTGGTTGGATTTCAGTGTGGAAATGAAAGATTCCCAGAGATTTCCTCCCTTTCTGAGGACTGGGATCAATCCAGGGAAAGAAAGGGTTAAATTTCCTTCTTCTCTCCCCCCCCCCACCACCTCCAATCCGGCTAGTACAAAAGAAAAAGAGTGTACGGAAAGATTAAGAGTTTTGCTTTTACAATGAGAGGCACAAAGGGGGGGAGGCGTGTCCCCTGAGAATGTGTGAAAAGGGAGGGGGCTGCTGGGTAGGGTGGGGGTGGCAGGAGGGGGGATCCCATTCCCGGGAGAGCGGGGATCAGGTGCCCACTGGCTCCCCACCAAAGACAGAGACTTGGGGTCCCCTCCCCAACCCTCCTGCAGGGATGTCTCGGAGAAAACAGCGCAACCCCCAACAACTCATCTCTGACTGTGAAGGGTCCACAGCTTCTGAGAACGGTGGGTGCCAGGGGGGGGAGAGATGGGGGGGCTAGAAGGGGGTCTTCTAGCAGGTGCCACAGTGGTGGCGGGGGGCTGGCAGCAATGTGGGAAAGTGCATACTGTGGTGATGTTGGGGGGTGCATGTCAAGAAGACCTGGGTGGCAGGGAATGGAGAGAACAGAAGGCAGGCGGAAAAAAGTTGTGTTTTTCACTCAACTAGAAGGAAGTTTATTGGGAAACTCAGACCATCATGCCCAGTACTTGCAAGCTGTCTCAGTGTGAGAGATGGAGTTCTCTCCCACACACAATGACCTGCTCAGACACACTACCTCTTAGAGACAGAGAACAAACCAAATGGATGGGTGGAGAGCACAGGGCATAAATTCTGATCCATGGATGTGCCATGTGAATATGCATAGAGCTGAGGAAAGTTACTTTTTGTTCTACTGTTCCCTAGAATCCCCCAGCTAACATGGTCTCAGTGTGTGCTGACTGGGGAAGTCTGGGAGTAATGGTACAAAAAAAGTAAGGTTGTTTTTTTTTGTTTCTGTTTTTTAGTGTGATACATATTTTGTTTGTTCCTCACTCCCTCTTGCTCTTCTCTCATGCACAGTCATACAAAATATGCTGTCTGGTTCCTTCCTTGCTTCCTTCGTCTCGCACACAAAACACCATTTTTAAAGTTTGGGTTTTGTTTGTTTGTTTGTTTGTTTGTTTAAGATAAATCTGTCTCTCCCTCAGCATTCTTTAATGTCATGGTCTCATAGAAAATGGTCAGAAATATTAGATTTAAGAACCATAACCAGAAATGTTTGTTGAGTTCTGAAGATTCAAGAGACCACCCAGCTCAGTAATATCTAAGCCTTTTTGAGTGTTGAAAGCACCACTTAGCAAACTCCCTTGTGCCTAGAGCTAGATTGTACCCAAGTCCCTTGGGTGCAGGGGCCTAGCTTCTTATTCTTTGAAAAGAGCACATACAGTGATAGTGCTATAATCAGCTAAAAAATTGTAAGGTAGTGTTATCATTTTACAGAAGTGGGGCGGGGGGGGGGGAGCAAGGCCATGAATGAGCGAATTGATGCTCAGCTTCAACCACCTGAGGAGTTACAATGTTTTAAGTAGCTGTACTGTTGCAGCGCTGAACTGCACGCTGTGAGGTGCTGCGTGCCCTTCCAGGGTCTCATACCTATTAGTCTAGCTTCTACATCAAGGATGGAAATTATGCAGCCCCAAAGCACACATGGGGAGCCTCTCACATGTCACCTTGACCACCCCAACTTCCCCCACCCAAAAAAAAAATTGCTGGTGGGGGGAAACAGCCAAAATTATGGTAGGGGCCATGGTTTTTCTGTGTGATGCGTCTCCCTACCACTTGACCAGAATGGCATTTCCACTTCTGGAAAATGACAGTAGTGTGGCCCACACAGGGTCCAGAAGAATCAAAAATCATCTTCTGACCTTCTTGTGTGCCCACCAGACTCATCCTGTGCAATCCAGACAAGAGTGCTGGTGCCTTGTAGGGCATTTGCAAAGCTGCTCAGGTAGCTCAAAAAAGTGAGCCAAGCTGCATTATAGAAGATAAAGCTAGGGTAAGAAGAAGAGGAAAGGGAAAAGGAAAGGGAAGGAATGATTTGCAGATGGATGATCTGTCCTGACCCCAAGCCATAGGTTTTGGCTGTATTTTGTTGTAAGACAGCTTGAGTGCCATAGTGGGAGAAGGGTGGGGTAAGAAAGAAAGAAACCCTGAGATCCTGCCTCACATAAAGCCCTATTCTACACATACTAACTAGAGTAAGCAACATACTAACTCTTTTAAAACAGTGGATACACATACTGTGGCCAACATGTTTTTGTCAAGGCACATAACACACATTCTAATTTTTCTTTGCACACAAAGTCTCCAATCCTATTGTGCGTTTAATTGGGAGTAAGCCCCGTTGAATGCAGTGTGACTTTTCTTCCTAGCAAAAACATCTATGCATCAATCTTAAACACAGCACACAGATTATGTGCACAGTAATGCATTCTGCCACACTGTACCCTTTTCATTCACTCACAGACGGCCTGTTACACACAGACAGCCACCTACTCCACAGGTGCACATAGGTTGCACCCCACACGCTTCCACACTCCCACATGGATTCCATCACATCATCATTCTCGGGCTCATATTCTGGCACAGGAGAATCCTTGCCTCCCATTCTGTGTTACACACATCTCCTCTCTATGCTCCTGTGCATTCTCTCACCCAGTCCTTTCACAAGCCTGTGCGTTCTTTCATTTGCAGACGGGGTCACACACATACACATTCTGCCACACTTCCTCACCCACGTATTTTTGCCACACAGTGCCTCTTTTCTCTCCTGCCCTCTCTGCTCTTTGTGCTGTTGCTAAGTAACTCACGGAGGCCTAGATAGTCTCTCTTGTGTTAAGTTAGATTCTCCTCTCCCCCCACCCCAGCCTCCACTACCACCCTCCTTTTTATTTTATTTTATTTTATTTTATTTTATTTTATTCCTTCTGGGGCCTTTGCTTGTGACAATTGACTGGAGTCCAGCTTCTTCTGAGATTTTGAGGCAAAGGCAAGGAGAGGTCAGGATAGGACCTGATTAAATTACTAGGTTGTTTTCTCATTCTTCAGGGAAGAATACATTTTAGCTGCAAGCAGCCTATGGAGGCAGAAAAGTTTACTGTCTCTATGGAAAGTGTTTGTTTAGGTGAGAGGAAATTGGGCTGTGATTAAGTGTGGAAGCCTGCCTTCCAGACTAAGGGGGACCATTGTGCACTAGTATTCCTGAGCAAACTTCATCAGACATATTTATGTGCATTACATGCGTCTGTATATTTGCACAGGCCGTTCACCATGTTTAAAAGCAATGTTCAGCCCAACCCTATGTGGGATGTAGGATTGTCAGATCTCAGAGCCAGGCCCTGCATTTTCATGGATCATTTCCAGGTGAGAGACCAAGGTTCAAATGCCCTAGTTTTGGGGAGGGCGGGGTTATGGTTATGGGTTAGAGTAAAAGGCTGTGCTGTGCATGTATCAGCTGGAAGAACAGCAGCTTGCTACAATTTGCTAGGTTTAATTGATTTGCTGGTGCCAATTGTCAAGTCTCTCTGGGTAGAGATGCATTTTCTTAATTAGCTTCCTCCATTCCTCCCAGTTGTAGCACCAGGGCTCACCCTCTGCTCTGCATCCACCTTTTGGCTAGAAGCAAGTAGGAAGTTCCTTATTCCACTGCCCTAAATAAATGAGAAGGAATAAACATCTCATCCCACCTTAATCTAGCAGCAGCCCCTTTCACTAAGATTTCTCTTAATTTCTAAACAGGAAAGAGCATGTGTGTGTATGACAAGCTGTGAGCTACTTGGGTTGCCACTTAATGCATAAGACTTAATGACGTCACCAGGGACTGTCCCTAGGTCTCAGGATTTGTCCCAGAATCCTCAGGGCTTGGGACAGTCCTGAAGTGGCAACCCTATCATGACGACTCAGTAGTAAGTCACACCATTGAATGGAAACTTCTCTGTATAGAAACACAGGGTGTAATTTCTCAGGGTCAGTCAAGAGCAATTGGGGCCCCTCCATTTTCCTACTTGAGGGAAAAGACAAGATGGTACTCCTTTCTATTCGATGCAAAAACCTGGATAAGACTGGCAGCTAAATCTTGAGTACTTAAGAGGCATAGGGCAAGCTGGGTTCCCAGAGGGCTCTTGACACATCCTTCCATAGGTAGGTAAAATGAGTATCCAGCTTGTTGGGCGCAATTAGGTATATAAAAAAAAAACATTGTAAACCGCTTAGGAAGTGCTTTGGCATTGATAAGTGGTATAGAAATATCAATGTTATTGCTGTTGCTCTGTCTAATATTAATGCTGGCCCTGTAGTTTCCCACAGATCTGGGTTATGGGTTACAGGTATGCTTGTGGGTATGAAATCTGTTTTACATGACACACAATGAGGCTAGGCTGTGGGTACACATTACAGGGTCTTCTCTGTAGCAGCACCCTGTGGAACTCCCTCCCAAGGGAAGTCAGCCTGGCTCCATCCCTTCTGAATTCTGGCGGGCAGTGCAGATTATGCTGTTTCACATTGTCTTTGGCCATTAAAACTGCAGGTGTTGACCCTGGCTATTTTTAAAATTCTCGTTTTAGAACTGTTCAGATGGTTTTGACTGGTTTTTAGCTACAGGTTCCCCCCCGCCATATCCATGGAACCAATATCCGTGGTTTCAGTTAACTGCAGCTGAACAAACAGGGACATATACCATAGAGACATACTGGGAAATACCTAGAGAGGTATCCTCTCTAGGAATCGCTAGGTCCTCCAACGTAACTCTATGGTATGTTTGTACCGGACGTCCTTTATTTTAATAGGGTTCATTATTATCCATGGTTTCATTTATAAACGGTTAGTCCGGGGATAACAGATACTTGGGGCAACCTCTATTTATGTCATGTTTTTAAAGTGTATTTATAGATTGTGCATTGCCTCGGGGCCCCAGTGAATTGAGAGGTGATAAATAAATGCTTTGAATAAAAATAAAATGATGAAGAAAGCAACGGCAAATTTTTAATCAAGAGGAACCCTTTATCAAACTGCATATTAGGGTTGCCAGTTCAGGATTGTCCCAGGCCCTCCGGCTTGCAGGCCAAAATCTTAGACCTGGTAATAGCCCCTGGTGATGTCATTAAGCATTATGCATTCAGCACCAACCACAGTAGCTTGCAGTTTGTCATTCAAACAAAACACACAGAGAGAACAAATTTTCCTGCTTGGAAATTAAGAGAGCAACATCAGCAAAAGGGGCTATTTCCAGGTCATGGTAAAATGAGGGTACAGTATTATTCCTTCTAGGGAGACAGGGCCTAATCTACACTGGCCCAGATAATCCAGGTACTGCCTGGAGTATTCTGGCCCCAGAACTGCCACATATTCCCCATTACCAATGCATATGCCGTCCCCACTGTGTCGCCTACTGCCGCCACTAGCACAAATAACCTCCAACGGAAGTTGACCATAGAGTCATGCTGGAGGACCTCCAGATGCCTAGAGAGACCCTCCCTCCCCCCAGCCGCTGTTAAATGAAACTGCGGTTACCATACCACAAATATGGGGCCGGGTGACCTGTATGCACATGTGAAATGAAATAACCAAGTTAAGCAAGCCATGCATAAGTAAACAAAATACTTCGAACCTTCTTGGGACCCCTTGAAGGCTTTCAGGGATATTTTTTCCCCATCAGCCTCCACTTTTCTTACGATTTCATTTTTCATGGCTAAACTTATAGTTCTATGCTTTTTTAATATGCTGGGAGGAACTGGGGAGAGGCAGGCTAATCTGCTCTCCCTTTTCCCTCTGTGTTTTGCTGTCCACACATGCTCAAGAAGAGATTCTGGAGGCAGTTCCTATCTACCTTCCCTCTCCTAGAAAGGCACACACAGCTACAATAGGATCACCTAGTGTTGCTTCAGCCTCCTAATGTTTCACTTTCCTCCTCCTAATGGCAATCCTGCTTTTAAAAAACCCTTCCAGCTAGACAGAGAATGAGGGGAACAAGGGGACTAGGGCAGAGGTTAAAAAAAGATTAAAAGCCTTTGTTTTTTAAAAAAAGAGCTTCACTATCAGAGGCATTGTTAACAAAGGCACTGGTTCTTAACCTGGGGTGGGGTGGGGACCCCCAGGGGTCCGCAATGTGCACACAGAGGGTCCGCAACGGCTTGAAAGTTGCTTGGCCCACCTCCTTCCTGCAGTGGAGTGGCCACATGATAGGAAACAATGGCTGGCTAGCTGGCTTGGCCTGCACATTGCCATTCAATCTGCTCCAGCCATAAGGTTTAATGGGTGGTGTATTATTATTATTAATAATAGGTATTGTTGTTATTATTAGGGCTTTAAATCTTGAGTTAAGTCTTGGGGGTGGCAACAGAAGATATTTAAAGGGGATCCCTGGTAAAGAAAAGGTTAAGACCCACTGACCTAGAGCTCAATCTTTATTGCATTATTTACTGCAAACACACTGCTGCAACCCAACACCCAAAGTCTGTGTTGCTTCAGCCTCCTAATGTTTCACCTTCCTCCTCCTAATGTCAATGCTGCTTTTAAAAAAACATTTCAGCTAAACAGAGGATGGGGAGGACAAGGGGGCTGGGTAGAGTTTAAAAGCCTTTATTTAAAAAAAGAGCTTTGCTGTCAGAGACTTTGTTAACTAAGGTATGTTTGTATAGGCTGGTAAAGCACTCTGGAGAACTGGCCCTCCAACTTCAGTTTCAAGAATCATAGACTTGGAAGAAACCACCAGGGCCATCTACTCCAACCCTATTCTGCCATGCAGAAATACAGAAAGCACTCCTGACAGAAGGCTATCCTGCCTCTGTTTAAAAACCTCCAAAGGAGATTCCACCACATTTCCAGGCAGCACATTCTACTGCCAAACAGCTCTTACTGTCAGGAAGCTCCTCCTTATGTGTAGGTGGAATCTCTTTTCATAGAATCATAGAATTGCAGAGTTGGAAGAGGCCACGAGGGCCATCCAGTCCAACCCCCCTGCCACGCAGGAAATCTTGATCAAATAGAATCATAGAATTGCAGAGTTGGAAGAGACCACGAGGGCTATCCTGTAGTTTGAACCCATTACTCCATGTCCCAGTCTCTGGAGCAGCAGAAAACAAGCTTGTTCCATCCTCAATGTGACATCCCTTCAAATATTTAAACATAGGTATCACGTCACTTCTTCACCTTCTCATCCCTAGACTAAACATACCCAGCTCTCTAAGCTGCTCCTCCTAGGGCATGGCTTCCAGACCAAACACCATTTTGGCCGCCCTCCTCTGGACACCTTCCAGCTTCTCAATATCCTTCTTGAACTGTGGTGCCCAGAACTGGACACAGTATCCCACATGAGGTCTGCCTAAACCAGAATCATAGAGTCAGAAGAGACCCCAGGGGCCATCTAGTCCAACCCCATTCTGCCATGCAGGAATAAACAAACAAAGCACTCTGGACAGATGGCCATCCAGCCTCTGATGAAGAAACTCCACCACACTCTCCAAGGCAGCTTATTCTTTCCAAGGCCAGAACAGTGGCAACTGGGGATGGAGGGAGGGCCTTTCTTCTTACTTCTGGGCAGAAGAGGGAGAGCCCACCAGGCACCACCATCCAAGAGCTCCCTAGAATCATAGAATCATAGAGTTGGAAGAGACCCCCAAGGGCCATCTAGTCCAGCCCCCTGCCCAGCAAGAATAAACTATCAAAGCATTCCCGACAGATGGCCATCCGGCCTCTGTTTGAAACCCTCCAAAACCCCTCTCCCCGTCTCCCTTCTCCTTCCTCCCCCAGCCCTCTCCATCCCGTCCCTCTCCAGGTGCGCTCCGGAGCCAGGGCGCACGGGGGCGCAGCCTCCTTCTCCTCCTCTTCCTCCTTCCCCGGCGGTGGCGGCCACCCTCCCGACACCAGAGGTCCCTGCTGCAGCCGGGGAGCCGCTCTCTGCAGCCGGGGCTGAGCTGCTCGTCTTGCCGCTGCTTCTCTCCTCCTCCTCCTGCCGGGGGATCGGAGGCCGGGCGGCCGAGATGAGCAGCCCCCAGGAGCGCGGGGGGCAGCCGGAGACGATGGCGGACGGAGCCCTGGCCTGCGATGTGATGATGATGGGGGAGCCCGCAGGTGGGGCGGCAACGAGATGCATTGCTTTCCTCTGTTGCTGGGGGGGGGGGCGATCCGATCCATACCGCTGCAAGGGAAGGGGAGGTGTTATGGGAGGGGAGGACCAGGGGCCCTTGGTTAGCCAACTGATCACCCATGCTCACGTTCCTCCCCTTCTCCTTTTTAGTCTGGGTTTCCCTGCATCTCCCTTCCCATTACATTCCCTCTTTGGAGTTGTTGGTTCCTTTGCAGGGGATTCTTCGAATTGCAATCTGGATTCCTTCCAATTGCAGTCTCTGTTCTTCGAATTGTAGTCTGGATTCTTCGAATTACAATCTGGTGTCCTTCAGATTGCAGTCTTGATTCCTTCCAATTGTAGTCTGGATTCTTCCAATTGCAATCTGGTTTCCTTCCAATTACAGTAGCTGTTCTTCCAATTGCATCGCAATGCTTCCAATTGCAGTCCCTAGTCTCCCAATTGCAATCTCACTCTGCCTGCGCCTTTTTTCCCTCCCCCTTCCCCATTTTGGCGAGGCCGCATTGGGGTCTTGCCTTTTTGCTCTCCCTTCCCATTGTCTCTGCTCGCCTCCTGCCTTCTTCTCCTAGCTCAGGGAAAGGAAAAAAAAAAACCCTCAAAACAGCACCCTTTCTCCCCCCACAACTCACTTCCCCTCCAAATAGAGGGGTTTTATTTTATTTGGGAGAGTCAGTGTGGTGTATTGGTTTGAGCTGTTGAATTGTGACCCTAGAGACAGGGTTCAAATGCAACCCCGCCATGGAATCCCCACTAGGTGACTTTGGACAAGTCACATTCTCTCAGCCTCGGAGGAAGGCAAAGGCAAACCCCCTCTGAATAGATTTGGGGCCAGGGAACCATGATAAGTTTGCCTTAGGGTCTCCATGTCAGAAATGACTTGAAGGCACACAATTTTTATTTGGGTTGAGATGGTTGCTTTTCCTTTCTTGAGAGAGAAGGCTGTGTGAATGGACAGACCTGTTGCAAAGGTGAAGACTTGGGGTCAGGCTTTGGTCACTAGGCCAGTAGAAGGCAGAGTGGGTGATGAGGAAGAGAAGATGATATTACAGTATTATTATTAATCATCATCATCATTCCACATTTTCCCTAGAACTGTGACTCAAGGCGGCTTTCAGAAGTTAGGACAGATGCAGATAAAAAATACATATGGGTAAAAACATATGACACAACCTTGGGCCCTACTGATGGGAGAGAAGATCTTTCTCCTCCTTTAAAAAAAAAAAAAGGACCAACGATGTACATTTGTCTGCCTGCCCAGTTCTACTATGTTCTGCCAAGTATCCTCTGCCTTGAGCAGATTGGACCATTATTCCATGCTTCCATGTTTTCAAAATGTTAATGACGTGAACTTGGCTTGCTTTAACTTGATTTCCTTTTCCTCAAAAAGCATGTTTGCAAAACTAGTAGTAGGGCAATTGTTTTGCAGGAAGAAAGCCCCAGATGTTCATTCCCTGCCATCTTCAGTTTAAGAAAGCAAGATAGGAAAAGACCACTGCCAGAGTAGACAGTATTCGATTAAGGGGAAGGATATGATGTAGTGGTTAGAATGTTGAACTGGGAGTTGAGCAATACATGTTCAGATCCCTACTAAGCCATGAAACCTTGGAATGATCATTCCCTCTCTCAGCCCAGCCTACCTCACAAGGCTGTTGTGAGGCAAATATGGGGAGAAGAAGAGCCATATACACTGCCTTGAACTCACAGAGGAAAAGGTGGGTTATATGTGTAACAAATAATTTTTTAAAAAATACAAATCTAATTCATAATTACTCATAAGATAATTTCACACATACACTTAGTTGTAGAAGTTGTAAGATGTTTTTCATGTCCTTTGGCAGAATTAGAATGGGTGAGAGAACTTAGAGGACAGATACTAGAGGACAACAGTAGCTACAATTGCCAAATGGAAGTGCTATATTCAGCAATGGTCTACCTCTGGATATATGTTTCTCTGGGGCAAAGAGTGGAAGAGGGTCAGAGTTTGGAAAAGTCACTTGTTTGAAGTACAGCACCTAGCAGCCATGCTTTGCTGGAGGGTGAGCATTGGTAGCTGTAGTCTGAAGATGTTAACTTTTCCAAGCACTGGAGATGGATCTTTCCATTACATCTGGTCAGCCTCTGGATACTAGTTACTGGAGGTCAAAGAACTGGAGGGGGCCCAGAGTTTAGAACAATTACTTTGTGGACTTTCCAGGGGCATCTGGATGCTGGACTGGGTGGCCCTTTGGTTTTTATGTAGGAGTCAGAGAGCCTCTGTGGATTTATTGAAGTCTGAGGATCACCATTATATTACTGAACTGTGTCCCTATAGGGAAGGCATTCGGTATCCTTTTCCTGCTTAATACGGTGTTGCCTCCATCACAAACCTCCTTATGGATCTAGAATCATTCTCTCTCTCTTTCTTCCCCACAGGAGACACTGGGGACGAATCAACCCCATTATCCTGTCCCTCCTGTCATGTTGCCTTCAAGGACCCCTCCAAGATAGCTGCTCATGTAGATTCTGGCTGTCTGGAGCAGCCCACCTGCTCTGCCATTGCCGCTGCTGGAACCATTGCTGGACAAGATCACGCTGTCGTTTCCTCCTCCTCTTCCTCCTCCTCCGTTGAAATCCGTCCTGAAAGTCCTCCAAGCATGGACATCGAGTCTGGGAGCCTGCTGACAGACCCAACCCAAGAATCAGGCCCTCCTCGGCCACCTCCCCCTCCGCCTCCCCCACCGCTGGCTCCAGCTGCCACTGTCCCCGCCGGACACCTCAACATCCCTCTAATCCTGGAAGAGCTCCGTGTCTTGCAGCAGCGTCAGCTTCACCAGATGCAGATGACGGAACAGATCTGCCGCCAGGTATTGCTCTTGGGGTCTCTAGGCCAGGTGGGCTCCCCGCCACCTCCCACAGAGCCGGCTCCAGTAGCCTCTCTCCCTCCCAAGCCCCCCTTGCCAGTCTTTTCCATCAAAACCGAGCCAGGAAGGACCCAGGCGTCCAGCTCCCCTGAAGTGCCCAAACCTGCTTTCTTCCACCTCTACCATCCATTCCCCAGTGGGGCTCGAGTCCCCAAAGCTGAGCAGCTCTTGGCCCCAGCCTTCCCTACAGCCACTGGCCTCCTGGCTGCTCAGTGTTTGGGTGCCGCCCGGGGTTTGGAGCAGGCAACTTCTCCTGGCCTGCTGCGACAGAAGAACGGGGGCAGCGGCCCCAGCGAAAGCAACTTGGAAGAGAAACCGGGTGGGCGCCACAAGTGTCGGTTCTGTGGCAAGGTCTTCGGCAGTGACAGTGCCCTCCAGATCCACTTGCGCTCCCATACGGGCGAGCGCCCGTACAAGTGTAACATCTGCGGCAACCGCTTCACCACCCGTGGCAACCTCAAGGTGCACTTCCACCGCCACCGGGAGAAGTACCCTCATGTCCAGATGAATCCCCACCCTGTCCCTGAGCACCTGGATTATGTCTTAACCACTTCGGGGCTGCCCTACGGCATGTCTGTGCCGCCTGAGAAAGCAGAGCCAGGAGAGGAGACCACTGCACCTCCCACTGCCGAACGCAAGGCCCTCAGTGCTACTGAGAGTTTGACACTGCTCTCTGGGGCCACTCCATCCGTGGCCTCTCAAGCCCTACCGAGTTTCAATAAGTTAGTCCTGATGAAGGCAGTGGAGGCTAAGGGGAAGGGGGATGAGAACACCCCACCAGAAAGGGAGACGGAAGGTGCCAGGCTTCAGCTGGGCAAGTTAGTGGGCTCGTTGCCCAGTTGGGCCTTGTTGGCCAACCACTTCAAAGCAGGCACAGCCGTGGGGCCATTCCCCTATGTCTTGGAGGCTTCGCCTTCGGAGACCTCCAAGCTGCAGCAGCTGGTGGAGAAGATTGATCGTCAAGGGTCTCCATCCTCCTCCTCCTGTGTTGGCTCAGGAGCTGCTCCCCAAGTGGTGGCCGGTTCCTCATCGTCTTCGTCCCCGCCTGCCTCTTCGGGGTCCAACCAGTGTGTGATCTGTTTGCGGGTCTTGAGCTGCCCCCGGGCTCTGCAGCTTCACTATGGGCAGCACGGAGGGGAGAGGCCTTTCAAGTGCAAGGTGTGTGGGCGGGCCTTTTCCACCCGGGGCAACCTGCGGGCCCACTTTGTGGGCCACAAGACCAGCTCTACAACCCGAGCTCAAAACTCTTGCCCCATCTGCCAGAAGAAGTTCACCAACGCCGTTAGCCTCCAGCAACATGTCCGGATGCACCTCGGGGGGCAGATCCCCAATGGAGCTCTCCTCCCAGAGACCCCGACCCCTGAGGGATCCATCCTAGGAGAAGGGGAAAAGCAACAGCAGCAACAACAACAGCAGCCCTCTCTTCCACCGGAAGAGGAACTGTCAGAGGAAGAGGAAGAAGAACCCACAGATGAAGACTCTCTAGAAAGCGGTGGGGAGAAAGCGGAAGGACCTTCCAGCCCTGAACAGGAAGCTCCGGGTCCTGCCAAGGAAGGAGAGGAAGTGGTACAGCCAGAAGAAGAGGAAGAGGGAGGCCCCAGTACTGCATCACCGCCAGGGCCCGGGAGCCCTCGATGTCTCATGCAGGAAGGGGAGGAGAAGACAGAAGTGGAAAAAGCGGAAGAGGAATCTTCACCAAAGGAGGAGGAACAGGAGAGGGAAAAGGGAACGGGAGGAGAAGGCCCCTCAGAGAAGCAACAGGGCATTCAAGCCAAAGAGGGGTTGACGCTGGCGTGTGGGCTCTGCAAACAAGCCTTTCCTGACAGGTCCGCTCTACGTAAACATGCCCTGACTGCCCATCCACAGGTAAGGGAGAAAAAAAGAGATACTTTGACTCTTTCCTCAGTGTCTCCTGCTAAGCAGAGGTGGCCAGAGAGCAGCCCTCCAGATGTTGGACTGCAGCATGCAGCATTCCTCACCATTGGCAATACTGGCTAGGTCTGCTGGGAGTTGCAGTTCCAACAACATCTGAAGGGCCACTCCATTCCCAGTCCTAGAGAGCAGGGAATGGGAGAGATTTTTGTTTCAGTGTGGTTTTTTTATAAGAAAAAAATCTAAAATTTGCACGCACACACACAAAAGGTTGATAATAGAAAGAACTTGAGAAAAATTTGATGGTGTCATTAAATGTGAGAGATTATGCACCAACCACAGTTGTGTGGAGTATGCCATTCAAATAAATAAACACCATAGAATCATAATCTTAGAGTTGGAATGGACCACAAAGGCCATCTAGTCCAGCCCCTTATCATGCAGGAATACACAGCTAAAACTCCCCTTAAAGTTGCTCATGCAACCTCTGTTTAAAGACCCCCAAAGATGGAGAGTCTACCACTCCCCCAGGCAATCTGTTCAGCTGTCTAACTGTTCTAATAGTTTTTTTAAAATTCTTCCTAATGTTTAGGTAGAATCTCTTTTCTTGTCATTTGAATCAATTGGTGTTCTCTGGAGCAGCAGAAAACAAGCTTGCTCCATCTTCAACATGACATCCCTTCAGATGTTCAAAGATAGCTATCATGTCCCCTCTCCGTCTTCTTTCTCCAAGCTAAACATATCCAGCTCCCTAAGATGTTCCTCATAAGGTTTGTTTCCAGATGTTTGATCATCTTGATTGTCCTTCTGGACATATTCCAGCTTGTCGATATCCTTCTTGAATTTTGGTGCCCAGGACTGGACATAGTATTTCAGATCAGGTCTGACCAAAGAAGAATATACTTCCCTCAATTGGAACACTATACTCTTATTGATGTAAGAGTTTGGAAGAATTGTATTGGCTTTTTTGGCTGCTGCTTCACACTACAGACTCATGTTTAGTTTTTGGTCTATTAAGGCTCCTAGATTCATAATCTTTTAAAAAAGAAGAAAATAATTATATATACACTTTTCAACGAAGTGCTGTCACTTTGAGATTTTTTTTCCCTCTTGCCCTGTGGACCAGAGAAGACAGTCCCAGACCTAAGACTCAGGGCCATGGCCTGAGATCTGGGATCCTGAAGTGCAGTTTCCGAACTCATTTATAAGCCTGACTGTGTCACTGTGTATAGTTTAATTTCCAGGCCCATTTTACCTTTTTAATTCATATACTCACTTTCTCCCAACTTGAGACCAAGGTTAACAAGGTTAAAACAAGATATGACTAAGAAAGTTTGAAAAGTTTTTTTGTCAAAAAAATAAATTAACTATCATATTAAAACATCAGTAGTATAAAATAGTGTAAACTCATTTAGAAAACCTAAGCATAAAAGTACAGTACCCACTCACAATTAAGAGACCCTTCCCTGTGTGTAAGTGTCTTCAAGTTGCTTGTTGACTTATGGCAACTCCATGAATTTCATAGGGTTTTCTTAGGCAATGAATACTCAGAAGTGGTTTTGCCTTCCTCTGAAATATAGCTAAGCATATATTTCAGTGTCTCCTGCTAAGCATCTGGTATTGGTTGGCAATCTCCCATTCAAGTACTAACCAGAGCTGATCCTGCTTAGCTTTCAAGATCAGATGGCATCTGGTGCCTAAATATTTTCAAGCAGTGAATACTTAAATCCGTGGATATGGAGGGACAACTGTAATTCCCAAATGCATATCTAAATAAAAATGGCTTTTACATGCCAGTGGAAAGAAAGCATAGAGGGAGACCAAGCCTTCCAGTAAATTTACTTAGTTAAGATAGGACAAAATGTTTATGAGATTGTATGCTTCAGCTGGCAAAATAACATGGCTGTCTGTGAGTACTATGAATCTTGATTTTGGTAGGTGAGTACATGGATGGCACTTTTGGTGTTAAGCCTCACTCAGGCTGCAAAATGCTTTGGGGTGGCCTTGATGTGGATCTGTTTCCATCCTCTATGGTTCCTTACTTTCCTGTATGGTTGGTTTTTTATGCAACAGTCTGGCAGTAATTCTAGTCACAGTCCCTTTTGCATAAGGCCAAAAAGCAGTGCCCTGCCATTGTTTCTGGAAGTGGTTGCTAGGCAGCATGCGGGAGGAACATGGCCACCTCCAGCAGCCACACAGATGCTCATGTTTCCTCAGGCCACAGGAAGACCAGATTTTTTGTGCATATTTGCATGATCCAAGTTAACAGCCATGGCTTCTTTTTAAACGAAATCTTGTGAATTAGAGCTCTGAATGAGATCTGGGTTTGTTTAATGGAGGCTTTTGAGGACCAGTGCCAAATTGCAATGCCTGGGCTTCCTTGGGGGAAATCATTACTACAGTATTATTAATTGCATTTATTATTATTTGCATTTGATCTATAGCCCATCTCTCTTTCTCTTAGAACTAGGCCTCAAAGGAGGTGGGGTGCATAACAATATTAAAAACAGGCACAGATAAAACCAAATAAAAATGTACCATTAAACCCAATTAAACAAATTATAATATTAAAGAACAGTTGAATTAAAAAGCAGTTTGGAAAAGGTATCTACAAGAAATAGAGCACTTTTCCATTAAAATCCATAAAAAGCCCCTCTCCTAGGCCTTTACTTTCCAGCAGAAGGGGAACAGGAAGGGGGCAATGTAGTTTCCTTTGACTTGACGTTCCACCACCTGGGAGCAGCCACAGCAAAGACCCTGCCATCTCTACCAATTGTATCTTCACTGTATGAAGGTGACAAGATAGAGATACTGAGGATAGGGCAAGTTTGTTTTCTGCTGCTCCAGAGACTAGGACATGGAAGTATGGGTTCAAATTACAGGAAAAGAGATTCCTCCTAAACATTAAGAAGAACTTCCTTACAGTAAGAGCTGTTTGAAAGTGGAATACACTGCCTCGTAGAGTGGTGGAGTCTCCTCCTTTGGAGGTTTTTAAACAGAGGCTGGATGGCCATCTGTTGGGAATGATTTGATTGTGTATTCCTGCATGGCAGGGGGTTGGACTGGATGGCCCTAGAGGTCTCTTCCAACTCTATGATTCTATGAAAAAGGCTTCCCCCAAAGATATCAGAGCCCAGGCAGGCTTGAGGGGGAAGATAAGGCCCTGCAGGAAGCCTGGACCCAAGCTTTCATAGGTTATAATCTAGACTTTTCATTGTCCCTGGAAACAGACTGGTAGCCAATAGAGCTATTGGGACAGGAGTTCCAATATGGTCAGAGGAACATGGTCAGGGGAATGGAATCACAATAGATCACTGCATCTCCTCCTCCCCTTCCTCCAGATCTTTCCTGCTGATAGACAGAGAACTACAATGGAAAAAACTGAGACAGATTGAAACACACACACTTTGGGTTGTGTTAACAGTCAAAATAATCCTCATAGAATTCACTTGGAATTCTACCTCTCCTAATGGCATTCTGCATTGGTTCACAATATTCAGAAGGAAGGGGACCAAATCCATCATAAACTCCACCAGGAAAGCATTTACAGCTTTTCCCAGATTTTTTTAAAAGTTCCATAGAGACTGCACATTTCCGCTCATTTGGACAATCAGATTTGCATTCATTCATATTTGTGATTAAATCTGATTGGTCGGACATGGGCAAGGGGCTTGCTAACAAAGCAAGCACCCAGAACCACCATCTTGGGTTTTTGCTTTAGCGATCATACGGTCAGGCAACGAAGCAGCCTTTTTCTTTTCTTTTTTAAAATTTATTTAGGCGGAATATCGTACTTTCACACCTTAAATATGCTTTTTTAAAAAAAAAATACTGTTCAGTGGCAGCAACTGGCAACAATAAAAATGCAAGTAGTTTACTCATGAGCGCCATCTTGATTCACAGGCATGCCTGTTGGGACAGCAAAAGTGGATAGCTTTGCAAGCCTGCAATTTTGCCAGAAAACTGCTAAGACAAATAAAAGCTGCTTCAAATTGGTGTTAGCGCACATCAATTCACATTTTTCTCCCTTGTATAGACAGGCTCCTTATCCAACCATGCCTCTGTGTTACAGGCCAGGAGGGCAAACTAGTGTTGGATGGCTTTTGTTTTGCCATTCACCAACCTGACATCAGGGAGCATCGTTTTCAAGCCAGCAAGCCTGTCAACAAGGCTCACGCAGTATATTTGTATGGGATGGGATTTTGGGGAGCACCAATACCCTATTGCTCCCCTCTGCCCTGCAGTGATACAGTCGTCTTTAGGATCTGACATCTACCATTGGTGACTGCTCCCTATATATCTTCCTGGTCCTATTTCTAAAACACATCTCTCCTTTAGCCACTATTTTAAAAGACTCCTGTGATTCTGTTGGCCTGTCTGCCCCTAGAGAGTGAAATATGCTGGTATATTTCCCTACAGACAGGGTCTCAACTATATTGGCACCCTGTACAATAGGGATGGAGAACCAGTGGCCTTGAGGAGGTTGCTGGAGTTAGTATCAATTCCCAACAGCCCCAGCAATCTTGGCCACTGATGAGGCATGATGGGAGTTGTAATCTGGAGCTGTAGTCTGGTCCCCCCCCTCGCTGTAAATCCCCCCTCCAACTGTCCTGATTTGGCAGGGACAGTCCCAATTAATCCTCTGTTGTCCCACTTTTTCAGCTGCTTCTAAAATGTCCCAGTTTCTCTCCTCCCAGTTTCCTCCTACGTCCTCAGCTTCAGTTGCTGCAAAAGTGCAAAAGAAGTTTTGACTCAGTTAACTCAGCAGGGACAAGAGGAGATGAAGAGTCAACAGAATCTTGACCTTCCCAGTAGGCTCAGGCAAAAGGAAACTGCTGCAGCCTTTCCTAACTTGTGTGTTCTTCCTCGTTCATATCTTTTGCCATCTTGACTACACTCTGATGTTGCTCGGCCATGCATGCCCCAGCTTTCATTTGTGAAATATGTAAACTCAGAGGTGAGAATTGTGCAGTATATGGGTTGCGTGGATTGGTGGTGCTGGGGAAATCCACGTAATCCAAAATATAAGAGGAAGTGACACACTGTCACTTGCAGTCCCCAAAATGGCAGTCATGATGGTCCAGCTGAAGGCATCCAGAGCTATGAAAGAGCCAAAAATGGACTGGGTCAGGTCCTCCAAGCTCTGGAGTATGCCCATTGCTGCTGTAAATGACGTGCCTTCTCTTCCTCCTCCAAGTACTCTTGGGAATTGCAGTTTTGCAGGAATGTTTTAGAAAACCCCCAAACCCTCTCAATACTGTAAATTCCAGGCTTACTGAGAGAAGCTAGGAGGGCTCGGCTGGCTTTTAATGTTCACCCCTTGGAAGCAAATGTTAAGGATTGTCCTGCTGATGCAGTATCTCCTTTTGGATTATATCCCAATCCATTGTTTTAAATGTCTTTTCTCTTCCAAAAGGTTAATCTTGGCAGCCACGTCTGGAGCAGCAGCAGCAGCCAGGCACGGCGTGGGCGGCGCCTGCCTCTGGAGGGCTCTGTGCCTGGGGTGTCAGGGGGCCAGGTCAAGCTGCAGGACTTCCTGGGACGTGACATCCCAGCCCAGCTCGTGGGGGTGGGACCCCTCTCTTTCTGGAACCAGTACACAGCCTTCCTCTCCGGAGGCCTCGCAACCAAGTCCACCCATGCTGCTTCTGCCCCCACTTCTTCCTCCTCCTCTTCTACTTCCTCCTCTTCTTCCTCTTCCTCTGCTTCCAACCTGGTCGCCCAGGGCCTCTTTGGATCAAGCAGTGCACCCATGAAGACAGGCCCTGGCGAGGCCAAGGAGAAACCACCAGTGGGGTCTCTGCTGCTGCTCCCACCACCACCACCAGCTCCACCTCCGGAGGTGGTCCCAGAGAGCCAAGGGAAAGGGGAAAAGTAACTTGACTGTGAAAATAGCCTCCCTGTCAGGTAAGGGAGCCAGGAGGTCCCTGGTGAGAGTTCTTCACAATACCATTCCAAACTCTGCCCGCGTTATACAGTATGACCTGGATAAACTAAGCCGAGGCTGGGCAACCTGTGGTCTTCCAGATGTTACTGAACTCCCTTGATCACTCCCCATTGGCTGTGCTGCTGGTTAGAGCTGATCAAAGTTGCAGTCCAGTAATACGTGGAAGCCCACAACCTGCCCATCCCTGAACTAAGCCAGCGAGGTATGGGTTTGCACACATTTGCATTACAGAATATGATGGCTGGCAGTGTTTGTAATTCTGCTCATCGTTCAGGATATGGGAAGACAAATCAGGCTGTGGTGATAGGTTTGTAGCACAAGGACAGGTTTTGAGCAGAGCCGCTGGAGGCCATGAGGAGCAATGCCTGAGTGGAGTGCTGAGCATCTTCATGTCCTTCGGGCATTCCCACTCTGTCTTTATCCTGCAAGCCTGCCCAGGTCCCCAGGTCTGGTTTCAAAGAAACTTCCATATCACCTGAGTTACTATACCTACACCCACCCTCCAGTGCCAGGGAGGTGAGGATAAGCTTCTTAGGCACTTGTGGGTTTAATCCAGGCAGAAAGGACATATAGGCCTCATCTACACCTCAGCTAACTGCCGGCATATTCTGCCCCTGGATCTGGCCCATTCCTCCCCCATCACTTGCACGAAACAGGAGGAAGCCCAGACCACCACACCGGTTCATCACTGCAGCTGCTGCTGCCTGCATCCCACTCCGAAGTCAGGAAGCTGGCCCACAGCGTGTGAGCAAGGCCCCCTGCTTTGCCTCCGGCCTGGTGACATGCTGCAGGTCTGCTTCCTGGCTCCAGAAAAGTGACAGCAGATGGCAGCTGCAGCAACTGGACAGTGGGCCAGAATATGCCCCTGTGGTCACACGGGCCCTTTTCCATTTTTTGCCAGTTGGAGCGGATTTTACCAGGTATTACTTTAAAATGGTGTAATGGGCCTTACCCTGTCTTCCTCCTTCCTGTCTTTGCCCCGGGGGTCATGAAGACTGCCCAGTGGCAAAACAGGACAAATGTTCTGCGTCATCTGGACTGCAGGGCTCCATGATGGGGTAATTAGCCCATCTTTGTCAGATCTGGCTTGAAAAGCTTGGGAAGTTGCAAAGTTTTTGAACTATAGCACTGAAAATCCCCCAGGCAGCATGGTCAGAAATAGGTAAACATGCCATCCTTTCTCAGTCTTAGCTTTGCTAGCAATCTCAACAAAATCTGGAGGGCCACAGGTTCCTTACCCTTATTTCAACTTGAGAAGCCTCCTGCTGCGTCAAGCTAATGGTCCATCTTGTCATCTTCCAACCAGTAGATACTTGGATACTTCTGAGGAAGCACCAAACACAGCCAGAAGACAAGAGCCTTGTTCTGCTTGGCTGTGCTTTTGCACCAGCCACAGCAACTATAACATGCAGCATGCTGCTGCTTGAGGATGTATCAATACTACACATTCATAGCAGTTTGATGCCATTTTAGCTGTCATGACTCCACCCGGGAAAGAAAGAAACTAGCCATTGAGGATATAGTACCAGTCTCTGGCACATGGGGGCGGGGAATGCTGGTCCCCCACATCAGAGAGCCTGAGGAGCACTGTTTTAGACTGCAACTCCCACAATCCTTTAGCATGAAGGGTAAGAGATTGTAGGAGCATGAATGTTATGCAATTTGGGGAACCATAGCTGCTAAGGGATTGCGGGAGGTGTATCTAAAACATGAGGTGGACCAAATGTTTCTTACACTTGCATGACAACCACAGAATGGGCTTTTGGGAGCTGATGTCCAAAATATCCACAGGACCACAGGTTGCTCACCCCTGTTGTAACACATAGCAATGGGATTCATCATTGGAGGACAATCATTTGAAAAGTGAATCTGCTATATCCAGTCACAACAGTTTGATACCCCTTCAAGTGCCATGGTTCCATCCCATGGAATCCTGTGAGGTGTAATTTGGTGAGATACATAGAATTCTCTCCTATGTAATACTGAGATTTGTTGTTTGTTGGGATGTGAAGAATTATCATGGACTTTCATGGGATGGAGGCATGACAGCTGAAGTGGCATTGAACTGTGGCAAATGTGTGTGCAGATACACTCAGAACCCGGAGGCTTCATTTAGCTATCATTTCTCCCACTAATATGGAATACAGGTGATAAATGCCGGTGACCATATAGCCATAATGGGGGACATGGGTAAAATAAGAGGGTGGTATTGAGCCAGTGTGGTGTAGTGGTTTAAGTGCTGGACTATGACTCTGAAGACAAGGGTTTGAATCCCCCCTTGGCCATGGGAACCCACTGGGTGACCTTGGTCAAGTCACACACTCTTGGCCCTCAGAAACCCTATGATAGGTTCACCTTCGAGTCGCCATACAGCAGAAATTACTTGAAGGCACACAGCAACATAAAGTAGCTCAGAGGGATTCCAAAGTTTGCAGTTTTGCAGAAAACAATATTTTCTGTGGCAGGGGCATAATACAAAGACTGTTATGAAGTGCTGAATATCATTTGAGGGGGCAGGGAAGTGGAAGAAGGAAAATAAGAGATGGAGCAGAGTGTCCTCGAGCGGCTGACTAGCAGGATCCCTTAAGAGGCTCACTCAATGCTGCAATGTTTTGTTGCAGTTCCCACTTCTAGCAGCTGCTCAATGAATTTGCCTCATCCCCTTCTGAAGCCCCTCAGCCAATAGCAATGAGGGTGAACCTTTTAATAGTCCTGCATACAAGGGATTTTACAGCAGTCTTTGCCAAGGGCAAGAGACTCCATTTTGAAAGATTGCTCCATCTGTGTCCTGGCAAGTGAATGTGTATGATCAAAGTCTGATGCCCTTTTACAAAGCATGGAAAAGTTGTTTTTTTCTTGGACCCTAGTTTTCAGAATCCTCTTCCAATCTACCAGTGGCCATTTTAGCTAGGGAATTCTGAGAGTCACAGGACTTGTTTGCATGAGTCTAATAAAATGTTTTGGTGACACCCTGTGAGCGATCTGTCTAGACAACGCTGGGACAAAACCCCAAATCTGGACTGAACTGCCTTCATGATGTTTGGCCAGTTCAATCTCCAAAACGGTTTAACACACACACACCTCTTAAAACACTTTTAAAACCTCCCAATTTCCTCCAGCTCTTACAGGAAAATCTAGAGCACTCCATGCTGAGAACAGGCAGCTGTCCTCACATGTGTCCTGTTGTATTGCCTCCTGCTTCCGGCATATATCACATCCTCTGAAGTCACAACAAAGTCCCAAATCTGTGATCAGTGCTGGGTGCCTTGTTTCTGGCCTCAGGGAGCACGACGTGTGCCAGCAGTAGTGCCGGAAACTGGCAATACAGACGGCACATGTGAGGACAGCTGTTTGTTCTCAGTACAGAGTGCTCTGGTAACCGGGAATCCAGGGCCAGAATATTCTGGGCTGCCCCTGGGTTATCTGGGCTGGTGTAGATAAGCCCATAACCCCAAAAGGGTAATTTTCCCAACCTCTGTGTTCTTGTAACTTGCTGAGGCTCTAGGGCCAAAGGTGTGCGTGAACACGGTTGTCTGTTTCATCTCCTTGTCTAATGCTCATCCCCTTTTTCTTTCCTTCTCTTCCAGGAGGAACTGTTTTAGTGAAACCAAGGATGGGGGGGAAATGGTAAAGCCTACAACAGGCCCTACAGGAGATGTGACTCCAGTTTAATTTTAGCAGCCTTTTAGTCTTTTACTTTTAATGTAGCTTGGCAGGATCCTGGCACTGGGCAAGGGAACATGGCATATGGCAAACACGCCATACCCTAGGGCAGAGAAAAGGGGCCCCTTCAGTTGTAGAGCAAGATGCCTGCCAGACAGTCCAGTCCAGCAAAAGAAGGACATCTTGAAATTTCAGCCTCTTCGCCCCCTCTCCCCTGGAAATAAAAGCGGTTTGACAGAATGACCATGTCTTTGGCTGTTATTTCTACCAAGAGATAGAGTGGGATGGTTGGGTTAGCCAGCTGATGGGACATCCCCAATGATTGGATAAGCCCAAGGGGAATTCTGGGAGAAAGGGTCCCATAACCAGGTACGGGGAACCTTTGGTCTTCCACATATTCTCAGACTTCAGCTCCCATCATCCATCACATTGGCTTTCCTTGCTTGAGTTGATGGAAGTTGCAATCCAACAGCATCTAGAGGAACATGTGTTCCCACCCTGAGGTACAATGCAAACATATAGCATCCTCTTCATTTACAGAGTGAGCACAAGGTAAACAGAGGAAGGGGGCATGAAAACCCACAATGGACATCTGGAACCTCTCTTGCTTTCAGTAACTAAGAGGCATCATCTGGTTGAAATAATCCTTATTTGATTGAATGTGGTTTAATCAGTTAAATCTGCATATATTTGTATATGAATAAAAATCAGTACACTGAAAGGGAAAAAAAACCATTGTTTTCATTATTCCTAGCCATAGTAGGCCATCACCATCTGAGAAGAGAAATTCTCCCCTCTTATCCAGTGTCAGTGTATTTCCTCTGAGCAGCCATTTTTACATCCTTTTTTTTTTAATCACAACTTTAAAACTATATTTTCACAGAGTGGATCCAGCACCTTTCAATTAGCTCAGTTAAATTACAAGTCAAGGCATTAGACTTGCTTCTTTGTAAGCATGCTTTAGATTGTAGCAGTGATCCTATGCACGATTACTCAGGAGAAAGCCTTAAGTGTGTTTCCTGGGACCTTATTCCCAGGCTGGTGTCCACAGAGACACGCTGGAAAACTTGCAACTTATATCTATATTCTCTTTTAAAGGTATGTTTAGTCTGGAGAAGCAAAGAGTTATTCTACTACACAGCTTTAGCAGTTTGATGCCACTTTAATAGCTATGCCTCAGTCCTAAGGAATCCTGGGATTTGTAGTTTGGTGGGGAGATACAGAATTATTTGTTATGCAACTCTAATACCCACTCATGAACTAGAGCAGAGAAAGTACCTCACCAACCTATAAATCCCAGGAGCCCCCAGATACAGTTAACATTGTATCATAACTGTAGCAGGGGATAGGATAGGAATTTTTTATTAGGAATTTTTTATTGGAATAAGACCATTCTACTGAAAAATACACCCGACTGCAAAAGGCTGTAACAATAACGCAAAAATAATTACTGTTTTCCTCTTTTCTTACTAATACAAAAATAAAACTAGCCTAACACTAATATATTTTTCCTCTTAATCTAAACACACTATAATCAAAAACTGAAGAGCCCTCCTATAAAAGAAGACAAAAACTCTCGTTCTCTGCTCCTCCAGAGACAGGGCTAGATCTACGTTATAAGTTAGGGCAGGGTAGATTGTGGTTAAACATTAGAACTGTCTTGGCAGTCACAGTAGTTCAACAATAGAATCACAGAATTGTAGAGTTGGAAGAGACCACAAGGGCTATCCAGTCCAACCCCCTGCCACGCAGGAAATCACGATCAAAGCATCCCTGACATATGGTCATCCAGCCTCTATTTATCTAGATGGCTGGTTGGCTCTTCTATTCTTGAGGTTTTCAAGCAGAGTTTGATTAGCCTTCTGTTGGGGATGTGCTAGCCCTGGATTTCTGATGCTGAGCAGGGAATTGGGGCCCTTGGCCTACAAGACTCACCCAAGTTTGTGATTCCAATTCTCAGCTTAAAGTAGTCTCCCACAAACTGGTGCCTTCCAGATGCGTTAGGAGCTATAGTCTGATGCATCTGAACAGCACCAAGTTAGGGGTAGGTTAGCTTACCTCCCAAAGGATTTGAGTATGGGATGTAGCAAGATTATTGGAGCAGCCTTAGAAATTACCAGAATTATATACCCTAATAATGAAATGGATTCAAAATATTACATGCATCTCCCAGGATCCATATAGTAATCTAGAACAGGGGAGTGTGATGGGGGAGGAAGAAACCCGCATTACCTTGGCTCAAAACCAAGCTTTGGGATCAAAATTGCTAAACTCACTTGCACATACTCATTTTCTCACAACCACTATGGAAACTTGCCTCAAAAGCCAGTGAAATGGGAGAATCACTTCTCTCCAGCAGATCATAGTCAGCTTATCTCTGGGCTGTACCATTTTGGACTTCAGGTGTGGGCTCATAGGCCTCTTCATCAAGTGGAATTTTGTGAAACAAAACTCTTCCTGCCCCAAGCACCCTTCAAGTGAGTCAATCCAGTAAGAGATCTCATTGTATTGTACAGGTCAACCCCAATAGCCATGGGGGATATGTTCCAAAACTCCCCAGGGATACCTCAAATTGGATAATAGGGAACCTTATTATTTTCAATGAGATGAATACCAGATGTTGACTAGAATCACATTGGAGGACCTAAAAATGCCTAGAGAGAACATTTTCTTCAGATGTGGATAAGTGAAACTATGGATAATGAATCTGTGGATACGGGGGTCAACCTGTATTAACTTTTTAGCTTCTCAGCAAAAAGAGGCAGGCCAATAGGGGGCTCATGCATCACAGACCTGCTGCTGCCCTTCCCCCAGTCCCCTGTTTACTGGATATTGAAAGGACAATGACTAATACTGTGTCCAATTCTGGGCACCACAATTCAAGAAGGATATTGACAAGCTGGAACATGTATGTCTAGAGGAGGAAAACCAAAATGGTAGGAGGTCTGGAAGACATGCCCTATGAGGAGTGGCTTAGGGAGCTGGGTATGTTTAGCCTGGAGAAGAGAAGATTAAGAGGAGACATAATAGCCATGTTTAAATAATTGAAGGGATGTCATACTGAGGATGGAGCAAGCTTGTTTTCTGCTGGTCCAGAGACTAGGACACATAGCAATGGACTGAAACTACAGGAGCAGAGATTCCACCTAAGCATTAGGAAGAACTTCCAGGAACAGGAAGAACTTCCTGTTTGGCAGTGGAATGCACTGCCTCAGAATGTGGTGAAGCCTCCTTTTTTTGGAGGTTTTTAAACAGGCTGGAAGGCCATCTGTCGGGAGTGCTTTGATTGTGTGTTCCTGAATGGCAGAATGGGGTGGGACTAGATGGCTCTTGGAGTCTATTCCAACTCCATGATTCTACGAAATTAAAGAATTATTTAGTTGTACCCGGCGTTTGGTTCTACCTTCTGGAAACCCTTTAAATCAAGAATGGGCATGCACCAGAGCCCAGAGGGCCACCATACCTCCAGATTTTGGGTTCCTCTGTAACTTCACAGCTGCCATTTTGGACAACCAGAAGTGAGGGTCACCTTTCCACACTTCTTTAACTTGGGTGTTTTTTATCTGAACAGCATATTGTGTGCAACTCTGGTTGATGCCTAATATATCATGCTATATCACCGGGGCTCATTCCTAGGTCTCAGATTTTGGCATTCAACTCCCAGCGCCTAGGATAACCCTGATCTGGCAACCCACCTTCTCAGGCAGTTGAGCAGGGGAGGGGAAGTTGGCTGTTGTTGGGAAAATTGAGTGTGTGCACGTTTGCATATAAAATATTATATGTATAATATATTATGAACAGAACTAATAAGAGAGGACAATACAACTCTTACCTCCAGCACCATCCCCTAGATTCAGTCCTTAGACCCTGGAATTCTATAACTGTAACTGTTTGATGTTTTTCTCCCTCATTCCAACAGACATCACTGAGGAAGATGGAAGCAGAAATGTTGGATGCTTTTTAATAAATATCTGTTTTCAATAATTCAATAGTTTCAGTTTCCTAGTATTTTTCTGGGATCCAAGTTCTACCTAAAAACAATGCTGTTTTGTTGCACTTTTAACTCTCTCGAATCTACCAGGCTAACACAGTACCTTTATACCCTACTGAAAAGCTGCCTTTCTAACCCACAGCTAATGCTTTTTGGCAGCTCATCCCACCCACTCTTCCACCCCGCTTCTCATCAGTTACGGATAATGCTATTTTAGTGGCTTATGCGGTCAGGCTTTCCTTTGTCACTGTTTGAACATGGCAGTCCTCCAAAGGAGAAGGGGCACTTCCGTCTCAGGGCTTAATCCCTTTGCCACCTCTCCGCTTATTCTCTTCTCTGCTGTTATTCACCACACCTTCTTTCAAGCTTTGAGTTATCCCTTAACTACTGTTTTTCAATACCTCCTCCACCCACCCTCAAAGCAGCTCAGATGTATTTTAAAAGGGGAAAGTAGTAGTTTCGCATGGACAGAATTTAGTCCTTCATACCTGATAGCGATGTGTTCATTTTATTCTGGTGCATCAGAAGACAAGCCACCCCCACCCCCAAGCTTGGATGCATTATCTTTTCACTACAATTCCCAGAATCCCCCAGCCAGCATGGCTGAAGGATTCTGCAAATTGCAGCCCAAAAGAGCAATGCATCCAAGCTCTGGGCCTGGCACAAGGGGCCCTTTCACACCACACAATTATAGCATTATGAGTCTGTTTTAACTGCTGTGGCAACATCCTATGGAACAGAGAATATAATAATAATAATAACAACAACAACAACAATAATAATTTATTTCTTACCCACCTCTCCCCAAAGCTCAAGGCAGAGTACAATACGAATTAAAATACAATACATAAAATAATTAAAACACACAGGTAAAAACACATAGGATTAAAACAAACATTACATTAAAATCATCCATACACATTTAAAATTCATAGATTAAATTCTAACAGCGCATTCAGCTGTTGTATCTCTTCTGGCAGGTCATTCCATAGTCTGGGGAGGCCAACAAAATCTCCTCTGGGTGAGGAGTCCTGGCTCGTTGAAATAAATGTCCCCCAGAGGACCTGACTGTGTGGGGCAGATTGCATGGGAGAAGGTTACCTGAAGGTAACCTGGACCCAAACCATGTAGGGCTTTAAAGGTAATTACCAACACTTTGTGCTTTGCCCAGAAACTAATTAGCAGACAGTGGAGTGATTTTAATATTGAGACATGCACTTTAGAGAGGGGAATTTACAATTCTCAGCCCAAAACCTATAGTGCCTCACCAGACTACAAACCCCAGGATTCCATAATATGCAGCCATGGCAGTTAAAGGGGAATCATAGTGCTATAATTATGTAGTGTAAAAAGGCCCCAGCACAAGGCAGTCTCCATCAACTGCCAGGGTCCACTGATGATGATTGCCCTATTGCTACCCATAGGTCTCAGAGCTGCCATTTTAATTTCCACAGTGGAGCAATGCCACATTAGGGAACCCTTTCACATAAAAATGGTGATTCCCCAGCACTGCCAGCAGGTAAACCAGAGGAAGTCCGACTGACATAGAAAGCAGCCTGCTAGAAAATATTTACTCCAAGCACCCTAAAATCTGGAGCTGGGCCCTGATATCAATATTAGAAAAGTCCTGATGAATCAGACCAATGATTCATGTGGTCCAGGGTCAGACAACCTAGCATGCCACAACCACCAAATGTTTTAGACAAAACCTCCCATAATTTATGACCACTGGCCATACTGGCTGATGTGGGCATTTTCTCCCCTCTGCCATGAAGGCTCCCCAGCAGCTGGTATTCAGTACTATACTACCTCCAGATCTCATGGCCATCTAGTGATGAGAGCTCTGATCCTGCATGATTAATCCCCTTGTGAATTCTTTTAAAGTGGTGCTATTCAAAATGCTGGCCTGCGAACTAGTGCCAATCTGTGGCAAGTTTCCAGGGAAACAAGAAACAGTACCCAATGGGCAAAAATATGGTACCTGTCCATGGCACATTATGGGAAATGGCCATTCTTCCACTTCAGATAGACTGAGAAGAACTATTTTAAGACATAAACAAGAAAATGGAGGCAGATCATATGTCAAATTAAAAATGTTAGACAGAGCCATACTTCTTACTGTCACAGGGCTGACTTTTGGAGAGCAGGCTTGCTTTCTGCAAATAAGAAAAAAATGCTTACAGCGCAATGCTATACGCGTATACTTTCAAGAAAGTCCATGGAGATCAAGATACCTGTTTAGATGACTGCAGCCTTAAGAACTCAATAATGTGTGGAATGCATGTGAGTTTTCCTTTTTTTAAAAAAAAGCTTTCTACTTTAGAGGCATGATGATTTCAAGCTAACCTGGAAATTTATCTGTTTATTACTTCTATCTCTCCCATACAAACCCAGGCCCACACACACACACACACACACACACACAGCCAGAAAGCTTCTCAGAGTAGCTTACATATCAATATGTAATTCCTCAGGCTTAAAATCTAAAAAGATGCAACATTAAAGAAAAAGAAGATGGAGAGGGAGAAGGGAGAAGGGAAACAATCCTGTAATGTAGCCCCACTGTGATACTAACACAGTAAGAAACATTGCTGTCACAAAGCTCTCCCTAGAGTGGTAAGAGAGTATGTCTTGATACAAGTAGTTGGAGCAGGATTCCCATAAAGACACTGACAGTTCTGGCCATCTGATATTGGTAGAACTTACAATGGACTGCATCACAAGGTTGTTCTATGGCATCTATGTCTTTCTCTCAGCATCAATACTCCACCAGTCAATCTACAATATGGAGGGGATAATTAATAATTACCTACATTACAAGGTGGTAGGACATTACTCTTGATCCCAGACCCAACCTGTAATATTAGTGTAAGGACTTTATGAGACTAGCAACTAAAACCGCTGTAATTCCACGACTGTGGAAAGCAGAAGCATAGTGGCATTACCACAGTAATTATCAAACGCCCACCACTAGCATTTTAAGAATGGGATGAAAGTAGCACTTATCTTCACATTACCTTCTAATAACTCAGTATTAATGCTTTGTACTGGCGCGCACACGTGCCTTTAAGAAAAAATGTACACTTCCTTGATTTCACATGGGTGAGATTTCAGCAGTTCTTGCGAGAAGACACAAGGTCACTTAAAAACACCAAAAACACCTCTCTCTCTCTCTCTCTCTCTCTCTCTCTCTCTCTCTCTCTCTCTCTCAGCTTTTCTTCACAAACAAAGATTCAGGAAGGACTCATCCCATGCTTTCTGCAAACGTGCTGATGACTAAAAAGGCCAATCTGAGATAAACAAGTCCGGTTGCAGAAAGCACAGCAGAAGGTCTCCTTGGGTGATGTTTCCGGGTTGTGATTCTTTCTGCGTTGTCATTTCTCTTCAAGACTTGTTTGGCATGAGTTCTTAAATAAGGCTGCAGCATTGTGGATAGTATGTTTCCATGCTTCTCAATGTGAGGCCAGGGCGGACCATTGTTGGTGACCAATTTGGCCGAGCCTGAAATGTTGTTTCAGGGAGTCCTTCTATCACTTTTTTGGAGCGCCCCCTTACGCTGACCCGTGGCGAGTTCACCGTAGAGTACTATTTTTGGGAGGCGATGGTCCTCCATCCTAGAAAGGTGCCCTGCCCAGCCCAGCCGTGTTCTCAATATCATGGCCTCAATGCTGGTGATCCCTGCTTGCTCAAGGACAGCAACATTTGTCACATAGTCAGTCCAGTGTATATTTAGGATTGTGCGTAAACAGCGCTGATGAAAGCGTTTGAGGAGTCATAAGTGTTGGCAATAGGTGACCCATGTTTCAGACCCATAAAGGAGAATAAACAGTACAATGGCTCTATACACACTGATTTTTGTGCTTTGCCTCAGGTGTTTATTACTCCAGACTCTTCTGTAAAGTCTTCCAAATGTGCTATATGCCTTTGCTAATCTGTGATCGGTCTCTTTGTCAATCTTGGCATCTGAGGAGATGATGCTTCCCAGGTAGGTGAACTGCTGAACGGACTTGAGCACAGATTTGCCGACGGCAATGTGGGGATGGTGGTATTCGTCCTGTGGTGCAGGCTGGTAAAGAACTTCTGTTTTCTTAAGGTTGACTTCCAGCCCAAACAGCTCTGCAGCTGTTGCGAAGCAGGATGTTAGGCGCTGCTTCTGTGTGGGCAACAAGGGCGGCATCATCAGCAAAGAGCAGCTCACGGACTAGATAGTTTAGAGTCTTAGTGCGAGCCCTCAGATGGCTTAAGTTAAACAAGCTACCATCAGTACGGTAACGTATATAGATGCTGTCTTCTTCAAGCTCTGCCGTAGCCCTTTGGAGCATCATGCTGAAGAAGATTGTAAATAAAGTTGGAGCAAGAACACAACCTTGCTTCACTCCATTAGTTATTAGAAAGGGCTCTGAAACAGCATCACCATATCTGATAATCATTTTAAGGAATTTGGGGGGACATCCTAGTCTTTCCAGGATCTGCCACAGACCTTTTCTACTCACAGTGTTGAAGGCTTCGGTAGGTCGACAAATGTTACATAGAGACCCTTGTTCTGCTCTCTACATTTCTCTTGCAGTTGTCTAAGGGCAAATACCATATCTGTAGTACTCCTACTGGCTCTGAAGCCACATTGGCTTTCAGGAAGAAGTTCTTCTGCAATAGCAGGAACTAATGTTTTCAGGAGTATCCTTGCAAGGATTTTTCCAGCAATAGAGAGCAGTGTTATGCCTCGATAGTTTGAGCAATCAGATTTTGCTCCTTTTTTCTTGTACAGGGTGATTATGACTGCATCTATCAATACATAAACACTTAAACCTAAAAACATGCTAACAAAACAGGACTGTTCATTAAAAGAGCATCCTGTAGATCATCTTCACGTTCTCACCTGGACGTTTTCTCACTGGGAATGGAGAGGAGGCAAAGAGGACCACCCATTCACGCGGCAATCTCACGATTACAGCAGGTCGTGATTTCACATGCTCTTCAATACTGCGAAAATAGCGATATTGAGAGCAATTGACAGCTTGTCCTGTCAATTAAAAGTGACACATTGATGGGTGGAGCAAGACGATGTCATGCAATAGTGGGAACCCATTTACACTACTGTCAGTTTAGCATGTGATTTTAGACTCATCAGATAAAGTTCTAACAGTGTGCTACACTGTAGGGTTGTTGTTAGGTACTCTCACCCCTCCTCTCAGCAATATGAGCATCTGAGTTTGGAAAATAACTAGAGCTCCCAGAATTCCCCCAACCAGCATACCTACTAGCTATGCTGGTGGGGGAATGTGGGAGCTGTAGTGCAAGAAATTAACTTTTCCAAAGACAGACTGTTCCTCAGAATCTCATCCTCACTTTTCCCATCTGCAGTAGTTGGGATAATAATATTGCATGCTTCTCTGTTACAGCAAGATTCCTTTGCAATGCAACTTTATAACAGTTTTGAAATAAATAAAAGAATGTTACATGTTAAAAAAAAAAAAAGAGGCAGCATTCTTCCCACCCCAGAGAATCTAAACTGGAAGTAGCAGGAATAGCCTTTGTCTTTCTTATCTGTGTGAGGGGGGGAAATACTATACTCATAGCAGAAATTCTATTAGCACATTATTATTTTTCTTCTACGGTGAACTTGCCATGGGTCAGCGTAAGAGGGGCGCTCCGAAAAAGTGATACAAGGACTCCCTGAAACAACATCTCAGGCTCGGCCAAATTGATCACCAACAATGGTCTGCCCTGGCCTCACACCGGGAGGCATGGAGACGCACTATCCACAATGCCGCAGCCTCATTTGAGAATTCACACTGAACAAATCTTGAAGAGAAACAACAATGCAGAAAGAATCACAACCCAGAAACATCACCCAAGGAGACCCTCTGCTGTGCTTTCTGCAACTGGACTTGTTTATCTCGGATTGGCCATTTTAGTCATCAGCGCACTTGCAGAAAGCACAGGATGAGTCCTTCCTGAATCTTCGTTTGCGAAGAGAAGCCAGAGAGATTTTCCTTCTACCAGAAGCAACCTAGGTCTAAACAATCAAATGAGAGCCTAGCAAAAACCACCTTGTAGTTCGGCCTTTCAGCAGAATTGCCACTTGATTTTTTTCTTCCATCTGTAACAAGGGTTCATAACCTGTGGTCCAGGGATGTCCTTATAGGGGGGGGTCCATGAAGGCCTGAAGGCTGCTCAGCCCACCTCCTCCCTGCAGTGGAGTGGCCACATGACAGGAACCAAGGCAAAAGCTGGCTTGGCCTGCACCTTGCCATTCAATCCACTCCAGCCACAAACTTTCAGGAAAAAGCAGAAGAAAATTCTTTCCTCCCCCTCCAGTGCTTCTGAGGGAAGGCTTAAATAATGGAGTAATTATATTATTATTATTATTATTATTATTATTTATTTTTATTAATATTATTAGGGTTTTAAATCTTGAGTTAAGTCTTGGGGGTCCACAGCAACAAAAGGTATTTTAAAAGGGTCCCCGGTTAAAGAAAAGGTTAAGAACCACTGACTTATAACACGTCAAGGGAGAAGATAGCAAAAGGGGGGGAGGGATTGCCCATTTCAAACATGTCTGCCTGAGCTCCACCTCTGATTTGAACAGCCCCTTTCCTGGTGACTGTCCTCGAAAGCTTCAAAGCGGAAGTGTGCTCACTTTATCTCTGTCCCCCAGGGAGAGACTTGCGGCTGTCCGCTTGGGTCTCTTTTATTGCTACAACAGCTGCTGCCCGGTCGGCCGGGGCGATGTCGGACACATGGAGCTCGATCCAGGCTCACAAGAAGCAGCTGGACTCGCTGCGGGAGCGGCTGCAGCGGAGGCGAAAGCAGGAACCCCTGGGTAAAAAAGCCACTCATTGGGGAGAGTCGAGAGGATTTTTTTGGGGGGGGGGGGTGGCGTTGGATGGGAGGTCAAAGATCATTCATAGAATCTTAGAGTTGGAAGATACCCCAAGGGCCATCTAGTCCAACCCCCTGCCCTGCAAGAAAACCCAATCCTGCCTTTTAAACACCAGCCTCTGTTTAAAAACCTCCAAAGAAGGAGACTGCACCACACCACGAGGCAGTGCATTCCTGTCAGAAAGTTCTTCCTAATGTTTAGGTGGAATCTCTTTTCCTGTAGTTTGAACCCATTGCTCCATGTCCCAGTCTCTGGAGCAGCAGAAAACAAGCCTGCTCCATCCTCAGTATGACATCCCTTCAAATATTTAAACATGGCTCTCATGTCACCTCTTCACCTTCTCTTCTCCAGGCTAAACATATCCAGATCTCTAAGTCGCTTATCATAGGGCATGGTTTCCAGACCCTTTACCATTTTGGTCACCCTTCTCTGTACATGTTCCAGTTTGTCAATATCCTTTTTGAATTGTGGTGCACAGTACTCCAGGTGAGGTCTGACTAAAGCAGAATAGAGTGACACTATTACTTCCCTTGCTCTAGTCACTATATTCCTATTGATGTAGTCTAGAATCGCAGTGGCGTTTTCAGCTGAAGCATCACACTGCTGACTCATGTTCAACTTGTGGTCCACTAAGTCTCCTAGATCCCTTTCGCATGTACTGCCATCAAGCCAGGTGTCACCCATCCTATATCTTTGCATTTCATTTTTTTCTGCCCAAGTGTAGTATCCTACATTTTCCCCCTGTTGAAATTCATTTTGTTATTTTTAGCCCAGCTTTCTAATCTGTTCAGGTCGTTTTGAATTCTGATCCTGTCCTCTGGGATATTAGCTACTCCTCCTAATTTGGTGTCATCTGCAAACTTGATAAGAATGCTGTCTGTTCCCTCATCCAAGTTATTGATAAAGATGTTGAATAGCACTGGGCCCAGGACAGAACCCTGTGGCACCCCACTGGTCACTTCTCTCCAGGATGAAGAGGAACCATTGGTGACTACACTTTAGGTTCGATCAGTCAACCAATTGCAAATCCACCTAAAAGTTGTATTGTCTACATTTCTATTACTTTCTGTTATTTTTCAGACAGAAGAGAAAAACATCTTAAACTGCAAGAATCCCCATCATAATGTTTCTAAGATTGCTCTTTATCTTTAGAAAGCAATGTTGTTCATTACACCTGGGATGGAAATCACATGGTCTTTTGGATATTATTGGATTGCAGCAACCAGCATAACCATTGGCTATGCTGGCTGAGGCTGCTGGGAATTCCAATCTGGTTGGCCGCTACATGGGTTGAGTGCTAGTGCTGACGGCTGAGGAAAGATGAAGTGGGGAAAGAAGGTAGAAACAAGAGTGGATCAAAGGACAAAGATTCCTTGCAGGAACACTGCTATTGTGTTTCTTCTTCCACCCTCCTTCCTCCAGACCTCAGGAATCCAGAGCTGGCCCTCAGCCCTCCATTCCGCAGTGACAGCCCAGTGCCTTCATCCATCACACCCAGCACTGCCACCGAGCCTGGAGATCTGGTGACGGATCCTGAGCTTGAAAAGAAGCTTCTTCATCACCTTTCGGACCTGGGACTGTCCCTGCCCACGGATGCCTTGTCCATCTGCCATGCCATTTCGACGGTGAGCAACAAAGCAGCAACACTGCTTGAGGCCTGTCAGCATCTTCTTCTCATTTGCTTCTATTTTCATCACAGGATGTTTGGTGCCAGAGTGGGCAATCTCATGTGTATCCAGGAGGGACAATTTTTACTCCCCTGCAATCTGCCGTGGGCCATATCCCCACCAAAGATGCAAGGTTTTAGGTTGATTGTGTTGTTTTTGAAAGCCAGAATGGATTTAAAGTTCACTTCCACTTTGAAAGTAACCTTGAAAGACCTCTTCCAGATGTTGGTGGACTGCAACTCCCAGTATTCCTCACCATTAGCTCATCACACTAGGCTACTGGGAGCTGTAGTTCAACCACATCTCAATAGCTTCCTGATTCCCACCCTTGCACTAAAGCAAGTTGTTCTTGTTGTCAGGTCATTTTCCGACTTATGGCTTTACTAAGGCCAACCTATTGCAGAGTTTTCCTGTCAAGATTTGTTCAGAGGGTGTTTGTCCTTCCCTTCCTATGAGGCTGAAAGAATATGACTTGCCCAAGGTCATCCAGTGGGTTCTCATGGCTGAGCAGGGATGTAAACCCTAGTCTCCAGTCATAGTTCAATGCTCAAACCACTACACCATGGTGGCTCACTAAAGCAAGGCCCCACCCCTTTCTTTAGAGGAGAAACATTGGTTCTGGAAGCTTCCAGGAATGGCTATTTCATTTGCTTTGAAGGATTTTCCTTGCTCTGAAACTGTCAGGGGTTTTCTAAGAATTTTGTTCTCCCCCACCCAAAAAAACCCCCCATAATTTTCCAAAGGTATGGGATGGACAAATGCTGGGAATGTAGTTTGCTGTTTTTCCTTTCCTACTGCATTCTGGGATCAACAGGCGTCAAGGCAATGGCAGTGGAGTGGTGGTTTTTCAGTAGGGCAGCAAATCTGTTCTGGCCTTTAGCTGGAACTTTAAAGGAACTATCCAAGGGGGTTGGGTTCAGCACCTTTGGGAGCCCCTGGGCAGTTCAGACCAAAATTACACCATGCCACAAGTGAAAGCACTGAGATGGACAGACACAAGGAACATAGTTTTCCCTTTCCTATGTCATTTTGGGATCAACAAGCTAATACAGTCGGCCCTCCATATCCATGGATTCTGTATCCATGGATTTAACTGTCCATTGCTTGAAAATCTTTTCCCCCTCCAAAAAAATCCAAAATGCAAACCTTGATTTTGCCATTTTATATAAGGGACAACACCATTTTACTGTGCCATTGTATATAATGGGAGTTGAGCATCAGCAGATTTTGGTATCCATGGGGGATCCTGGAACCAAATCCCAACGGATACTGAGGGCCCACTGTAGTTCCTTTTGGCAATGGCAGTAGCGACTTTTCAGTAGGGCAACAAATCCATTTTGAGCTTTAGTCAGAACTTTGAAGGAGCTATCCAAGGTGCTGAACTTGGATAACAAGCCTCCAAGCAATTGTAGTGGAGGGACAATTTTTCAGCGGGGCAGCAAATCCATTCTGGGTTTTAGTCAAAACTTGAAAGGAACTATGGGATTGGGTTCAGCTCTAAATTCCTACTGATGGATTGAGGTTGGGACCTTGGATAGTTCCTTTGCAGTCTGGAAAAAACCCAGAGCAGATTGCACCACCCCTGCTGGCAAACTGCCATTGACTGATGGCATGATTTCAGATGCCCCACTGACTGACTTGTTCTTCCCCCATGCAGCCTGAAGCCCCTGCTACCCAGAGGAGTGTGGAGAGCCTGCTACAGAAGTTTGCTGCCCAGGAGTTGATTGAGGTGAAACGAGGCCTCCTCCAGGAAGAAGACCAGCCCATGCTGGTCACCTATGCTGACCACTCTAAGCTCTCTGCCATGATGGGTGCTGTGGCTGAGAAGAAGGGAGTGGGGGAAGGAGTCGGGGCTGGAGGGGTAAAGAGGAGGGCGGAGCAAGACACCGGGGTCTCCACCTCCACGCCAGGGGCCTCTCCGTCCTCCTCAGCACTGTCAGAGCCGCTCAGAGAGCCTCCCAAGAAGTCACGCAAGCAGGCCTCAGATCTGGATCTGGAGATTGAGAGCTTGCTAAGCCAGCAGTCCACGAAGGAGCAACAGAGTAAAAAGGTAGGAATGGGCAATGTTGGGATTTCTGGAATATGATTCCCCAAATCACTGCTCACTGGCCATTCTGGCTGAGGGGTGCTGGGAGCTGTAGTGCAAAAATGGATGTCCCCCTCCCCAGCTCTGTGTTTTTTCCCTATGTTTCAAAGCAGAGTTGGTCACTAGAATTTGGGAGATGCTGTTAATCTTATCCCTGAATATTGACTCCAGTGGCGGAGAGCCGAATACTAAAATGTGGTATTCCCTTCCGAGGGAAATAGAACATAAGAGACAGTGTTGGTTCAATTACTAGAAAGTAACAGAAGCCATTCACCTGGTCTCAGTGCACCAGGGTTGAGCAAAGTGCAGCCTGCCAGACCCAAAAGTGTAGCCCTCGAAGTCCCTCCTTCAAAGTGAAGATGCTCCTGATGCTTTTAAACGGCGAATGACACCTTGCCACAGACAAGCCTCAGCTTGCTGTGGCAAACAGATGTTATACAAATGCTCTTACCTTCCATCTCATTCATTCCAGTTCTAGCTTAAAAACTGTCCTTCGCTTGCCAACGCTCCCACCTCCTTCTTCCATCTTCTTCATTGTGAACTATTTTATCCTGCTTCTTCCTGCAACTTTGTGGCTGGAGTGAATTGAATGGCAATGTGCAGGCCAAGCTAGCCTTTGCTATGGCTCCTGTCATGTGGCCACTCCAATGCAGGGAGGAGGTGGGCCGATCAGCCTTCAGGCCTTCACCGACCCCCTGTGAGGACATCCTCATTTCCTCCAATCAGGGCTCAGTGTTCTTGTTTTCCAGGTGAGCCAGGAGATCCTGGAGCTGCTGAACACAACAACAGCCAAGGAGCAGTCCATTGTGGAAAAGTTCCGCTCACGGGGCCGGGCCCAGGTGCAAGAGTTCTGTGACTATGGCACCAAGGAGGAGTGCATGAAGGCCAACGATGCTGAACGGCCCTGCCGGAAGCTGCACTTCCGGTGAGTGTGGCTGGTGATCATGGGAATTGCAGTCTGGCAACATTGGCGGGGATGACACTGTTTCTCCACCTTCATTCTAAACTCAGGCATTTGGCTCTCCTTTCATCCAAGGGAAGGTGTTCCATCACCTGGATCCCCTTCCAACTCCTTTTAGTTGCCTGTTCCTGCTCCTCTCCCATTATTTTATCAAATCCAGTCTTTATTATGTAGTCACAGAGCATGAAAACATCAGATATCCTTCATCCAAAAGGTAAACAATAAAACAGACAGGAGTAATATCAGTGCAGCAGTTTTTTAAAAAATTTAATAGCATAATAGATTTAGTATAATGAAAAAGGGTAGACAAACCCCAAATACTGCATATTATTATTATAATTGTCATTTATTTATATAGCACCATCTATGTACATGGCACTTTGCATTAAAACAAGCAAACAAAACAAAACATTGGGTCCTGCCAAAGGTGTACAATCTAAAATAAGTATATAGATAAGCACATACAGATGGAAGGAAGGAATAATAAACATAAGACTATACAATACAATTGCAAAACAGATTATCTAGATAACTATAAAAAACCCCAACAACAATAATATAGTATGAAACAGCAAGAAAATATAAAAATGAAACAAACTAACCAATACATGTGATCAAATAGAAAACATACATGTGTCTAAATCATAATTTTGCAAATCTTAGCAGCAGAGGAAAGGAACTTTGCAGCAATTTTTGTTACACGTTTATTAGTATGTGCTAACAGATAAACGAAATACCATTCAGAAGCTCTCCCAGAGCGTTTATTTAAGAGGGGTGTAATTAATCTTAATCTCTCATCTCTGTAAAAATTAAAAAAGAAATATACATGGGACAGAGACTATTAATCCATCTCCACATGGACAAACATAATTTTTTGTAAGGAATTCCTTGGAAATGATGAACCAGCACAGCAGAAGAAATAGCATGAAGCTGAGGTTTAGTAAATATTATACTGTATGTAGAGATGGCCCAATTTTCAAGGTAGTTTGCTCCCCTGCTGACAGGCCTAGATAAATTGGGGAGCAGGTCGTATGAGCAGCAGATAAGAGAATATTATCATATACTTTATAAACTAGAATTTCTGTTGACTTCTTCCAGTTGGACAAGCAACATTTGGATGGAGGGGGAAACATGCTGAAAGTAGAGGAGCTGAGCACTGGAGTGCCCCCTCTGTTTGTAGTAAAACATCTCCTTCACATGCAAAGGATGCTGGGCATCTCCAACTTCAGGGATCATGGAGTTGCTGGAGGGTGGGTGGGTTAGAAACTTTCTTCCCTGCCACCCTTGGAGAAATGCAGCCAGGTCCAGGAGACAGTACTGAACTGTGTGGACAGATAGTCTGACCTGCAGCTCATATTCTTTCTCAGAAAGGAGGAAATGAGATTGTGTCCATCCATACCTTGTATGTATGACCTGAAGCCAGAGGCATCATGCCTCTACAAAAAGAAGTGTGGCCCCTGGAAACTTCCAGGAATGCCAATCCTCCTTTAAAACAAGGGTGCATTCCTCTCTGCACCTTGTTTTCCTTGCACACCCCAGAAACGCTTGTTTGTTTGTTTTTCAAAATGAAACTGGACATGGAGTTCTGGCTGATTCCAGTTTCTTTAGCAGTGGGTGTTGTGACCCATGGTGACGCATGAGAAGTAGAAAATTCTCCTTTGGATTCCCAAAGCTTGCCCATTTCAACAAGTGGGAAAAAGAAACCTAGAGGAAACAGGTTGTTGGGCTTTGCTTGTGGGGAGAAAGTGACAGCATCAGTGTCATCTGTATGAGAGAAGAAGAAGGGGGAGGCTGTTCATCAGTTATACCACCAGCCTGTACAGCCATTTCCAAAGTATGAGAGAAGAAGACCCTGTTCTGGGAAACTTAAAATCAAAACTCGGACATCTTAGGAGAACAGCAGAGAAAGGGAAAGGCCACACACAAGGCTACACACAAAGTTTACTCAGGAGTAAACAGAGGAAATGTACAGTAGTTTCAGTTTCACGTGCAAGGTAGCCTTTGTGTGTGGCCTTCTAGATGTTGGACTGCAGTTCCCAGCAGCCATGGATAATGGAAGTTGTTGTCTAGCAACATCTGGAGGGCCATATATAATCCATATCTGGTTTCTAGGCTAAATTATAGCTGTTAGAACACAGGTTGGAGAGAGAGGTGTGGTGTCATACTACAAAAATATTGGATTTTTTTTTTTTTGGAGGATTTGAAGAAAGCAAAGAAATGGTGCCTCAGAAGTGATTCTCATCTGCTTCTCTTTTTCTTCTTTCCAGCCGCATCATTAACAAGCACACGGACGAGTCGTTGGGGGACTGTTCCTTTCTGAACACTTGCTTCCACATGGACACCTGCAAATATGTGCACTACGAGATTGATGCCTGCACCGACTTAGACGCTCCTGGCGGGCGGGAGCTCAGCTCGGGTCAAGAGCTGGCTTTGCCTCAAGCAGTGGGGAGAGACTCCAGTGTGGACCGTCTCTTCCCCCCACAGGTATGGGGGCATGGATAGGTGTGGTTATGGTTAACCCAAGGTTTCCAAGTTTGAACTAGCTGGGCTCAGAGATGGAAGATAATGAATTACAGTTGGACCCCAGTATCTGTAGGGGTTTGGTTCCCAGACTTACCACAGATACTGGAAACCACGGCTAATAGTGAACCCTATTAAAATAAAGAACTTCCGGTACAAACGTACCATAGAATTGTGTTGGAGGACCTAGAAGATACCTAGAGAGGACACCTCTCTAGGCATTTTCCCATGCAACTCTTATGGTATGTGTTCCTATTTTTTCAGCTCTGGATAACTGAAACTGAGGATATAGGTTCCATGGATACAGCGGGCCAACTGTATACACAACCTGATCTTTAATGTGCTCTGCTGGAGTTGTTCTCCATATATTGTTGAACTGTAAGTCCCAGCAGTCCTAGCCAGCATAGCCAAAGATGAGGAATGCTGAGAGTTGTGGTCCAAGAAAGTTGAGAGGGCCACATTATTTCCACCCCTATACTATGCAGATAAATTTGCTTGGTATGTGTTTAACTAGTTTAACTTACTTACAGCTATTAAAGTCTTGTGCAGCATCAGCTTCCCCCAGCCTACACAGATAATTAGACCATCTGCAGCTCTCCAGATACTGTTGGATTGTGACTACCAGCAGTCTTAGCCATTTTAGCTGTTGTTGAAAATACTGGAAATTGCAGTCTAATAACGTTTGGAGGGCTGTCCAATTCCCACCCCTGCATTGGGGAACATTGGCCCCTTCAGATGTTTTGGACTGCCAGTCCCATAATCTCTTTACTATTGGCCATGCTGTTTTTGGACTTGTGGAAGTTCAAAACATCTGGTCCCCACCCCAATCTAGAGAAAGTGGTAGGGACAGTCCTAAGAACAAGGGCAGAGCACAAGTTTTACATGTAGATTTTTGTGCAATCCAGATGAGGCCAGGAAAGACTCCAGACTGAAGTCCTAGAGCAGGGAACTGTGGGGGGTCAGAGGGTTATATTAGCCACCCAGGAGACCTTGGAGGGCCACACCTCCCCAGGAAAAAGAACATTTTTATTCCAAAATGTCCTCTGGGGCATAGGGAGCATTTTTGTCATCTTTTAGTCCTGTCTCCCCCAACCTCAGTCCATTTTAGGCCCATGAGAGGCCTTTTTTAACAACAGGAAGTAAGTGAAAGTCACTTTTTAAAAAAAGGGCCTAAAATGGCCCAGGGATGCCAAAAATGTGGTAAAATGATCACCATGCCACCTAGAAGGCACTTGAAGAGGAAAAATTGACCTTTGGTGGGCCCTGGGGAAGGAGCCAGCATGGCGTAGTGGTTTGAGTGTTGGACTACGACTCTGGAGAGCAGGTTTCGAGTCTCCACTTGGCCATAAAAACCTACTGGGCGACCTTGGGGAAGTCACACACACTCAGCCCTCAGAAAACCCTGTGATTAGGTTTGCCTTAGGGTCACCATAAGTTGGAGAAGACTTAAAGGAACACAAGAAGGGAGCCCTGGGGGCCTCACATGGCTCCTAGCCCACACTTTGCCCATCCTGCCCTAGGGAGCAGCTGCCAACCCCTGTAGATTATAGTGAGCAATAGGAATCAGTGGTCTGACTTGGAATGAGACTGCTTCCAGCACTGTTGGCAAAGGACAGACCAGGGTGCCAGTTACATGGCAGTTTTTGTCGCGGGGCGTACCGGGACTTCCTGATCCCGTATTCATCCTGCACTGTTTAAATGATTTTTGTCCCTCTTAAGGAAATTCCAGAAGATCCCGTGATTCATACTTACACGGCATCAGGTCCCGTATGTTTTCATTTATCACACACTCTTATCTCCTGTGCTTTTGCTGTTTACACATATTTAGCGTACTGGGATTTTTATTTATTTTTTTTGTCTGTCAATCATGGATGCAATTACTCGTGTTTTCACAACCTCGGTGACATACTTCCTTTAGAGTTCTGCGCCATGAGCGATGCTATTGGCTGGCTGGGTGGGGGAGAGAGATCAGGGGGCAGAGGCTTGCCGATGTCCTGTCTCTTTAAAATGTTAACCCTTTAAGCAGGGGCAGCTGTGCAGTGAAGGTTTCAAGCCAGTGACACAGAAGGCATTTTGAAAGACCCAGACGCTGGCATTTTTTAATTTTTTACTGTGCCTTGAGGGAGGGGGATGAATGAATGTGTGATCTTTCGCTCATACGCTGGCATATTTTACACAAACCTTCGTGCAGCTGGAAGGAGGCAGGAACGATCAGGGTTAAACCCTGTGCTTTCCTTTTGAAATCAAGCCGAGTGTGGGGTGGGGGGGGGAGAGGCTTGCGATTGCCCTTGTCTCTTTAAAATGTTAACCCTTAAAGCAGAGGCAGCTGTGGAGTGAAAATTTCAATCCACATTTTTTACTGTGCCTTGTGGGGGGTGATGAATGTTTGATTATCCGTTCAGACCCAGGGAAGTCATCAAGGCAGGGGATAATTGGGCGACCCTCTGCCCACCACGATCTCTTTGTAACATGCAGTTGAAGAAGAGGTTAAAGCTGAAGGGTTTGCAGTGTAGAAATCCATTTTAAAAAGTGATTTAGTACACACGCACATGCACACACAAACCTTCGTGCACCTGGAAGGGATGCCTTTGTTTTCAGCTGGTGAGGCTGGATCTGTTGAACGGGTGACTGACTCCTCCTTTTCTGGTCACTGATCTCTGAGCCCTCCCCCAGTCACCATTTCCGGTCATCACCTAGTACCGAGATAGCTTGTCCCGGGCTGTTTACATTTCCGATTTTCCGAATCCTCCAGTGACTTTTTTAAAAACCGGCACAAACCGCGGGACTGGAAGTCCCGCAGGTTGAAGGATAAAAGGTGCCCCCCCCTTCCGAAAATCATGTGCCTGACCCGATGTACATGTAAACAACCAGGGTTTGACACAAATTCATCCTGGAACATTTTTATTGTGTAAACGGCACCCAGAGTTTACTGACAGATCCAAATGAAGCTAAACTTCTTAATTTCCTTTGTACACAGTTTGTCTGGGGTTTGCTGACTGCCAGATTTGCAATGCTTTGTGTATAATCATCCTCTACATCAGGTGTAAACAACTAGTGGTTCTCCAGATATTGAACTGCAACTCCCACAATACCTCACCACTGGCTCTGCTGTTGAGGGCATATAGGGGTTGCAATCCAACCTGATCCAGAGGGCCACAAATTATTTCTCTCTGTTCTAAAGTGGTGTCCCTCTTGTTTTTTTTCTCTCTCTGTGTTGGCAGTGGATTTGCTGCGACATTCGCTACCTGGACGTCAGCATCTTGGGGAAGTTTGCCGTGGTGATGGCCGACCCGCCCTGGGACATCCACATGGAACTGCCCTATGGGACGCTTACAGATGATGAGATGAGGCGGCTCAACATTCCTGTGCTGCAGGATGAAGGCTTTCTCTTCCTATGGGTCACTGGCCGGTACGACACAACGGGGAATCTGGCTGACTACAGAATGGTAGATGAGACAAGTATTAGAAAGACCTAGAGCAGAACTGATCTTGGAAAAGTTTTTTTTATTACACTTCCCAGGCAGCAGCTATGCCAGCTGGGGAATTCTGAGAGCTGTAGTCCAAAAAAGAACATTTCTAAGCCCTGAACCAGCTTCTGTGTTTCTGGGGAAAGATATATGAATTAAATTAGAATTCAAGTTGCAATCTGACATGGAGTTCAGGGGTTTCTCCTTCCAAGTTTGCTATACTCCTGGGAGATTTGTAAGCAATTAGCTTCCTGGCTGGGTGAAGATTTGAACACAGGTCTTCCTTCGACATTCCAGAAACTACAGTAAGATAGCTAGAGTGCACCAGCATTCAGATAGGGAACCTTGTTTTAGAAAAAGAAGCTGCTCCATAATCCTGCGTAAACCACCTTTCTAGCGTCAGCCAAGATGCTTCTAGACCAAAGATGGGAAAAGTGAGGTCTGTTGGGCTGTATACAGGCTGAAGCCATTTTTGTGGGCCCAGACCCCTATTTCTTCTCCCAAAAAGCCCCTAGGGGGTATAGGAGGTAATCTGCCCTCTCGGCTATTTGTCTAACAGGAAATAACCTGGACATTACTTCTGGGTCACTTCCTGTTGGGAAAAAAGGCCTCTCCTGAACCAAAAATGGCCCTGAGAGGGCAAAGATGTGATTAAATTGCTCCCCCTCCCAGGTAGCTTTCAGAGGCAAAATTCAAACTTTTTTTAGGGGTGTGTGGTAAGGTGCAGCCTGGTTTGGTCCCTTAGAGGGCCACTTTGGCCCGCTAGCACTCAACAGTTTCCCACCCTTGAATTAGAGGGACAGGAAGAATTCAGCCTTCCTCAGCATGGCCCTCTTCAGATGGTTTTGGCTGCAGCTGCCATCTTCCATCCTGGTTGGTACTGGTGGAAGTTGTAGTCCAACACATCTGATGGTTGGTGACTGAGGAGGACTGGATTAAAACTATAGGAAGGTCAAGTTTTCCAACCAAGACCATGCAGTTTCTGAGAGTAGGGTGGGCAGATAGGTTTAACAGCTATTCCTCTGCTGTAAACTGTAGGGCATTACCAATGGAGGTGGGAGAGAATGGAGTCTCTTTTAACCTGTCTGTGCATGCTCAGCAGGCCTTTTGGGACAGGAACCATTCATACCATTCTTTTTCTCTTTTTATGTCCCCTCAGGGCCATGGAACTGGGCCGAGAGTGTCTCAATCTCTGGGGGTGAGTACTGTCTGATGGGTTTGGGGAGTCTGTGGCTGGAATCCTTTATGGAACAATTTTTTCAGGGTCATACTCACCATTCAGGAGATGGAAGGCAGACAAAATCTGCCAGCTCCAAGCAGCCTTTATCTCCATTCCCAAGAGAAGAGTGGGCCCCATTTCTTTAGTCGTCCCTTTAAATTTGAGGGTGATAATTTGCCATGTAATGACTAAAAATGGTCCAAACTGCAGAAGTTTCACTCTTCCCACCCCCTGAAAACCCTAACCCCTTGTGATGGATTCCCACTCTAGGCTGGCTCTGCAGTTCCAACCCTGGGTTCCTGTGACTCACTTTGCCCTTTTCCCCTCTCTTAATCCCTTCCTGGATTGGGTACTTGGGCCTCACGATGGCCCCATGTAGACTTGTTGCTTTCTTGTTTTTGTAGGCTTGTTATAGTAAGTGTGACCTGACTCTTTCTCAGGCTTGATAGAGACGGCCAGAGGCAGTTTAAAGAAATTTATTAAGACACAGAAAGTTAAAACATTAATCCTTGAACTTCTCAACCATTCACAGCGCTCCAAATTGAGAGTCAATTCTCCTTTCTTACTGACTATCCTATCTGCTTGAGATCGTTTCCCTATCTCGCTGTTAGTGTATGGGAGCAAAAAAGTGCTCTGCCAAGAAAGACCTTCATGGCTGTTGCACCTGTGGTGTTTTATCAGAGTAGGACGCTGACCCATGGGCTCACTGTCCCTTCTGTGATCTTTTTTTCTGCCTGTGTCTTCCGATTCCTCATTGTTCCCCCAATTCCATCCCCAAGGTACGAACGGGTAGATGAAATCATCTGGGTGAAAACAAACCAGCTCCAGCGCATTATACGAACGGGGCGCACAGGCCATTGGCTGAACCACGGCAAGGAACATTGCTTGGTAATTCAAGGGAAGCTGGGTTAGGATTCCCATCCCCTGCTGAAAAAAAAAATAGAAAAAAAGAGGGAGCCTTTGGGGAGCCCTGGGCATGATTCATCATGATGGAACATTGAATCTATCCATGGCAGAACTTTGATGTGCTAGGAATTTCACCCATTTTTTAAGAAGAGCAATCTACTAGTCCTGATGGCTGCTGAGGGCAAGCTAGAGATATCTCAAAGCTTTTCCTTCCTCTCTGTTTCGTTCTCCCTGTCAAGTCAGGCTGATTACCCCAATTGAGAAAGTTCAGTTATGGAAAGAATGAATCGTGATCTACAGTTATTTGTCATGTGGTCTGAGATTTTGATATTGCTACTGACACCAGACTATATTATTTCTGCCTTCTGGGGGTGTGTGGTGGGGGTGGCTATCAGAAGAACAATGCTGCCTGCTTAATTTCTTTAGGACCTGTTCATGTGTAAGAAGCAAATACATTGGCCAGATAATAGAATTTACACTTACATGCAGATTTCAGTGCATGTAACAAGGCTGGCAGAAATGCACTTCCCTGCCCCTCTTCTGGTTGTGTCTTTAGCCCTCTGAAAATGCTAGACTGGCAGTCACAGGATGCTGCTGAATGGGATGAGCTATAGTGCGTATGTGAAGTGTCAAGATAGATCATTCAGTACTAAAGCAGGGTTGTCCATGCCATCCTAGTTCCCATTTTTATGTATGGTTGTGAAAGCTGCACAGTGAAGAAAGCTGATAGGAAGAAAATCAACTCATTTGAAATGTACTGGAGAAGAGTTCTACGGATAGTGTACATTGCTAAAAAGAAACATAAATGGGTCCTAGAGCAAATCAAGCCTGATCTCTTTTTAGAAGCCAAGATGACTAAACTGAGACTGTCGTATTTTGGCCATATCATGAGAAGACAGGACTCTCTAGAAAAAAAGAATACAGTCAGACCCCGTATCTACTGATTCAGTTATCCACGGGACACAAAACAGCACACCTACCATAGAGCCTTCCTAAAAAATATATCCTCTCTAGCCATTTTCTAGGTCCTACAAGGCAACTCTATGGTATTTTAAAGAGGAAGCCCCATTATTTTCAATGGCATTTGCAAATATACATGGTTTTCAGTATCCATGAGCCCCCGCCCCAGAACCAATCTCCAGGGGATTAGGGGGTCCTACTGTAATGCTTGGTAAGAGAAGGCAGGAAGAAAAGAGGAAGACCGCATTCCAGATAGATAGACTCAATCAAGGAAGCCACGGCCCTGAGTCTTTATAGAGCAGGGCTGTTGAGGATAGGGTGACTTAGAGGTCTCTCGTTCATGGAGTTGCCATAAGTCAAAGTCAACAAGTTAACAACATAGTGTGTATATGGGAAGTGGGGAGGTTCCACCTCATATTAGGTGAAGGGTTCTTAGGGGAGCAGTGCTTCCATTTACAAGGACAGATCCTGTAACCAACACACTGCAAACAGCTTCTTGCAAAAGATGACAACCCCTGGGGCTTCGTTTTATATGGTGGATAGTGGTATGCCCCCCATTCCATCCTTCAGGAAAACAAAAATAGAAAACAATTATTATTGTTGTTGTTGTTTTCTATTTTTGTTTTCGTGAAGGATGGAATGGGGGGCATACTACCATCCACCATATAAAATGAAGCCCCAGGAGTTGTCATCTTTTGCAAGAAGCTGTTTATTATTATTTACTTCTATCCCGCTCCTCTACAAAACACAATCAGGACGGCTTTTCATGATATGGCCAAAATGAAGCAGTTGGACAGTTTGCTCAGTTTATAATGAACCCAGATTGTGGGTAATCCATCTGAATCTTTTCTTTTGCCTATTGAACAGGTTGGCGTAAAAGGAAACCCCCAGGGCTTCAACCGAGGTCTTGACTGTGACGTGATTGTGGCTGAGGTGAGAGTATTTTCATGCAGTCACAAAGTTGGAAGGGGCCTTGAGGGCCATCGAGTCCAACACCACGCTCAATGCAAAAATTCATTTTTTCCTCCCAAAAGAGAAACTGTGTACAACCGTGAGTACTTTGGTCCAACCCAGGGGAAGAGCCACAGGTGGTGGAAATGATTTCCGCATTCCTTCCCAACCCTCCCCCTCCCCCCCACTCACTTATGATGCATGAATCCAAACCTCCTGTTGCCCTGCAGGTTCGCTCCACCAGCCACAAGCCAGATGAGATCTATGGCATGATCGAACGGCTTTCCCCAGGGACCCGAAAGATCGAACTCTTTGGAAGACCACACAACGTACAGCCCAACTGGTAGGCACTGTCTGCTTCACCTTTTACCCACTCTGACCCATTGTCCAAATGTTGAACTAGAAATTTGAATGCACTGCCTGCAATCCTCATTTTACAGAGTCTTAGGCTAGAAGAGCTGCTGGTTTCCTCCTCCTCTTTACCATTTGAAGACACATTCTCTTGCCTCTTCTTTGTAGTCCGTCCCCAGGTCAATTTGAGGGGGATATACTGAAAATAAACTTGCTGGTGCTTTATTTCCTGTCCCAGTACTGTCCCAAGGGGGACCACAGACTGGTAAATGGTCTTGGGTTGGCCCCAGATGAATACTGTAAGAGCTGTCTTGCCAGAACAGACCAAAAAGTTCCTCTAATCATCCTTCCTCAACTTGGGCTCCCTCCAGTTTTGTCAGATTACAACATCCATTATCCCAACCACTGTGATTGGGGGTGTAGCCCAGCTGCAATTGCCATCATCCCCAGCCAACATAATAGTTGTCGAGCTGTGATCGAACACATCTGGATGGCCACCACACTGGTGAAGGCTGTTTGAAATAGCCTCCTTCCTCCAGGCACCAATCCTGGGCCCTAGACAGCTCAGAAGCAAGACTAGCTGTCCTCCTTCTGCTTCCCTAGATGTTATTTGGGTCTGCTGACTCTGGTGATCATAATTAATAGACATCACCCTGGCTAGCTTTGTCTAATCCCATTTAAGCCAGGGATGAGCAACCTTAATACCCTCCTTCCCATTGTGGGTGGCACAAATGCATATTAGGCTGAAAATTGGTGGCTTGGAAGTGACTGGAAATCTACATCTGGTTTGCAGTTATGAGGTTTTCAGCTGATTTTAGGCTTGTAAGCATGTTTTGGAGGTCTGGAGGTGGTATTTTCAAGCCTATTTGGAGTGATTTTTCATCTTAAAACTTACATTTTTGGAAGATCTAGGAGCTTTGTGGGCTGCAGGACGGGTTTAGGGATCTGTGGGTGGCACATTCCCCACCCCTCATCTAAACCGTGACAAGCCCTCCCATCTTCTGGCAAGCAACTTCTATCAATTAGGGAATTCTCACTATTCCTTCTCTACACTCTTTTCCTCTCTCCTCCTATAGGATCACCCTCGGCAACCAGCTTGATGGAATTCACTTGCTGGATCCAGACGTGGTGGCCCAGTTCAAACAGCGTTACCCGGATGGGATCATCTCAAAGCCTAAGAACATGTAGCTGGAGGCAGGGGGCTGGGAAGACCTCAGGGCTGTGGACCAAGGCCTGTTTTGTTCAGTTGAGAGGAGGCGGATGAAGAGAAGAAAGCCAAGGACTGTGTATTCTAATCTTTTAGTTTTTTTAATAAAGTGGATTTTCCCCCCATAGCTGAGACTTAGGAAGAAACAGGAGCAAGATGGTTGTTTCTCTGGAAGGAAGTAACTTTCCTCTTTGGGGCTCCGTTCCTTGGTAGGTGGTCCTACTGGAGTGGAAAGCCCTCATTCCTAACATTTTCTCATTCTCCCCCTGGGGTTGAGACACACACATAGCAGCAGCTCTGGATGAAGCCATCTTTCCTTCCTACGTGCACTTGCACACTGTAAGGATCTGGAATCAGAACAAGCCTCCCAACAGCCTCTAGGAACAACTTACAGGAAGCCCTCACTTAGCAGACAGGTTAAGGACTGCAACAGTGTCAGAAACCGGAATTGGTCAAAAAGCAGGACCCATGTAGAGAACATGAGGGAATTATGGAGGCTTGCTTGGACTGTCTGTGCCCTCCCACCATGTGCAAAGTTTCTCAAGTCAGCTTGGTGGCTTTTTGCCCTTCTCAGCTTGCTCTGCAAGTACCGCATGCATGGGTCAGCCCCAAGCAAGCCTCCATAGGAAAGAATGGAATGGAACTTGTCCTTAATTTGGAAGCATCAAAAGAGTGAGTCATCAGATAACAAGCTGTCGAAAGGTGGGGGCTTTCTGTACAAGGAAAGCACACTTATGTGGGAGAGGTGTAAGCCAGCCTTCCCCAACATTGTGCCATCCCACTGAGCAGGACTATAGTCCCCATCACTCCTGCCACCATGGCCTTGCTGCTAGCTGGTGACAATGGGGATTGTTGATGCAGCTGGTTGATTCCCAACAGTCCACCAACATAACCAATGGTGCTGGCAGCTAATGGGAGTTGCAGTTTGACATATGTGGTCATACAGGTAAAAATTGTAATTGTGGATGAAAACTATGCCTCTCACAAAGCAGGAACAATAGCCTCATTCCCCTTTCTGGTTCCTAAGGAATGCTGGGAGTTGCAGTGCAACACCAGAGCCCAGAATAACCAGGAAGTTGGGATTTATGGCCTTCCATAAATGTTGGCCTACAACTCCCAGCAGCCCTAAGCAGTACAGCTAATGGAGTTGTGGGAGGTCCACACATCTCCCTGCTCTGGCTTATTGCTGTCCCTGGGAGCAACAGGTTTGTTATGGTTCAGTGCTTGTACCTGCACATGCAGAACCCAAATAAGCTTTTGCACCATTTTGGGACAGAGGGTGTCATCCCTCCCTCTATGCAATTCTAGTTTTTTGGGTCTTGTCACAGTCGCAAGGTAGACACTGGTGTCCTGCTGGCCTTGTGGTTTAAGGAACAAGGTAGTTGAGGAATTTACAGCCTCTTACCCATGGACTGTATCAGGGTGGATACAGTGGGCCCTCCAGAACCATGGGGGTTTGGTTCCAGGATCCCCCATGGACACTTCAGCATGTCTTCATTCATGTCCCCACCACTGAATACGAGGTGTGGCAATCCAGACACTTCAGTCCGTGGATCAGGTGCCCACTGCATCATGCAGCCCTCTGGGTGGTGCTGAACTACAATTCCCAGCATTCCTTGGGACCTGGATAGGGGAGCCAGCAGAGCCCATGGTGAGGAATGCTGGGAACTACAGCCCAAATGTCTGGAGGCCACATGATTTTCATGCATGAACTACATTCGAAGGAAGCCTGCTGCCTTCTCTTGGTTCAGCTCCTTGTTATCCAGCTCTACCCTGCTTTGGAGAAAGTAAGGATTGGATGCTTCATTCCATCCTGATGACCTATAGGGTCACCTTCTTTCATCATCCCTGGAAATGGGTTCTCTTTGTACCTTCAAATAAGAGAAATTCCATATCCAACATTCACCGGAACCTGGAGGATTCCTTCTCTCTGCGATCTCTCTTCCCCCAAGAAGTACACGGCAGGCCACTTCCGTTATCCCTTGTCCAGCTTTAATTGGCTCCATCAAGAGAAACATCAAGGAATAGTATATAGAAAAAAAATAAGAGGGGGGGGAAGTCTGCATCACCCAAACCATTCCCTCCCACCCCAAAGGGATGATGTCTTTTTCCTGCGGAGAGTCTCCAAGCGGTGTACAATTCTGCTGTGTCCCCTCCCACCCCAAAGTTGCATGGCGATTCTTGTATCTGTTTTGGTCGTCCTTGGGGGGAAAAGTGTGCATTGGGACGCAAAATCAGTTGCTTTTCTCCACTCCTCCCTACCCCAAAAGCTGGGGGTTATTTCACAAAGACAACATTGTTGTTGGAATTGCGGGAGGCCAGCCAAGCTAGGAACACATCCCTGCAAAGGAGAAAGGGACAGAAAACAGGAGGCAAGTTAGAGGTAGAAGTGAGATTTTGCTCCTTTGTGTAATTTATGTTTATACAGAGACACAGACACTCTTAACTAACATGTAGAACACCACTGCTTAAACATGGGCTTTGGTGGGAAGGAAAAGGTATCTTGGTTTCAGAAATTTTCATAGGTAGCTTACTATGCCCAAACATTTTGAGTCTGCAACAAAATGTTGCAGTATGTCCTATTTCCTAGCTGAAGCATCAGTTTGTCAGCCATGCTTTTCTTTGGAGGAAACGTGTAGCCCCCGCCCCCCCGTTAGGACTGCAGTTTCCAGAATTTCTAGGCTACATAGTCAAAGTGAGGAATGTTAGGGCCTGCAGTCCAACAGTATGATGGCCACACTATTTGCATCTCTCCATCATTACATGGCCTTAAACACCTTCCAAAAGTTCTGGATTACAATTCTTCTCACATCTGGCTACTGTAGGTAGGATGATGGAATTTGTACTGCAACATCTGGAGGGCACCAGTTTGGGTAAGGCTACAAGAAGGGCTAGGCAGAGTTAACTGTCTTCCTCTTTGCTGTGTCTTCTCTTTTTCTACCTGGTAACCTTCCACTATTGGAAACTGTAGGGCTTGTTACTGTAAAATCTTTCATTTTTAATATTTGATCTTTCTGCAATTCAGAATGTTCCCCCTGAACATACAGGTACTCCCATCTTGTTTTGCAAAAGCCTCATTCACCCAGAGAGCAATGCCTGGGAGATAACTGCTCAGCACTACTGGAGGGGTACAGGCTTCCCTATGCACATACTAAAGCATAAGCAGGCATTGTGAAGCTGTCCAGATGATTATGGACTGTGGCTCATAAAGTTGGGAGTTCAACCTCGACTGCCAGACAATTCCCACTATTCCCATTAAAGTCTTATGCCTATTACAACCAGTTTTGCTATCAGAAGGGAGTAATGACTTCATTATTACTTCCTCACAAATGTATAGTCTGGATGTTCACATGCATAGACTAAAGGAGGTTGAGGAATGTGGATCTACAGACAAATATCTCCTTGACCCTACTGGCTGGTGGATTGCTGTTGTCTTATCCCAGATACTGTGGCTTTATTGAGGCGGCTGAAGTTATCTGCCCGGCCTGTCTGCAGGACAAATATCCCAGTAGGTGTATGGCTGTCCCTGACTTGTGTGTGCCACGCCAGGGATGGGCAATTACATAAGGGCCAATTTCTCCCCAAGACCCCCCCTCCCATGGGCTGAATCCTCAACAGCAAGCCCAAAGACCACCGTTTTCCTGTGCAGTCTCTCAAAATGGTATAAAAAAGCAATGCCACATGACTTCCTGATGCCACCTTGAGAGGGACTGCACAGGAAAGCAGAGTTATTTGGTGAAAGAATAGGGGTTGGGGTGGGTGAGGATATTTTTGTGCATTTCCACACATGTTGGGGGGACTTTCTGTGTGGTTTGGGGGCAAAAAACGTACCCAAACATTGCATTTTTTTTAATGGGGGTTGTAGGGTTCAACGTGCACAGAAATGGGGTTCAGGATCAAACAGATTGTGGGCTGCAACTTGACCACACCTGTGTTAGAGATTCCAAGACCATCAGTAACAGCAGATTGCTTCAGAACACAGGCACTAGCTACTTCGGATAATTAAGGTATCTTTGGCTTTTCAGTTTGCAGACAGTACAAAAAGAAACCATATTGTAGGTGGATTGATTCTATCAAGGAAGCCATGACCCTGAGTTTGTAAGACCTGAGTCTGTAAGACTTGAGCTTCCAGTGGATAACCTGGGCTCTTAACCTTAGTCCTCACCTTTTGAGGAGAGAAGGGCAAGGCTTACAAAGTAGAAGGTCTCAATATTTGAGCAGGATCGCAACTAAATAATTTAGAATTACAGCCAATCCTTATTGCCCTGGACTCTTTCCCAACTCCAAGAGCTTGTCCTAGTCTGTAAAAGAGGGCATGAACTGTGGCTTTCTCAACATGGCTGCACTCTGATCAGGCACAATGGGAGCTGCTATTTAACAAAATCTAGAGGGCCATAGATTCCCCAGTGAAGAAGCATTCTCCATAGGTTGTCCCTGTAATGGCATTTCATAAAAATGTTTGAGAACTGTATGGACAGGATTGCAAGATGTGAGGGAAAACAAGAATAAAAAAAAAAAACAATCCTGTCTGTCTTTGGCTTCTAATGTGGGAAAGACACAAACCACACGAGCACCAAAACTTTCTTGGAAAAGCGTATAATGGTTTTCGTAGCAGCTTTTCTTCCATTGCTGCTGCCTCTGCTTTCCACTCCTTTCTTGAGGTTGGGACTGGCTGGAAGCAAGAGGAGAGCACACAGGCCTGCAGACCCCACTTGCACACACCTGCAGTGTTTAACCACACACTCGTTGCTGCAATACTCGTTGTCCCAGTCGCTATTGGCTACGGGCGGGTTGTCACAGCCCGCCCGGATGCAGCGAGGCCGGGGGGACATGGCCACCGGTGATTCGGACACCAGCTCCACGTGCATCTGCGTTGGAGACTCCACCTAGGAGGGAAAGAGATGCCCTTCATCAGTTTTATCTAGGTTTGTACCATTCCCTCCAAGTGAGCAGCACAGAGAGTTACACTTCGCTTTCCCTCTACCCCTTTCAGGTCACCATCTTTGAAATAGGACAGCTGGTAGAACTGGCAGATTGACTTGCAACCTAGTTGATTCCAGTCCCCACCTGGTGTTGCTTGGTAGGAGTTATCTTCTCAACTGACAGAAGTGTAAAGGAAGCACACCTTACTAACTTTCTGCCTGCTGGGAATTTTGAGTGTGCTGATGGAACGATATCCATGTAGAGAGGGGCTGCAGCATGTGCCTTGGACTTTGTCAAATTTGGGATATTCCATAGAAGTTTCTTCCATCCTGACACCCTCCAGATGCAATGGACAACAACTCCAACTTTGCTGGCTGGGGTACTGGGGTTTGTAGTCCAGCACCCCACAAGGTGCCGTATTGGAGCAAGCTGTCCTGAAGAGATGCAGATGAAAGAGAAATCTGCCTTGCACCATGTCCCCTTGAAAGGGTGGGGGGAATAGTTTAGCAGCTTGGATTGCTCCATTAAGGCCCTCAATCACAGCCTGGGGTTTCTGGTATTGCATGCAAGAACTGATCCTAAGTGAGAGTCACCTTGGTTCCTACATAACACAACTGGGTCCACTTCTTAGTGGCACAGAACTGTACAGCTGGAAGAGATCCTAAGGGTCATTTAGTCCAACGTACTGCCAATTCAGGATACCCATGTTAAGGCTGAGGCCCAGTGGGGTGCGGTGGGTTGAGTACTGGACTAGAAATCTAGCAGACCAGGGTTCCAACACCTGTTCCAACACAGTAGCTCACTGGGTGGCCTTGGGCAAGTCTCACTCTCCCAGCCTCAGAGGAAGGCAAAGAAAAACCTCTGATGAAATCTTGGCAAGAAAACCCTAAGAGTTGTCATAAGCTGCAGTTGACATAAAGGCCCATTGCTAGCAACTAATTATTCCCAACCCTGCCCTAGAATATAGCTGTAAGCAAAGAGATCTTGTAGCACCTTTGAGACTAACTGAGAGAGAGAAAATTGTAGCATAAGCTTTCATAGACTTAGCCTACTTCCTCAGACGCTGGAGTGATATCCATGTAGAGAGGATATAGTTCTTAACCATAGAAATTCTCCTAAGCAGAAATCATGTTGTCCTTCCAGAAAATGTCTTCCCCTCCATCACTAAGATAATAAGGCCTGATGAAAGTTAGACACCCAGCACATGCTCAGAGGCACTTTTGATTAACCCCCCTGTCTTCACAGACCCCTGTATCCATGGGGGTTTGGTTCCCAGACTTATTGTGGATACTGGAAACGGCGGATAACAGTGAACCCTATTAAAATAAATGATTTCCAATAAAAAACATATCATAGAGTTGTGTTGGAGGACCTACACAATGCCTAGAGAGGATGCCTCTCTAGGCATTTTCCAGTACAACTCTATGGTATGTGTTCCCTACTTTGTGTCCCATGGATAACTGACACCAGAGATATTGGTTCTACAGATACCAGGGTCTGACTGTATTGTATCCCAACCGCCACCATCACCACCACCATCTGGCCTAGCAATGATTCCCAGAGCTCCTCACCTCTGGCACCACATCCATAGGCTCTGGAGACGTTTGAAGCTCAGTGCTGGGCCTCTCAGGGCTGCTTTCTTCTGTCCGCAGGGCAATGGGCTGGATCTGCAGGGCGGGTGGGGGCAGGATCTTGATCTGCAAGGGGGGTGGGGGCTGCTGGAGGTTGAGGCGCACCTTTTGCTGGAGGGGGGGCTGCTGCATGGCCTGGAGGGGTGGGGGCTGCTGCAGAATGGTGACCGGCTGGGTGGGGGGCTGCTGGGGCATCTGCTGAAGGGGTGGGGGCTGGAGGCGTGGGAGGTGCATGGATGTCGCAGCCGCCGCAGCCGCTGCCAGCACCGATCGGGTGACGATCTGGGTGGTCCCTGTCCCAGCCTGCAGCTGCCCCAGCTGGATGCCCCGTGAGGTCACCATGGTGGCAGGGATGACTGTCACCACACCTCCTTGCGACGACACTGCCAGCGAGGAGGGCAGCATCTGCTTTGGGATGATGATCTTGGTAATGCTGGTCTGGCCGGTCGCCTGAGGCCCCGTGCCGGAGGTCACCACCACGGTGGGCTGGGCAGGGACGATGGTTGGAGGAGGTGGGGGGCTTTCGAGGGCCGGTGGGGTTGGCGGCATTGGGGCCGGAGGAGAAGAGGATTCCACAACTGGGGCCGCCTGCTCTGGCGGCGAGGAGATAGGGTCCGGTTCCACTGTTTCAACAACTGTCTGGGGAGAGGAAAAGGTGAAACTGAGTCAATAATCTCTCCCTCTCTCTCACATACACACACACTGACCGCAATCTGGGGCAACGACTTAAAATAGTGCCACAGAAAATGATAGCACTGTGGACCAGTACTGATCTGTGAGCTATTGGTTGGTGGTCCACTGTACTTTGCAGAAAAGAAATAGTTTTAGTCAATGAGCAAATTAGTCAAATTCTGGGGGAACCGCTGCTGCTCCACTCATCTGATAGTTTACGAAGCACTGTACTACAGGACACCCTCCTGTTCAAACTCAGAAAAACATAGGGATCTATGTTGGCAAACTTCAGCATTGCTACAGGAAAAAGAAGAGAAAAGCAGAGCTGGGAAAAGTTACTTATTGGGACTCCCACCTCTCAGAATTCCCCTCCCCAAATGACCAGAAGCCATGGTGGCAAGGGCATTCTATGACCGAGGCAGGCAAAAAAATAACTCCTCAAAGGTCTGGAGGAGGGGTGGGCAAAATGTAGTTCCCAATGCCTCCCCCACCCTCTGTCCATTAAACCCAAGCATAGCTGGGGGGAGGCAAGAACAACTGATAAAAGTCAATTGCAAAAGCCTTGCGGAGCTGTGGATTTGCTTAAAACCATCCACTACCACCCTGAAAATTCATGACACAACTAGAAGTGAATTCTGGTTCCAATTTCTGGCCAAACACAAAAACTGCATCCCTACTGCAGTTGTCCACCACTGCTCCATAGGAAAGTTCATGTAAAATGGAAGGGGTGCATGAAGGAGGACCTGGGCAAGCCTGGCTGAAGGTAGCCAATCACAGCTCAGGGATTGCTGTGAAGCGGGGAGTTGTAGGGGAAAGAAAGGTTGCCAAAAACAGAATCTCGTCTCTGTCAGAGGCCAGATAGCATTTGGATTTGACAGAGACAGGGAAAAGGTGATTTAGAGGTAGGGTACGGATTTGAGAGAGATAAAGAACAGATGGTGTAGAGACAGATTGATTGGGGGTTCAAGGGTTAATATATTAATTACATGTGTCTTAATTAACTTCCACTTGTTGGTTTGCTTTTACCATTGTCTCTCTCTGTCTGTTCATATTAAGATTGGTGGAGGGCTGGTCAGGCTAACCACAGCAAACCCACCACAATGACACAGCCACGGGTCCACATATAAGGAGTCACCCAGAGTCCAAGAACCCAATCCAGGAAGTGGGGAACAAGTGACAGGTGCCCAAGGGCTGGAACTGTGGGGCCAGCCTGGAAAGGGGAATCTGTCATGGGAGAGGGGGGAGACATCATGGAGAATAGGTTGTTAACATATTAATCTTTTTTAGTGTGAGGGATGGGAGGCAAATCCTCTGTCTCTCCACCTAGTCCAGTATGTGCTCACATATTCTCTCCTCTCCAAACCCAGCTAAAAGAGAAGCGCATGGAGGAAAATCTGTTCTCCTGTCAAGTATGGGTGAAAACTTAGGAAAGAAGGGTAAATACACACATCCTGCTTGATCTACAGACCATGAAGAAATAGTCACATGCCCATCATCTCTCACTGAAAAGGCCATGAACTGAGCTATCCCAAGGGGGACCTAACTCAGAATGTATGCTTCACCTACTGAAGGCCTCATTGTCAGTCCTGAACACCTCTAGTTAAAACAGGAGTGAGGAATCTTCAGCTTTCCACTCCTACAATCCTTCCCCAATAGCCATCAAAGGTGAGTCAGATGGGCATTATAGGCCAAAACATTTAGGAGGTCAAAAGTTCCCTATTCCTGAGCTACAAGGAGCAGGGAGCAGGTGATGTGAGAGACCCATTTTGCCCCAAACCATGCAGGTAACAGCAGATATAGTTCTGGACTAGATAGAACAATGAGTAAGTGTGGCATCAAGGCAGCTACCAATAGTATTTCCTTCATCCAAGGCAAAGTAGCAGGGCACAGTATAGCATCACACATGCTCTCCCAGGTGGGCATGGGGGGCAGAGGCAGAAAGGCCAATCCCTCTTACCTGGCACTCTTGGTTGTCGCGATAGGCTGCCAATGCTTTCAAATATTCTTTCTTTGCTGCCTCTGTTTTCCGCTTGTAAACCTGCAAGGGGAAAGGGAGGTTGCTGCAGAGAATGCCATACTCCTCTTTAAACTTCACAGATTTACCACCTGCTACTACACTGTCCTCTCTAGCACACCCATCACAGCTTTTTGGCTTCTCTTAGTGATTTGTGAGTTATAGAACAAAGTATCTATTGCGATCTGCAAGTATTTGTTGCCACAGCAGTAACAAACTGACACCTTCCAGACATTTTTGACTAGAACTCTACTTAGTCCCAGACAACAATGAATATTAGGAGTTCTTTTCCAAAACACCTGAACACTGCCAGATATCTACCACAGATGTATAAGCTGCAAACATCAGCTGACTGAACACTCTGATTAAGACAATCGGGATTGACTACCAAGAACCTCAATTCATTTGTGAGGAGATTTTTCATCCCAGTGCCATTTTGGGAGAGGCCCTCTCTCCTCAATGACTGATGAGCCAGAAGGGGTAAAGCGCCTCTTCCAAGATGAGTGATGCTATGGACCTGCACTGTTCCACATCACAAATGCACATGCTTCAAGAAACAAGGAGCAGATTTTCAGCCAGTTCTGAATTCTGCCCCTCTCCCATTTTTTATTATTATTAATTTTTTTGGTAGTCCATGCAGCGCTTGAAGGGGCTGAGGGGCAGAAAATTTCCTCCCAGACACACTGAAGTTGCCCATTCCTGATAGGAAGTATGCTTTCTTTGTAACAATATTTCTTCTGCTATATAGATTTAATCAATCCACAGAGACAGCCTGAAATTAGGCAATGGCTCTTATTATCAAGAAAGAAGAGGCCTTTGAAAGCAGAGTTACTTCTCCACCCCCAAGTGTTAAGTAGGGAAGCACTGGTCCAACAGACAAGTGAGAACAGAGAAATAACCCGAGTCCCTGTTTCCTTTCCTCTTGCAGCATGGGAGCAGCAGAGCACACTCTGCAAGCAGAGGATCTCAAGTTTAGTTCCCTGAATTTTAATTCCTAAAGCACCAGAGTAGGAATGGCTGGGTGGGGGGGACCCTCCTCTGAGATCTTTAAACAGTTGCAATTCCCAAAGAAATCATACTGGACCTGATGGACCAAGAAACTGGCCTGATAAAACAGGAGTGGGCAACATGTAGCCCTTCTGACATTTTTGGATTTCAACACCCACCATCCCACATCCTTGGCCATGCTAGCTCATGCTGATGGGAGCTGCAGTCCAAGAACAGCTGGAGGGCCACACACTACACTCCTTCCTATCTACAGAAGGTCTGCCTCATACGGTCAAGACCTCCCCAAAGGTCTCATTCTGAACTTCGGCAGATATGGCCTCCTTATCAGTTAGTTCCTCAGTACTCTTCCTCCCCCTTCCCAATTCTTCCCCAGCACAGAATCCCACTTCCTCTCTCAATTCCCATCCCATCCTACCCCCTGGACACGTACTTGCTTCTGCTCTTCCCCCAAGCTGTCCCACATGGAGGCCACAATCTTGGAAACTTCACCAAAGGTGGCCTTGGGATTCTGCCCCTTGATAGCCGCCTGGGTGTCGCGGAAGAACAAGGCATAGGCTGAGACGGGCTTCTGGGGCTCGTTGGGATCCTTCTTCTTTTTCTGCTTCTTGGCCGGCTTCTGTTTCTTCCCTGCTTCCAGCACCACCGTGGGGACTGTGACCGGTGTGGGTGCTACTGACGCTGTCACAGTTGGCTTGGCAATGGAAACTTGCTGCAAGACAGAGACAGACAGGGTCAGGAATGGTTCCATGCAGCTGAGACTGCTAGGGGGTGGGGACAAATATGCCATGCTCCTTCCCCCTGCCCTTACCTAGCTCCTGCTGCTGATTCCAGCAATGGACATAACATGACAAAGGCAAGTGGCAGCTAAACTGGGCTGGCAGGTTTCAAAGGAACTGACAGGAAATGGCCAAACCACAACAAAATGGGGAAGGGGTGAAAGCAGGGTCCTTTTTGCAGGAAAATTGTGATAATTAGAAATTAAAAAATAGAATTTTGACAGACAGAAAGAGGGACAACCTGCACTACCAGGTTTTTAAAAACAGCTGATGCCATAAGAAATAACTCCCCTCCCCCCACAACCAATTATCAGAAAACCTCTCTAGGATGCTGCAAAGATAAACTTCACTAAGTAGTGTCATCTGTATTCAAACATGAGTAGTTGTTTCTGTAAGTGTTGTTTCTCAGTTCTTGTTTTTCAGAAATATTCTGATCTTGAATATTCTACAACAGGGTAGGCAAAATGCAAGTAACATCAATGCTTTTATGTCCCTTGCCAAATCCACCAGCTCACACTCTCTTGGAAGTCTCCAGGAGCTGCCATTCACCTTTCAAACAGGTCACAGGTCCAACCTGAACCATTTACTGTTTTTTAAAAATGCCTGTTTTTTCACTCTAGAAGTGGCACTCCAGGTGTTTGACCCTTTTTGGGGACATTTTTGGCAGTCCATGAAGCTCCTGGAGGGTGGGGGGACTTATGGAACTCCCACTGGATGGTATCACTGGATTCCCAAATCTACTCTAATCAGAGTAGCTAGTAGTTAGGGGCAATGGGAATTGGAGTCTAACAATATCTGGAGGCCCACAGATTGCCTAACATATACAGTTGTCCCTCCATATCCACGGATTTAAGTATTCACAACTTGAAAATATTCTTTAAAAAATAATAATCCAAAAATCATACCTTGATTTTGCCATCTTATATAAGGGACACCATTTTGCTATGCCACTGCATATAATGGGACTTGAGTATTTATGGATTTTGGTATCCACAGGGGGTCCTGGAACCAAACCCCAGTGAATATGAAGGGACAACTGTACCTATCTATGTATTTAGCACATTTTATAAATCTCAGGTAGCACAAACAGATGCTTCCCTTGCCGTCCCTTTTTCCTGAAAATTGCCCTGCTGAGAAGAAAATGACTGGGTCCAGGCAGGCTTCATAGCTAAGCAGGGTTTGGGACCTTGGTCTCCCCAGCCTGGTACTCTAACTACTGTCCCATAGTGCTCTACACAATCCAAACAACAGCCCTACGTTAGAGTTCAGCGCTTTTAACCCCTTTTAAAGTTCGTGGGCTGAGAAACAGGAGCCTGCCAAAGAGTGAGCCTGGGAATTCTAGGCCAATGCACAGCAACTGTGTCCCACTAGCTCTGTGCAAAAGAGGAGGCCTCTGCTTGCCCCTCAACATGGTCAGGAGCATCAGATGTGACCCCATAACCCCCAAAGACACAGCTTGCAGGAATGGCCTGAAACTGGGACCAAAACAAACCATAGACACAAGTGAGCCCTTGTAGACCAAAAGTCTCTAACACAATCCTTGCAACTTCATTTACACAGGATCAGGTAACAAAAGAAGCATTACCCTGAGTTATTGGTCAGCCACTGCTAATCAGAGTAGGTAAGGGAGGAGAAATGTGTGGTCCTAAATCTTGTTGGACTTCAGCTCCCATCATTCCCCAGTACTGGCCTGGTGAGGACTTATGAGAGCTGCAGGTCAACAACATCTGTAGGGCCATATCATCCCCATCTTTGAAGTAGACAATACTGGGTTATATGGGTGAACAGTCCAACCTGACATAAGGCAGCTTCCTGGGTTCCCATCTTGCTTAGCAAGCCTTGGAAAGGTGTGAAGTTGAAGGCTTTCACAGCCGGCATCCATGGATTTTCCTTGGGTTTTTTGCAGGCTGTCAGGCCATGTTCTGGAATAGTTTCTTTCTAGTTCTTTCTTTCAGAAAGAAACTATTCCAAAACACGGCCTCACAGCCTGGAAAAAAACCCAAGAAAAATCCTTGGAAAGGTCTCTGTCAGACACCCTTGAGAGCTGAGGCCATTTAGAGTTGACAGAAAGAGGATACAGGTCACACATACACACACGTTTCCACAGAACTAATATTCACAGGGATGCATACTATAGTTGCACTGGAAAATGCTTAGAGAGGTGTCCTCTCTAGGAATCATTAGGTCCTCCAATGCAACTCTATGGTATGTTGGTTTCTGGTATCCACAGTAAGTCCAGGAACCGAACCCCTGCAGATAGAGGGCAACCTGTAGATGGATCAGCAAATTGACCCAAAGATGGCCCTGTATACACAGATCTACTGTAGATGTCAACTATGGACAGGGCACTAGAACATTCTGCAAAGTCCTAGAAGGTGAACAAACCAAACTTCCAGCAAATCTCTCAAAGGGAATAGACCCAGCTTCCATAACCCCCCTTGTAGCAAACAAACCAAGACTCACCCGCCTGATCTCTTCTGGTTCCTCCTCGGGCATGGAACTGGCTGGCGAGGGAGTAGGGGAGAGCCGCTCCTCAGGTGACTGGGCTGCGGGAGGCAGGATGGAGCCGCCCCCCAAGCTGAGGCCCAGCTGAGAGCTGAGCTCTGACTGGTCGATGGTAGTCAGCTGCCCATGTCCCATGAGGCTGGAGCTGATGTCCGTCATAGGCACGTCGATGGTGACGGGTGGGTTGGCGCTGTACTGAGTCCCCATGGGATGATCCAAGTCCTGAAAAGGGGAAGGAAAAGGAGACACAACTCAGGTCATGGAAATGGTCATAGGAAGGGAGGTATACACAAATCCACCCGTTAGCCTTGTCAGTATCTTTTAGATTACAAAGAACAGCGGTTGGAGTCCCTTAAGTTTCCTCTCATATAATTTCATTCAAGCTGAGCTTCAGGATGGACTCCAGCTCTCTTCCAAGACTCCTGTGTGTGCCGGAGGGCTCAAGAGAGAAGCAGGCACTTATTTTTCTCGAGCTGAGGTCCAGAGATGGTAAAAACAACAGCACAAGGTTGGGGAGTTCTCCTTATGCTATGTATAAGGCAGATTTGTCCAACACTTTCTGTGAGGTCAGATTCTGCTCCCTGTACAATTTCTTCCATACTTTGTTGGGGGCGGGGGGAACCTAGAGAAAACCTCTGAAGTGGTCTGGGGAATTTGGAGGGGTTGAGGTCTACAAAAACAGCCTGGGAAGGGGTCACATGTGACTGCAGACCACAATTGGCTCACTTGTTCTAATGCAATTTTAAGTGGAGTGAAATAGAAATCTGACCTCATTCTATGAGAGCTGAATCACAAGGCAATGCGTTTGTCTGTCTGCCTGAAGAACTATTGTGTATTTAAACAAAACCACACCAACCCCCAGTTTTATGTGTATGTTTTTAAAAAGCTTTGGGGGTAAATCAGCTGTTTAGAAAATAACTTTTATTATGCAATAGAAAAATAGTCTCAAGGACAATTTTTGGCCCAGAGAATCCACTGTGGACTACACTTGGTGAGAAGATGCTTTTCAGATTAAAAAAAAAAATCAAAAACAAAGGAGCCAGAAGTCTGTTTCTGTTTTTCAAAAAAAAAAAAAAAAGCTTTTGGGAGGGAGGGTAGAGAACAGAAAACTACCATTCATGGAACCTTTCAAGAATCAACAGTTTTTGCAGACCGCACTTCAGTGAGTGTGAGAGTGTGTGTGTGTGTATACATACTGTCAGGTGATTCGGGAAACCACCACATCTAGTCTGTGGGCTGGACTCTCCCTACTACTGCTGTAGAAGATGCTTACCCCAATTCCATTCCAATTACAAAACACTTTGTCCTGGAAGTTTCTAGAAGGGCCACAGGGCCACTTTCACTGTTTAACATTTTTTTAAAAAAAACTTCAAATACACATTTTTCAAAAACAGAAGCAGACCTCTGGATATCTTTGGCATTTTTAGCAATCTGTGTGGTCTCCGGAGGATCCCTAGGGCAGAAAATTGGTCCCCAGACTTAATATAAGTTGCCCAACCCTGCATGAGTGGAATGGCTTGGATGTTTCTGGAATTTTCTCCGCCCTTCTAAAGCAAAACCTTGGGTGGGTGGGTCAGGAACCGCTTGTGTCCGCTAAAAATGAAACCAGTGCCTTGGCCTACAACTGCCTTCCCTCTGCTGGCGCCCTCTAGTTTATTTGGACTACAACTCCCACTGGTCTCAACCAGCAGGTTCTATGGCTGGAAAAGGAACGTTGGTCTTACCTGTGATACGTTCTTTTCCAGGGGTGAGGCGAAGAGCATCCGATAGACATTGGGTAAGCTCCTCCCACTAACTCCAAGTAGGCAGGCAAACAAAAGAGAGACCTTTGGGCGGCCTCTTCCTGTGAGGTCACCTAGGAGGAGCAACCCCACAATAGCCAGTTTATAGAACAAGCTGTACCACATGCTCCTGAGATAAAATATACCTAAAATGAAACACTACCATAGATTAATGATACCTCGCCAGTGTCTCTGGGTGGGACGGATGCTCTTCGCCTCACCCCTGGAAAAGAACGTATCACAGGTAAGACCAACGTTCCTTTTCCTAGTGGGGGAGGCTTCAGAGCATCCGATAGAAAATGGGACGTGCAAAAGCCCCCTGATGAGGGTGGGAGCTGGCGCAGAAAACTCCTAAGATGGTTTAAAGGTCTGTCAGAGGACCCTTCTGCTGAAGGCATCCTCTGCCAAAGGAGATCCGTCCATCCCATATTGCCTGATGCAAGTTGATGACAAGCACCGGGAGGCTGCCTTACACCTCTCCTCAAAGGAAGCATCCTTTTCCTGTCTGCAGACACTGCTGTGCTCCTGGCCGAGTATGTCAGGATTCCTAAGGTACGGGTATCCAAGGCAGCCCGCAATGCGGGCTCTGATCCCTCAAACTAGAGTGGGCGGCAGAAGTATTTTTCACTGTAAAGGATCCACATAAATGGAGGCGAACCCTGCCCCCATACTTAGACTGGGACAGACCTCCTGACAGCCTGGGAAGTTCAGGTAGTCAGCTGCCCATGTCCCATGGACGTTCAGGGTATGTCCTATACCCTCCAGTTCCCCTGTTGGCTGAGGTCAGACGAATTCCTGTGGCCCATGGAATGAATCATAGACCCTGGGTCTGGAATCTGGATGACAGCATCTGGTCTGAACTGACGGAGATCCTCCCTTTTCCAATTGGTACCAGGATAAAAGGGGAGACCATTCAGAAGCGATGCTAAGGGACAACATCCCTAAGAGGGTTAAAGGGGGGCACCCATGCAGGTGTCCCAAGCCGGAAATGTACTACAACAGAAGACTGATGGGTCAGCAATAGGCTGGGTCACTCAGTCCCCTTAGAAAAACTGAGAAAGAACTAGGTTCCTCAGGCCCTTCAGTAGCCCTCGAATGTGGATGGAAGGGTTTCCTCAAAACCTTCCCTGGATGAGGCCCAAAACAACGGTTGTCACTTGTCTCTTAATGGTATTGGGGTGCAAGCCACCATCAAAGTCAATCTGATGGAAGTTTGTCAGGGGGCCTTTGTCTCCCCAGTTTAAAGCACCTGTGGGGAAAAACCGCTCTAAACACGAAAATCGTAGATTCTCTGAATGAGCTCGCCTCTGGACGCCATGAAGGTGTCCACTCCACTAGAAGAATACCCCCCATGAACTCCAACACCACACCTTCAAAACTCCAGGACTGGAAATCAAGCCAGACTGGGTCCAGATGATGATCAAGACCCTGAGGGAGAAGGTCCGGTCTGGTCGAAAGGCAATCGAGGAATGCAATATGGACCCAATCTGGGAGAAGCAAGTCCTCCTTGCGCCTGCTGGCGACAAGTATAAGGTCAATTTCCTCTGCCCAGGTTCGGTTCTGGATTCTGAAAACCATTGTGACAGGCAGGGAGGAAATGGGTGTATGGTATTTCACAAGGTAGGCTCGTGTCAGGGGAACCTCTCCCTCATCTCCCTCATCCCCCTCCCTCAGGAACCTGTAGAAGACTGGGGAAGGATTGCCTCTACTCGTGAGATGAAGAGGTCCCAGGTTGGCCTCCCCCCATGCCAGCACAATGATTGCGAACCCTTCTGGGTTCGGGCTCCGCTCCCCTGATCGAGATCAGGTCTGCTGAGACAACCCACCTTTGACTGAGAGACCCCTTGGCATTGTTCTGCCTGCAGGAAAAAAGGCGTAATCCTACGCCCACCCCATGATACGACTCACTTTGGTCATGCGGGGTCTGTCCTCATGTTTTCCTGATGATTTATGTGGGTCTGTGTTATTGTGTAGACTGTTGTGTAGTGTACACATTGTGTTGTGTAGATCAGGACGATCTGGGTGAAATGTGAGGGGCCATACTAGGCCACCCTGGACTCTAGTCAGTTGGTGCCATGAGAGGACTCTTCTGTCATCCACCTGTTCTCCTCAGTGGGCCGTATTCTGTATGGGTTCCAGATAAGTCGGCCAGTACGAGCAATGTTGCCCACAAGTGGAAGGAGTTTCTCGCTTCCCATAACAATTCGCACTTCCTGTGGCGGTTGAGTGAGATATCCATCTGAAAACAGCAGGAGGAACTGGTGGAGTGGTCTGGCCTGGAAGTGAGCCCAAGGGAGACAGTATACGGACCCTATCAATAGTCCCTGAGGTTGGACAAGGTGCATGCTGTCTTGACCATATTATTGCCACAACTCTCTCTAGCTTGGGTCTGAGGTGAACCTTTCACCCTGAAGCCGTCTTCTTGCAGGAAACGTGAGCATTTGCTGAGCATCCCTGAATGCATGCTAGTCGGATAGGGAAGGGACCAACAAAACTTCCAAGTAAGAGTAGATGCATAGTCTGGCCTTTCTCCGACGAGCAACCATGCACAGCTGGGGGTGAGCGGCCATGATTCTTATGAAGGACCTGGGTGCCAGAGATGGAACGAAGGTTAGAACCTTGTACTGAATATGGCAGCTGTTGCAGGCAAAGAAAAACATACTGCGGTACCCTGAATACAATTCAGACGTGAAGGAATGTTTACCGCCCTGGTATTCCCAGGCAGTCTCCCATCCAAGTACTAAACCAGGCCTGACTCTGCTTATCTTCCAATATCAGGCATGTTCAGGGTGGTATGCGTAGTCCCGCCTGCAGATCTGATGAAGAAATGTAATCCCCCGCAGAGATCCTCCAAGATACGCCACAAGATTCCCGTGCGGAACCTTCCACTGCGACAAAGCCTATTTAGGCCTTTCGGGTTGAGGATGACCCTCAAGAACCCGAAGAGATTGGAATAACAAACTTGCCTCTGCCTGTCACGGGGAACCTCCTCTAGAGTAGCCAAGGGAACCAATTGCTGGATGGCATCCAGTAGGCGGCGCTAACGACCGAAGATGGTGCCTTGCCGGACCCTAGCTGGGCCTTGGATTTGGTAGTCAGGAGTGACCTTCTGGGTGATTCTGATTTGGTTTCTGCAGTGGGAATTTGTATACCCCCACCGATGTCTAGGGTCCTCAGAAGGGAGACAAGGAGGTGTTGTTTAGGTTCTAGCAGTCCAAGGGCCAAACTTCTGTCTAGGACTTCTGTCCTCCCTCCTTTGATGGCATCGATAATTACAGACTGCTTAACAGTGGTGAAAAAAGCTCTTTCTGGTGGTTCTACCTTATGCTAGTCAAATGCCCCCAACTTGCTGGGCACTTAACTCTACCAACCTATGAAGGGACAGAAGGCTGATTCAACCCTGGAGGTCTGCGCCAAGCTTTGTGGCTTACAGTACTGGCTTTTAACCACTTTGCAACCCGGGCTCCTAGCTACCTCTTCTTGTTCCTGTCTTCTATCAGGCCGTGGCCATAGTGAGCTCATCTACAGAATTGGCCATGAGTTGTCAGAGGGGTGTGGAGCAATTAGCTTGTTTATTTATTTGGTATCTATACCTTGCTCCTCAGCCACCAGGCCAACAGAGCAGCCCCCAAACCATTTTAAGCAATCGCAATTTATACATAACACTGCATAAAGCAGTTTTCAATGTGTGCCAGTTAATTGCACTCACAAGCTGGGTACTCATCATGCCAAGTTTCAGAGAGGACACGGTCATCCTCTTGATCTGGTGGCTTGTCCCACTGCTGCTGGGACCTGTACCACTCCCTGGCTCCACCTGAAAAAGAACCCTGGTCTCCAGGAAGCACAGTACCTGAAGGAGAAAGGTGCTGACATCCCCTCCCCCTGTGAATGAAGGAAGGCGGGTGGTTTCCCTGTGTGGGAAGCCTTGCCTGAGGGGGGGGGCTATCCCCCATCTCTGCTGGGAAGAATAGCATAGATGTAGGGCTTAGCCCGTTCAAGGGGGTACCAGTCCTAAAGAGGTTCGTCAAGGCCTGAAAGCCAGCTTTATCGCTGTAGGACTGAAGCCCTCCTGTGTGAATCCAGAGAGGGTAAGAGGGAACTGCATTCGCGAACGCTGTCCCCCCACAACCACGTGAGCCTCGGTCATATCACCGCCCACAGATTCCCCCTTATCTGTGATCTCGGCCTCCTCGACAAGATGCCTCCAAAACTGGAGGATCGCTCGTGAGGAAGTCGGCGCTTCCTGCTGGAATTGGGCCCCCAAGCTCCCTGAATGAGACGCAGCAACAACTGCTTCCCGGTCGCATGTTGATCGTGCTGCGCCTCTCCCTGGTCTGCCCAGCTGCCTTGGTGGACTGGTCACCATCCCTAGCATCCTCTTCCCCTGCCTGTGGAATCAAGTTCCGCTGCAGAGAGGCTCTCGTAGGTTCGGCGCGGGGGGGAGGGAGAGTCAAGGTTGCTGCGGACACCTCCGGTGACTGACGGGGCGAGGACTTTGGGAGAGGAGGGCAGGGGGACGAGACCGGGGACTCCTTTGCATTGCGTATCATGCCAGGCAGCACAGCAGGTGGTGCAGGTGGTAGGAGGGGAAAAGGAAGATTGGTGGCTCCCCGGAGCCTAGTGATCCCCCTGCAATTCCCGGGGGGTGGGCTGGACTAGGCTGACTGCTGGCAAGCCCACCCTCTCCCTGGTCACCTAGTCATGCACCCATTGCCTCCCCTTGGTTCCCGAACCTGTGGGCCCCTGGTACACTCACTGCAGCCTCCGCTTGTGGAGGCAGAGGCATCCGTCCATCTCAGGAATTGTTAGGGTGACTGGGAGCAAGTGCAATAACGCTGGAGAGATCCCCTGTTTAAGGGAGCACTCTGCACCTCCTCCTCCTCCTGGAGGGAAGGGTTCGCAGCTATAACTGGCTGGCTCCTAACCTGGCAAAGGGGAGCGAAGCCAGGGAAGCTGGGGTCAGAAATCGAAATGGAGAGCTTGTCCTCCTCATTCACCCCATGGATTCTCCTCCTCGGAAGGCAGCCATGATAGCGCCGGAGAGATCCCCCATAAAAGAGGGCGCTCCACACCTCCTCCTCCTGGAGGCAAGGAATCACGGCTGCACCTGGCTGGCTCCTAATCCAGCAGGGTAAAGCGAAGCCAGGGGGCTGGAGTCAGTAGTCGAGGCGGGGGGCTTGTCCCCCTTGTTCGACACATTGATCTTCATCCCTGGAGGTCTAGGGAGTGATCCTTCCCTCCATATATTCCCAGGAAGGAAATGGACTCCAGCCCAAGCTCTGCTGCCGCAGGTATGCTGAGCAGAACAGCAGGCGAAGGAAAAAGCCTCTTCTTCTTCTTCTTCTTCTTTTTTTTTTAAATTGAAAACACAACAAATCCAAAATGGCTCCGGCCACATGACAAACAATGGAGCACAAGGAAAGCCGTCTACCTGGAGTGGTAGACAGGAACAAAACTGGCTATTGTGGGGTTGCTTCTCCTAGGTGACCTCACAGGAAGAGGCCGTCCAAAGGTCTCTCTTTTGTTTGCCTGCCTACTCGGAGTTAGTGGGAGGAGCTTACCCAATGTCTATCGGATGCTCTGAAGCCTCCCCCACTGGGAAATTATGGAAGCTGAAATCAAAATATCTGAAGGGCACCAGGTTGGGGGAAGTTGGGCTACAGTGTGAAGCCAACACATAAGTTACTCCTAAATCCAAATTTGGACAGGAATATTTCCTGCTGCCCACTAGCCATATCTTCTGGCTACTATGCTCACAGTCCTCTCCCTGTGTTCATGCCACCTTCCAGAGAAACAAAGAACCCCAGACTCACCATCGCCAAGCCACTGCTCAACAGCCCTCCGCCTTGCTCCATGAGGCCATGGCTAATGCCCACGGGTATGTCAAGTGCCTGCACCCCATACTGGGCTGAGAAGGTGGCATCCGGAGCAGTCACGGGATCGCCCAGGTCATCAAAATGGCCGACGACATCAGCGACAGCCAGGGAGGGGTCGGCATCCAGCGCAATGGGTGGGATCTCAAACTCTTCATCCCCCAAGCTTGGTGTGTGGAAAGTCTGAGTGGGACAGAAGGAGAGAAAGTTTGATGTAGGCATAGAAACTTCGGATGGGGCCCTAAATCTACTTACATGTTGCTCATCTAACCCAATATTGTTTATTCTGGCTAGAATTCCTCATTTTTAAACCCCCCAAATAACTGTGATTGGGCTATGCTGGGGCATCCATGGGCCACCCAAAAGCCCCCACAGCTCACATAATTATTATCCCTGATTTAGGTCCCCAGGTTATAAAGGCCCTTTAAATATAGTTACACGGTTTGGGTTATTTTTTTTTAATTTCTGTTAGATATTTGGGGACTAATGCTAAAAGGCCTCTTTTACATTACATCATTTATGGGGTGCACAGAGTATGGCCTGCAGGCTGCATGTGGGCCCTAGACCCCAAATTTATAGCTCCTCAAGACCACCCCACCCCCATTTTTAAAAGTGGGGTGATTTTCAGGCAACGTTTGCCCAAAAATCAGGCAGAAAGTTCCCAAGCCTATGAAATGTAAGAAAATGGCCCTACCCCAGAATCATGTACTACTCCTAAATGCTTCCATATTCCTCTGGAGTCCCTTTCAAAATAGTGACAGGAAGTGATGCAACATCACCTCCTATCACCATTTTGAGAGGGACTGCAGAAGAAAACAGAAGTATTTGGGTCTGCAGTGGAGGGCTGCAACCCAAAGGGGTGTCTGAGAGAAAAATTAGCCCTGGGTCATGTGTCATTGCCCACTCCTTGGTTTAAAGCCTCAACATGTCTTAATTTGGCCCTGCTATTAGGCAGAGAAGGGCCCTTTCCCAGAACTTTCTACCTGATCCTTTCAAACTGAAGACCCAAGGACAAAACTAGGGATGAATCATGTGCTCTTCCACTGAGCTACAGATGGCAATTTTTCCCCTGATCGTTTTCATTTGACACTGATGCTTTATATCCTGCCACGATCCCTTCTGCAGCCCTGGAAATCACCCTTTATGGGTCCCATCTCACCTCAGCTCCTGACAAGAAGGGATGGGTTGTCCCAGTGATTGCTAGGTAATTCTCATTTCCTCCAGGGAACTTAAAGAGAGAAGAGAGAACATTAGCAGGCAATCAATATTTCCTTATTCACCACCACCACAAATATGTGTTAAAATACATGAGGTACATCTAGACTAATGCATAGCAAGGCAAGATCCTACTTGCACACACACAAAAAATACATGAAGCAGTCCCTTGTAAACACTCCCAAAGTATGCGTGATTGGATTTTTACTTCACTTTTATCCTGCTCTTTCTCCAAGAGACTCAGACAAGAATGCAGGATTCTTCCATTCCCATCTCTTATCGTCACAACAGCCCTGTGAGGTACACTAGGTTAAGGTACAGCAATTGGCCTGGGATATCTAGTAACCTCTGTAGCCAAAGTAGGGAATTTGAATCCAAATCTTCCCGACTCTACTTTGATATTGTGACCTGGCTTCCATCAACCTGCTGCCCCCTCAGCTGTTTCAGATTACAACCCACATCACCATGCTGGTTGGGAAATGATGGGAGTTATATAGTCGGAAGCCACCAGGTTGGGGGAAGCCTACTCTAACCACTATGTAACACTGACCCACTGGGAATAAAATTACTTTATAAATCAGTGTCTGTGTGTTTCTCAACAAAATTTTAAAAATGAAGACTATCAATAGAGTCCTAGTGCTGTCTCTGTTTGACACAAAAAGAGTAACTACTGACCAATTATGCCAGATCTCTATACACAGACTGGCTAGCTACACCAGACCTCTGTGTGATGTTGTCTGAACTGAAAGCCTTGGCTGGGTGGACACTTCTGAAATTTTTGAAAGGAAATGTGTAGAGACTTTCATTTCTACAGAAGTTCCCACACTTCCCAATGGAGCCAACTCATCTGCCTGTCAATACGGACATATCTGCATAACACTGCCATATCGCCCCCAATGCATCTAACCTTGTATAACCTTGGAAACTACAGACTGGGCTTGGTTAGTAATTGCATGGGAGAATACCAGGGAATACCAGGAATCTCCAGCTAGAATTAGGAAAGAATTCCATTTCAGACCCTGGAGAAGCCTTACTGCCAGCCAGAGATTCACTCAGCCTCCCATCCTTTTGTAGGTCGGTAAAATGAGTACCCGGCTTGTGGGGGCAATTAGCTAACACACATTGGAAGCTGCTTATTGCAGTGTAGATGTGTAAACTGCTATTGCTTAAAACAATTTGTAAGCCGCTCTGATAGCCTTGTGGCTGAAGAGCGGGGTATAAATAAATAAATGAAAATACTAGGCTAGAAGGCCCAGCAGTCTAAGGCAGCTTTCTTCATTCCTATGATATGGCTAGATACATTTGTGGTTTTCTCACTTTTGTGGGAGTCCCTAACTCCAGCAAATGTGGAAGGCCAACTGCATTTGATATGCTGAAGTCTCAATAAGGCAGCTTTCGATGTCCTGTTCCCAACATAAGAAGAGGGCAAATGGATTTGAGGAGACTGAAAAGAGATTCTAGTATTTTACAATCAAAGATCTTATCCACTGGATTATATCCTGCCTTTCCTCCAATGAGATTACAGTGGTATGTATGGCTCTCTTCTTCCACACTTTATCTATACATCAACCCTGTGCAGCAGGTCAAACTGAAATAGACAGTGTTATGGACTCAAGGACACTCAGTTAATTCCATGGTCAGTGGTGACTTGAACCTTGATCTCCCAATTCAAAGCCCAACATACTTAACTACTACACCACACTGGCTCTGCAATGTAGAATGGAGAAAATCATGTTGTAGTTGCTTAGCAACTACATAAGGAAATGTCAAAACCCTTCCTGTAGCAAGGGCTTGACTGAGTATGGGCTCAAAGATAATAATATACTCTGGGATGCCTATGCAGTTGTCTCCAAACAACTACATACACACCTATTATCAAAGAAAAAACACAGTTCCTGAACCTACTCCTGCCACTTCAAACAGCCTGAGCTAAATCCACAATGGCTTTGTGCATAAAGTTCTGCTGCACCAAGGAAAGAATAAAACCAGCCATGTTCAGTTTTCATGAGCAGGTCACCACTGAATCTGGAGCAATCTTCTAATACGTGCAAGTCAGACAGCACTTCTATCTCCACTCAAAAATCTAACAGAACTTGTGGGAGGACTGCCCCAAGCTGCCTTGCCTATGTGGATGAACAATGGCATCCCTAACCCACACGGGTAAAGGGTTTAAAATGGCAATTCACTCTATATGGGGTGGAGAACAAGACAAGATGAGCAGTGCGGAATGCAACAAAGTATCAGCAGACAGCTGACATACAGCTTCCTCTCTAGGATCAAGGAGTGAAAGAATCCCAGGTTCATTGGTTTTATTTCCAAAACAGGCATCCATTCATACTCTCACACTTTTGAAAGGACAACAATTGTACAACACTTGAGTGTTCAGAAGAGAATACGTCCGCTTGTAAGTACCCTCAATTTTTAGGGAAAATTAAGCAACTAACTCAGGAGGCAAGCTTATCTGGGAGTACAGCACCAACAGCCCTCCACACTTTCTTCTCGAAGGCCCTGGTCAGAGCTGCTGTGTCCCACACTATCTTTCCTGCATCCTCTAAGCCATGCTGCTGCCTGCCAGCAGCAAAATAAGCTGCTAGTTCAGTTGGCATCTGTATAAGGATGATGTCCTTGGCTTCAGGATACAAAATGTCTTGGACTGGTCCAACTGACATCCCTTGTAAAGTTCTTCCCTTCTAAAAGTAAAATTCATCCCTTAGCTATGAAGAGAAGCAAAACCAACAAATATAATTCAGCTAATTAACACAAGGATACACTGCCCAACACTTGGCCATCACATGAGGACATTTCTTTTATGTCTGAAAGATCTTGTGGACCAGATTCAAAACCTTAAGACAAAGATGGATATAGAGAAGGAAAGTTACAGTGCTATGAAAACCATTTGCACCTCAATTTTTGTACAGTGGGGCTTTCCTGATCCTTTTCAAAGACCTTTTCACCCCAATTTAGTCCATGTTCATTGGCATCACTGGGCCCAAGCATCAACGACAAAAAACAACCCAGTTTATATTTTAATATAAGGGCTTTCCCCCCTGACATTCCTTGAAGACATTAACCCCATTTTCCCCTCATCAAAGATAAACAATACTTCACCAGGGCATATATACATTTATGGCAAGGATGGGAACTTGTGGCCCTCCTGATGTTGGATTATAACTCCCATCAGCTTCCACCACTGGCCTTGCCAGGTAGAGCATAGCTTCTTTCCAACAATGTCTGGGGGGGCTACCACTTGCTCACCCCCATACATGTTTGAACTTCTTGCATGCAAATGAACCCAACAGGTATTCTACTTGCTGATAGGATCTTTGTTGTTGCTCCAACGCAACTAAGAAATCACCTCCACCTTAACAGATTCTCTTGATACTTGAGGTCATCAGGAGAGGGCTACGTGGGGTCACATGAGCCTAAGGTGTGCTCCACAGTCATCTGGAGCAGGGCATTTAGTGCGTGATTAACAATCACAGTGTGTAATACCACATTTATCACACAAAACATACTCTGACAAGTATTACTTCTCTGCACATACTGAAGAAATAATCGCTCTGGAAAGCTTTCTCTGATGTCATTTAACTTGCCATCTATCTTTTGGATAATACAGATACTACTTATTGATCTTGCATGTTGTTTTATTTCGAGTGCTATATGACTGTTGTACAACGCTTTGGAATCTGGAGTTCTAAATAGATTATAGAGAGCCAGTGTGGTGTAGCGATCTGAGTGCTGCCCCTCCAGACATTGCAGCAATGCAATTCCCATCATCCCACAAAAAGCAGCTGTACCTGCTAGGGCTGATGGGAAATATAGCCCAACCACCTCTAGATAGATAGGCATTTCTCATGATTCTTAGTTTCGCCCCTCTCAGATGTTTTGGTTTTAACCCCTCCCCTAATTCCTGACCCCTGACCATGCCAGGTGGAGCTTCTGGGAGTTAAACACTCCCCCACCTGAGGAAAAAAACACACACTAGAGGGCCAAGGATTGAGAATCATGGAAGTAGATGATAGTCTTAGTACTAAGGAAAACCAGATTTGTTCCAGGCCAAATGCTAGCAAATCCTCTGCTCTGCAAATCCGCTCTGATAGCCTTGTGGCTGAAGATGGGATATAAATAAATAAATAAAATCCACTTATTCTACATCAGGAGTGGCCATCATGGAGCCCTCCAGATGTTGCTGTTCTGCAAATCCCAGCTAACTCAATGGTCAAGAATGCTGGGACTGGGAAGTCCAACACCATCTGGATTCCCATCCCTGCCCTACAGACATCTCCGCAGTCAAGAGTACAGTTGCCCCTCCACATTCGCGAACTCAGCATTCGCGGTTTTAATTATTCGCGGTTTTGGGAGGCCCCCCCAAAACCGCGAAAAGGGGCCTCCGGAGGCCCCTTGAAAGCCCTGGGAAGGAGCGGGGAGGGCCGGGGAGGCGTTCGCGGGGCCTTTGGAGACCCTCCAGAGGCCCCGTGAAGGCCTGGGGCGGGTGGGGGGAGGCCGCGGAGGCCTTCACGGAGCCTTGGAAGGCTCCGTGAAGGCCCCGGGGAGGGAGGGGGAGGGTTGCAGAGGCCTTCACGGAGCCTTGGAAGGCTCCGTGAAGGCCTGGGGAGGGTGGGGGGAGGACAATCAATATTTGCGGTTTTTTGACATTCGCGGGGGTCCATGGAACCTAACCCCCGCGAATGTCAAGGGACAACTGTAGTTCTTAAAAAAACGTAAGAAAATAGACAAAGACATCTTATACTAGTGGCTCTTAACCTTTTCTTTACCAGAGACCCCCTTTAAATATATTTTATTGCTGCAGATCCCCAAGACTTAACTCAGATTGAAAACCATAATAATGATACCAGTAATACCTGCTAATAATAATAATAATAATATGATTATACCATCCATGAAACCTTCCCTCAGAGACACTAGAGGGGAATGCTTTTCTCCTGCTTCTTCCTGCAAGTTTGTGGCTGGAGCAGATTGAATATTAATGCACAGGCCAAGCCAGCCTTTACTATGGCTCCTGTCATGTGGCTACTCCACTGCAAGGAGGAGGTAGGCCAAGCAGCCTTCAAGCCTCTGAGGATCCCCTGTGAGTACATAGCAGACCCCTGGGGGACGCCAGACCACAGGTTAAAAACCACTGCATTAATCCATCTGCGTTATAAATCCTGTCAGCAAACATTCTGAGTCTTACTATTCCCAATCAGTGCTATGATACAGTTGTCCAGAATACTCTGCATTTGGTCAGTGTGTGGTTGTAGACAAACATCATTGTGTCCCCAGTGCACACTGAGCAAGTAAAGCTTAATATTGGGAGTGGGAAATCCAACACCATCCAGATTCCCATCCCTGCCCTACTGACTTCCCCATATTCAAGAGGATTTGCTAAAAGAACATAAGAAAATAAGACACACGCATGACTTACAGAAAGGCAATAGCTACGCAGCACCCAACCTGCTTCCCCCAACCTCAGACTGCAAAAGCTGAAGAAACTCCAAATGATGGTTTCAAAGGGAAGGAGGCATATTTGGGGAAACCTGAAGAGGGCCAGGTGAGGATTCCAGGAGGGCGTAATACTGGCCATCGTGGAGCCCTCTGGATGTTGCTGGCCTGCAAATCCCAGCTGACCCAATGGTCAAGAACGCCAAGATTGGGAAGTCCAACAACATTCCCATCCCTGCCCTGCAGACTTCCCCATAGTTAAGCAGAGTCCTTAAAAAGACATAAGAAAATAAGCACGCACAGGGGACTGAAAGTTATATTGAGCATTTCCAGTCTGTGGCCCATTGTTTCGTTTTCCATATTTGTGGGCAGGCTTGTGCCTCTATAACCTGAATCAGCTCTATTAGTATGGCATTTGCTGTGGATGGAAGACAAATCAAGATTATCACGCTACACTGTTATAGCGCTCTTATTCCAGTTTAACTGCTCTGGCTGCCTCCTATAGGATTCTGGCGTTTGTAGTTTAGGGAGGGGCATTGAACATACAGGGTGCAAGCAAGGGAGAACACACACTGTATTTAAGGTCCTACATTAGAACATAGCTCTGCCTGTGCATTTCTGCTTGCTTCCTCCTGGCTATTCCACTCTTAACTGCTCTGGTTGCCTCCTGGGGGATTCTGGGGTTTGTAGTTCAGTGAGGCCTAAGAGTTCTCTGGCTGAGAGTTCTAAATGCTCCTCCCTGAACTACAAACCCCAGCATTCCACAGGAGGCAACCAGAATAGTTAAGAGTGGAATAGCCAGGAGGAAGCAGGCAGAAATGCACAGGCAGAGCTACATTCTAATGTAGGACCTTAAATACAGTGTGTGTTCTCCCTTGCTTACACCCTCAATGCCCCACCCTAAACTACAAACCCCAGAATCTTACAGGAGGCAGCCAGAGCAGTTAAGAGTGGAATAAGAGCGCTATAAGAGCGTAGTGTGAAAAGGTCCATTGATTACACAAAGGAAATCGCTTCGCAGCAGCCAATCTGCTCACCACCACGACCCCCTTCCTTGGTCTTTCCTCACTAGGAGGCGGAATCCCACCCTTCCCTTTTAGAGACAAAGGCCTGAAGCCCAGCCAGGGCTCCCCATGAGATGAGCCTTGGGGGGACGAGAGGGGCTGGGGCTTGAAAGGCAGCCGTCTCACTCCAGCTGGAACTCAGCAGCAGCCGTAGCCGTAGCCGCCCCTCGCCCGGCCGGGCCCTCCCCCGCGCCCCCTCTCACCTCCATGGCCGGGGCGTAGGGACCTCGCGCGAGGGGAGAGGGGGGCGACCCCGCCACACACTCTCTCCCCCCTTCTCTCTCTCCCCCTCCAGCCCCCCTCCCGGAGCCGGAAACCTCTTCCGCCCACCCAGCCGAGGGCCGGCAAGGCGCGTCACTTCCGCCCGGCGTTGGACACGGGGCTACTCTGAGGCCGCATCCACGTTCCCTGGCCTCTCGTCAGGATAAATCAATGAGGCCGGTGGGGGACAGTATTTCCCTCAGGGGACCGTTTAGAGCTCGAGAAACAGTAAAGCCCCAGTTCTACCGGCTCTGAAGCGAGCTTTTTAAACAGCCGTTCGGCATTCCCCCCTCTCCCCCGGATGTGACGCAAAAGAGCCTATGGGACCGAACTCTAACGGCTTAGGGCGCAGCAACTGGAGGGGGAGGGGCAGAGGCCATAGACTTTTAGACCTCCAGGGTGCCTAGAGCATCGCCGGAAATGAGGCCGTAACCTACGAGGGGCGGGGAGCGGGAGAGGCTAGAGTGGTCACGAAAAGGGTTGATAGTCCACTTTAGCCGCTACCATTAAGAAAAGACGCCGGAAGACCAGAGCGTCGGAAAGGAAGAGGGTTTTTTTTTTAAAGAGGAAGCGCGAGAGCAGTGGAAACAGTTGCTGGGGAGTGAGCTAGAGCGGCCTCTAGAGGGTTGGGGGCTTTGGGGGGGCGCTTGAGCGCCATGTCCTACGCCTATCTCTTCAAATACGTCATCATCGGGGACACCGGTAGGGGGGGGCGGCTGTGGGGCGGGGGGAGAGGCGGCCGGGCTGCCAAATTCATGGGGTCGTCATAGGTTGCTGATGTATAGCGGTAGCTCTTAACCTTTTCTTTACCAGGGACCCCCTTTATATTCCTTTTGTTGCTGTGCACCCCCAAGACTTAACTCAGGATTTAAAACCCGAATAATAATAATAATACCAATAATAATAATAATAATAATAATTTATTTTTACCCCACCCCTCTGTTAAAAACAATCGGGGCGGTTTACAACAATTAAAATACAAATGGAGATTAAAATCCCTAAACAACACCCACCCCACCCTCCCCCTATAAAAAGATATCAAACCAGTATAATTTTTTAAATCTAAAATCACATTTTAAAAAATCGATAGCCAGGAAGACTAAAAGAGGCCAGGAGCTCCTGAGGCCGGGATCTAATCAGGAAAGGCCTGCCAAAAGAGATCCATCTTTAGTGCTTTTTTAAAGCTACTCAAGCTCGTCATCTGATGGATCTCGTTCGGCAGGCCATTCCATAAATTGGGGGCGATTATCAAAAAGGCAGTCTGGGAGGTTGCAGACAGCCTAAATTTTTGTGGCTGAAGCAAATTCCTCCCAGAGGACCGGAGTGCGCGGGGAGGATTGTATGGGAGGAGGTGGTTGCAGAGATAAGGGCTTTAAAGGTAATAACCAACACCTTATACTGGGCCCGGAAACTGCTAGGCAGCCAGTGGAGAGATTTTAATACTGGAGTTATATGGTCTCTCTGAGATGTTCCCGAGACCACTCTGGCTGCCATATTTTGTACCAACTGAAGTTTCCGGATCAAGCACGAGGGTAGCCCCATGTAGAGCACATTGCAGAAATCTAGACAAGAGGTTACCAGCACATGGACCACAGTCTCAAGGTCCCTTACTTCCAGGAAAGGGCGCAGCTGGCATATCAGCCGAAGCTGATAACAGGCACTTCTGACCATCGCATTCACCTGACTCGTCATCTGAAGCGATGAATCAAGGAGCACCCCCAGACTGCGAACACAATCCTTAATGGAGAGTGTGACCCCGTCCAGGACTGGAAGTTGCAGCCCAACTCCTGGTTTTGGGGTCACTACCGTGAGCACCTCCGTGTTGTCCAGATTTAATCTCAATCTATTTTTCCTCATCCAGCCCATTACTGCTTTAAGACAATCATTAAGAGGAGAGACGCCATCGGAATTTCAGGCCGACGATTGAGACAAGGAGAAATAGATCTGAGTTTCATCAGCGTACTGATAACACCCAGCCCCATAACTCTGAATAATCTTACCCAGCGGCTTCATATAGATGTTAAACAAAATCAGGGACAGGATGGCACCTTCTGGAATGCCACAAGTAAGCTCCTTTCTACTGGAGCAGCTGTCCCTGAGCAGCACCTCTGGGACCTGTCTGAGAGGAAGGACCGGAACCACTGGAGCGCAGTGCCTCCGATTCCTAACCCACTCAGGCGATTCAAGAGGATGCTATGATCTATCGTATCAAAAGCTGCAGAGTGGTCTAGAAACATCATCAGGGTCACACTACCCCTGTCGATACTTAGACACAGGTCATCGGTCAAGGCAACCATGGCAGTCTCAACTCCAAATCCCGTCCTAAGCCAGCTTGAAATGGGTCTAGATAATCGGTTTCATCCAAGACCACTTGAAGTTGAAGAGCAACCATCCTCTCGATCACTTTGCTCAAGAATGGCAACATAGAAACCGGCCTATAGTAGTTTATGTCCAGGGGATCCAGGGAAGGTTTTTTCAGCCTAACCGACGCTTCCTTTAAACAGGATGGAACACACCCTTCCCTGAGGGATGCATTGATGATGTCCATAAGGAACACCATCAAGGTACCCCCCCCCCGGATGGCCAGCCATAAAGGGCAAGGATTGAGAGAGCAGGTAGTCTTCCTCACTCTAACAAGTAGCTTGTCCACGTCCTCGGTACTCACAGATTGAAATTGATCCAGTAAACTTACATCAACGGAGTTGCTGGACGCCTCGTCAATTGTTTCTGTCAGAATACGGGCATCTAAATGTTCTCTTATCCGAGAAATTTTGTCTGCAAAGAAGTTGCAGGCCGTTGTTGGATTAAGCAATGGATTCTGCGCAGGTATAACCTGCATCTCCCTTACCATCCTAAACAGCTCTTCTGGACGGGACTCTGCAGATGCAATGCGTGCAGAGGAGAAGGATCTCTGCGCTGCATGTATTGCCTTTGATAAGACCAAAGAAAGTTTCTATGACGAGTCCTGTTGGATAAGAGTCGAGTTTTCTGCCAGTTGCGCTCTAGTTGTCCAACCCGCTTCATTTTCCTAAGCGCTGATGTATACCATGGCTTCCGGTTTGGAGCGGGTTGGAAAGGACGCTTGGGAGCAATCGTGTCGATAGCCTTGGTAAGGTCAGTATTCTGGGTATTAACCAAAGCTTCGACAGGGTCACCGGCGTTACCAACCATTAAACCCTCCAAGGCTTTCTGGAATCCTATTAGCCTTCAGGGGCGGACCATTCTAATGGATCCATCACCCCCGGTGGGGTAGGAAGAGACTCTTAGTTCAGTCTTGACCAGGAAATGATCCATCCATTGCAATGTGGTGGTTTTAATAACCTCCACCCATGGATAGTCCTGTTCCGTACTGAAGACCGCATCAAGGGTATGACCCGCACAATGTGTGGGCCCGACGACCAGTTGGGATAGGCCCATGTTTGTCATGGTTTCCATGAACTCCCAAGCCGCACCAGTCAGATTTGTCAAACTGGTCTCGAGTGGAATGTTGAAGTCGTCCAAAACTAAAAGTCTGGGAGACTCCAACAGCAACTCTGAGACGAGCTGTGTCACCTCGGTTAGGGAGTCTGCTAGACAATGGGGTGGTCAGTATACTAGCAGAATCCCCAAACTATCCCTGGTCCTCAGGCTAAGGTACATACACTCAAAGTGGATTGTGTTCCAGACAGGTATCCTGGTCAAAGTCAGATTATTCTTATTCTTATAAATCAGAGCCACTCTGCCACCCCACCCACTTCCCCTCATCTGCTCACTGACAGAATACCTGGCTGGGAGGGCCTGCATCCACATGACAGCTCTATCCTCTCCCAGCCAGGTTTCTGTGAAGCAAGCCACGTTGGCATCCTCGTCCCAAAGAAGATTGTTAATAATGTGAGGGTTTTTTTTTTAACTGACCTGGCATTGCAGAGGAGCAAAGTAAGGTTCTGTGGAATGGTTGGTACGCTCTCCAATCCATTCCGGGAAACAGGGTGAACTGAAGGTAGGGATAGCTACCAAACAGTGATCCCGCCTTCTTTTGTAACATCTGTTCACTTCGTTCTGACCATACCTCCCTTTCCCCAGCACAACTCCAATTTCTGCCCCTACTCCATTCCCAGTCTCAGCTGACTCCAATTCAAAATGACGCTACCGCTGTTGCCGGTGATCGGGCTAGCTAGCGGAGCGTCCTTTCAAGGCTCTCATCAGGGTTAAGATGTTAAAGAGTTCCTTCTGCAGCTTTCTAGCCCGGTCGAGTGGGGGAAAAGAGGCTGCTGTAGGCTTGGGTCTTTCTGGCTGGCAAGCTGGTGTTCCTGAGGGGTGTGGGAGTGGCTTATAACACCAGCCACTCCTAGCCATGCCCCCTCTCACTGCTGCCCTGCTCTTGGAAGTCCTCAGGTCCTTCTGCAGCCTTCTAACCCAGTGGAGTGGGGGAAAGGAGGCTGCTGCAGGCTTGGGTCTTCCTGGCTGGCAAGGTGGCAACCTGCTAATAACAACAGCAATACAATTACACCATCTGTGAAACCTTCCCTCAGAGGCATTGAAAGAGTAGAAGACTTTTTTCCTGCTTCTTCCTGCCAGTTTGTGGATAGAGCGGATGGAATGGCAATATGCAGGCCAAGCCAGCTAGCCTTCGCCTCTGCTCCTATCATGCCAAGCCACAACTCCAACAATATTCCCATCCCTGCCCTACAGACTTCCCTGGTGTCAAGAGGAATCCTTAAAAGAATAAAATAAATGCACATGTGTCTTACACCTGTGGCTCTTAACCTTTTCTGTAGCCTTAATCCAGTGCCTTATACCACTCGGCCAAGCTACCTCTTGTAATATTACTTTTTTCCAGGATGAGAAATATGTTCAATAGTAGCTTCAGATTCACCAGCACCCCGGTAATAAATCAGCGTGAGCATTTGAAATGACATTGCAACAGTAATCGGGAAAATTTTTGCCCGACAATCTGCAAAAATGTCAAAGAAAGGGTTAGACCAAGGGTTTCTAACCCTTTCTTTACCAGGGACCCCTTTAAATATCTTTTGTTGCCAAATGAATTTGCTCATTTCTTTTTTCCACTCATTAAATGGTTGATCGTTGTTTACTATGGGAATATTCTGAAATAGATATAAGAATTTTGGAAGAATGGTCATTTTGATTGCTGCTACCTTCTCCAATATTGATAAATTCAATTTTGTCCATTTCCTCATGTCCAATTTCATCTGTTTCCATATCTTCTTATAATTGTTTTTGTATAAGTTGGTATTTCTTTTTGTAATCCAAATTCCCAGATATCTGATTTTCTTGCCAGTTTTACAGCCCAAGATATTTTCTACCTCTTTCTGTTCTGTTTTTGTTAGATTTTTTGTGAGTATTTGTGTTTTCTCCTTATTTATCTTGAAGCCCGCAACTTCTCCAAATTCTTTGAAAGTTTCCATAAATTCTTCAATGGGCTCTTTCGAGTTCTCCAAAAAGACAACAAGATCATCTGCAAACGCTCTCAGTTTATGGACATCTCCTTTAATTCGTATTCCACCGATCTTCTTATTGGCTCTTATATTGTGATTTAGGACCTCCAATGTAGTTATAAAAAGCAATGGGGAAAGCGGACATCCCTGTCAAGTCCCTTTACTAATTTCAGATTTCTCTGATCTTTCTCCAATTATTATGATCTGGGCATTTTGTTGATTGTAAATTTCTCGAATCCATCCCAATAATTTGTTGCCAATGTTCATTCTTTTAAGTACCTCGATTAGAAATGACCAGTTCACATTATCAAAAGCTTTCAAAGAACCTTTTTGAGTTGATTTAATTTAAAAATAATTCTCCAGCAATGAAGAAGATAGAGAGATGGAATTCCAGAGATTATTCTATGATTCTATGTGCCACAATTGAAAAGGTTGCCTTGCCACCATTTAATCTTCTCAGGCTTGTGATGTGGGTCCTCAGAATGGAATAAATAGTAGTAAAGACTGTCATACAGTGTCAACATCTGCTTCTGCCCCTTGTCTTGTATGGATATTTGCAACACTGATGTGACAGGTTTAATCTCTGAAGGCCTGGCCTGATTTCCTGTGTGAAATCTCTGAGATGTTGCTATCTGTTCTGCACCCAGTGCTTATAATCATATAGAGAAGGTGGGGACAGCCATTCACTTCTGCTGCTGATCTCCCGGGCATAGAAATGCACGTGGCATTGGAGAGGGCATACTGTACAGAATACAGAATGCAAAACTATTCTGCAAATGTAGTTCATTGGCATTTTTGGAAAGATATTTCCTGCTGAGCCCACCGGTGTTACAATAAACGATAACTCTTTTTCCAATCTCTGAGGTCTCTGACTCTGAATTTCTGCTACACTGTGACGTGTATGATTCTCTTCTACCAAAGTGAGGAAGTGAAACTTCTAAACACTTTTTCTTACCTTTGACACTATAGACAGTCTCTAGCCTCTGGTTTGTTTCAGGCACAGTTCAGAGTTCTGGTTCTTCTTCCTAGTAGGACAAAAAAAAAAACAAACAAAAAAAAAAGGTCATTTGTGATATTGAGACAAACTCATCAAATGTTAAGCCCCTAGAACAGAAATGGAGAACCTTTGATTTTCCAGATCTTTTAACTTATATTTCTTATCAGCCCCATCCAGCACAGCTGATGGCACAAGGCTGCAGTCTAAACTTTTATTTATTTAGATATTTATACCCTGCTCTTCAGCCACAAAGGCTCTCAGAGCAGCTTACAGATTGTTAAGCAACAGCATTTGACACCTCTACACACCAAGTGGTTTCCAATGTGTGTTAGCTAATTGCCTCCATAAGCCAGCTACTCATTTTACCAAGGCTGAGTGAACCTTGGAGCTCTTGTAATTGAACTTGCAACATTGTAGCTTACAGTGCTGGCATTTAACTACTGCACCACCATGGCTCCCTGGTGTTTTCCACCCCTGCTCTAGAATCTGCTCCTACACTTCAGTTTTCCCACAAGATGTGGAATTCAGGGCACAGATAGTCACCAAAAAGCCCAACATTTTGGGGGCAAACTGCATGAAGAGCCATCTCACCTGGAGCCTGTCTGGTTCCTGGTTTCATCACAGAACAAGTCTTTTTATGCTCTCAGTGGTTCCACTGGGATGCAAGGCAGGTGCTAAGTGGTGGGACTCTCTGCCTCTGGAAACTTGATTGGTTTTGATTGGTTCAAACATGTTCAGTCTGGGGTTCTGGAGGCAGCTGCTATTTACCTTTCCTAACGTAGGCAGGCACACACAGCTTAGTGGGATTGGCAAGATCAGAATCCCATTCTTTCCCAGCTCAAGTTTTGTTTATTGGATTATTTACTGCAAATACACTGCTGCAAACCAACACCAAAAGTGATTCACCAGTCCTCCTTCACTATCTGCTCATTGCTGATGCTGCTTTAAAAAAAATCCACCCTCCAGCTGGTCAGAGGGCAAGGATGAAAGAGAGGGCTGGGCCTGCATAAAAGTATAAAGGAGCTACTTTTGTTCAGAGCATTTTAAAACTGAGATGTCCCTGTATAGAAATATTTGTATAAATAAGTAAAATTGAGAGAGAGAATGTGAGGCCACTTCTAGCTCTGTGATTCTGTGGTTAAGGTTGTGATCCTTTACATGGAAGTAAACACTATTGAACACTCTGGCACTTATTTTTAAACAGACATACCAAGGATCATGCTGTTAAGAGTTTAAATAGCTTGTGGTCATATAATTTGTTCATCTGTCATAGATAACCTTTGTTGTCCAAGTCCAACAGCTTATGATGGTATCTGTCTTTTCACAGGCGTTGGGAAATCATGCCTCTTGTTACAGTTCACAGATAAACGGTTCACAGCTATCCATGACTTGACAATTGGTGAGAGCCAGTGCCAAATGGGTCTTGGGAGTTTCTGGTGCATATGTTGGGACTGAAGAAACAAATCAGGGGGCCAGAAGGGGACATGATGAGGTGGAGAAAACTGGTATAACAGCACTAACAGAGTATGGGTTGGCTCTATGGAGGTATGTAAAACAGACAAGTTCCTATCCCTAAGGTGCTTTCAATCAAGGACAGCCAGTGCAGGGGAGAAACTCCCAAGGGGAATATTATTTTATTTATTACATTTAGGAAAGGATGAAGGTGGTAAATCCAAAGCAGTGTGGGAATGGGGATTTTGAGGAAGAAGTGAATTCTGTGTGTAAGGGAAACCCCCTTCCCAGCCCCTCAAGCTGCTGAGTCCTTGTGAACTCCTTGGAGAGCAGGGTTATGAAAGCATGAATGTCTTGGGCAAAGACACCAGACTGGGAGAGCTATTCCAGCTTGTGGAGTGTTCTCAGTGCACAATTGCACCCCTTGCTGTTCCTAGCAGTATGGTCATGAGAAAAGCAGAATGTGTACCAGGGTTCATCATCATCATCATCATCATCTTTATTTGTAGCCCGCTTCCCCCCCCCCACAGGGCTGGGACCCAAAATGGCTCACAGTTTTAACAACACATTATTAAAACCTACAAAAAGTGCACATTAAAACTGAATTAAACCTAATTACATGCGAAAGCATATGAAGGCAGGAAAGGGGTGAAGAGAAGGACAGAGCTTGGAACCCTTTTTGGATTATAATTTCCCAAATTCCCCAGTCAGCATGGCCCAGTCAGCATCTTCCAATGGTTACTCTGGCTGAGGGATACTGGGGAAAGTAGTCTGAAAGTGGAATTTTCCCAAGCTCTGGAAAATAAATCCCATACCTGCCTCAGCATCTCCTCCTACTCCCTGCTGACACACACTGCTGATATGCACCCTCCCCTTAGACATTATCTCAAAAGAAAATGTACCAATTCCTGATGTATTAAAAAAAAATCTTTAGGGTATACTGAGAAAAGCCTGCATTTCCACAGAGGTTTGGGCCACCATATCTTTAAAGCCAGCTCCAATGCAATAAATGCAGAAATGACACTGGTTGTCTCTCTGTCTTTCTCTCCACTTCTTACTTTTGAGCCCTGTCATCAGCACACACACGCAGAGTTATATGTCCCATATCCTTCCATCTTTACTCTGTGTCTGAGCCATAGATTATTCAATCTCTATCTGTGTATTATGTGTATATATATATATATATGCCTTCATGTTGCTTGTCAGCTTATGGCAACCCCATGAATTTAATAGGGTTTTCTTCAGCAAGGAATACTCAAAAGAGGTTTGCCATTGCCTTCCACTGAAATATGTAGCCTACATCACCTGGTATTCTTTGGCAGATCCCCCTGCCAAGAACTGACCAGGCCTGACCTGCTTAGCTTCCAGCATCAGTTGGCCTTTAGCCTTGAGCTCTTCATATTACATACACCCTTTTTGCAAACATTTTGTTTTTTCCTCCTTGTATCTTCTCTTCATCCCTGTTGGCAACTGCCCTTTCCTCACCCCTGTACACTTGGAGCATCATTGGTAATTGTTAATGGGGAGGGAGGGATCAGCCAGACCCTTTGACGTCAACTACTGTCCACCCTTCAGAACCATTTTGTGTTCTTCTTTTTACCTCCAGGTGTGGAGTTCGGGACACGGATGGTCACCATAGATGGCAAAAATGTCAAGCTGCAGATTTGGGACACGGTGAGGACCCCTGGAAGCGCTTTACTCAGGATCTACAGGCTGGGTGTACTAGGGTGGATGGGAACTAGAGTGTCTACACAGAGCCAGAGCATTCCAGTTTTATTTGCATCATCTTCTCCTACTTCCTCAGGCAGCTCTTCCCAGCTGTTGTGCCACTCTGGGGTTCATTGAACATCTTGCTGATCAGGAAAGACTTGTTCCAGATTGTTTGGTAAACTGTGCCAGGGTTGGAGAGATGGAAGGAAGAAGAAAGGAAACAGGGATTGTCCTGAGGGGAGGGGAAACTGGAATTGTGAAGGGTGGGGCAAAGCTTCCCCAAGAATCCCCAAGATTCCCCAGCCAGCATGGCCACTGGGGTTTCTGGGGGTTGTAGTAGAAAAAAGTTACTTTTCCAACTTTGAGCTTGGAGTTGTAGGTCATGAATGGAAAAGGGGGTGCTGGAAGACGAATATATAAGCAAAGTTGGAGAACTGCCCTTATCTTCCTGCAAAGATTATGTTTATTTATATGGTGTTAAGTATAAAATATTTAAATATTTTATAAACATTTATTCATGCAAGACTGTATTTGTTTATTAAAATGAACTGGATGAGCTTTTTGGGTGGAATGGTTGAGGGAATAAATGAAATGCAGAAAATATTTTATTCAGTTTCCTAAGTCTCCATACCATAAATTATTTTCCAGGCAGTGTACAAAATATAGTTAGGGGATGGTTGCTTGTGCTACACAGGTGAAACAAGGCTGCTGCTCAGGCAGTGCATGCACCTCTTCTGTGCTTCACTTTATTTTTTAAAATGTATTTATTTATTTATACCCCACTCTTCAGCCACAAGGCTATCAGAGCGGCTTACAAATTGTTTTAAGCAATAGCTATTTACACATCCACACTGCATTAAACAGTTTCCAATGTGTGTTAGCTAATTGCCCCCCACAAGCTGGGTACTCAATTTACCAACCTACGAAAGGATGGAAGGCTGAGTGAACCTTGGAGCCGGCTGGAATCAAACTTGCGACGTGGTGGCTTGCAGTACTGGCATTTAACCACTGCGCTACCAGGGCTCCCTTTGGGTCACTGAACAAAAACACTCTCAAAGAGCTATCGTTTGATGTTTCTAGCCCTCATGGTTTAAAGGCTGGGTGGGAGAGGAAATTAAAGCAATGAAAATGAGGCTCAAAAAATACATCAGGGATGGTGGATCGGTTGCCCTCCAGATGTTGTACTACAGCTCTCCTCACCTTTGACCACTGACCTTGTTGGCTGTGGCTGAGAGAAACTGGAGTCCAACAACATCTGGAGGGCCACAATTTGTTCATTTTGAGTTATAGGATGGCAGAATGCCCCCTTCCCCCTCAGTGATTAAAATTCTTCTACCTTTGCTTAGCCAACTGCTTCAGTTTATTTCCCTGCTGTCCTGAACTGCCCACCTCATTCCAAGGTCATCTCTTCATAATGCTCTTCCTTGATTAATCTCATTTGCTCTCCTGGGTATTTTTTAAAATTGGAACCAGAAAACAATATGCAAAGTAAACTGTAGTTCAAGGTTTATAAATGCTACTTTTTGCATATAAAATTTGATTATTATTTTTTTACTGTTATCCTGACCTATGGCCAGGGATAGAAAAAAAGAGGTGGAAAAATGTATATTCCAGCCAAACTCTTAAGTGAATAAACCTGGGTTCATTTAGTCTGTGGCCTCTTACCTGATCACACAAGTGCTTCTGAAAAGTTCCTTTGTTGGGAGCCCATTGAGATTGGCTACAGTTGGGATCCACTTCCCTGTCAGATTGGTCCATTTAAATGAACTAGGGCAGCGGCTAGAAGACCTTTCTCCTGCTTCTTTCTGCAAGTTTATGGCTGGAACAGATTGAATGGCAATGCACAGGCCCGGCCAGCCAGCCTTTGCCTTGGCTCCTGTCATGTGGCTACTCCACTGCAGGGAGGAGGTGGGCCAAGCAGCCTTCAAGCCTTCGCAGACGTCCTGTGAGGACATTGTGGCCCCCTGGGTGTCCCCAGATCACAGGTTCGAGCCTGTGCAATGGATTTTTCTGGTGGAGTGCAGCGTGCACAGAACTGGCCTCACCCTTTAAACCAAAGGTTCGTCTGCTGGCCTTGCAAGCATGGACAGTAGCAGTGAGGTCCTCGGGTCGTAGGTTTGATTAGAGTTTCCTTCACTTAGATGGTTGACCTTACAGGGTTGGACGAGCACCATCTGCCCGGGTTTGGGATTAGTTTTCCTTCTCCTAGGATGGTTGCCACAAGGCTAGAGAGCCCATCCTGCCCTTTGACGCTCTTTGTCAGACCCTTCGGTTTTGACCTGTCTGGCATGGGAGACCCTACCGGTGGCTATTATGTCACCGCCAGCATAGCTCAAAACATCATTAGGGTACGCAAGCCTCTCTCCCACGACAAGGGGGCGTCAATGGAGAGGAGATCACAGGTTAAGAACCACTGAACTAGGGCATCATGACACAATGCTAGAAGAGTTCTGTTGCGTATAGCTTTACCCACATGATGCTTCATTATATTATCATATTTACTTGCCTCTCTCTCCTTCCCTGCCTGGCACCAGTCTTCTCAACCTCTTGGAAGGAAAACTCAGACATGCAAAACTGATCGCTCCTTTTTTGTTCACTGGCTTGGAGCAAGCAGGTGAACTGTCCTCAGGGAGGCTCACAGGCAGTCCAGAAGGCTCTTGGGAATTAAATAAGCATCAGCAGCTGCCTGCTGATGCTGACTCCAAGTCATATCACTAAAGTTGAATAAGACCCTGAGGCTCAGTGGTTGTGATATGGTTGGCTGATAAGGTGGGCCAAAGGTGTAGCTCTGCATGCTCCCTGACTGGTTCTCTTCCACCCCACAGGCTGGACAGGAATCCTTCCGTTCCATTACCCGCTCATACTACAGAGGGGCAGCTGGGGCACTGCTGGTCTATGACATCACCAGGTGAGGCCTGAACACTGGTCTACAAATTGGTATGGCCAAGAATGTCCTGTGCAGAGTTTAATGCGGGGGGGGGGGGGGCTCTCCAGAAAATTTGGAAGCGTTTTCAGAATCCTGAGAATCTCAGCTTTCATGCAATCTTGTTTTTTACCACTGTAACTTCTTAATTGACCCCTTAGATACATGTTTGTTTTTTTTTAAGGCAGTCAGGATTTGTTATAGTGAAGTTTCACAATTTGTTATAGGAAAGTTTCAGAAAGTCACAAAAGTGCAGGCAGCAGTAAAGGAATCATGCAGTCTTTGCACCACATGTGGTCCCATTTTTGCAGCCTTGCCCCACCCTCACTTGCTCAAAAATGATCACTCCTGCTCCTGGCAACTTCCAGAAGTAGTAATGATACTCTCGAGCAAAATGTGCCCGACACCATATCTCATTCAAGCAGAAAAATGGAAGTGGAAGCAACATTTGGTTCACTTTTTCATCCCCATGGAGGCTAGGAGGTTTCCTGAGAGCAGAAAAAAGAGCTTGCTCACCCCTGTGGTATAAACTTCTTTTCTCTTTTTTTTTTCCCCCTGGTGGCGCAGTGGTTAAATGCCAGTACTGCAAGTCACCACCTTGCAAGTTGCAAGTTCGATTCCAGCAGGCTCCAAGGTTCACTCAGCCTTCCATCCTTTCGTAGGTCGGTAAAATGAGTACCCAGCTTGTGGGGGCAATTAGCTAACACACATTGGAAGCTGTTTAATGCAGTTAGATGTGTAAATAGCTATTGCTTAAAACAATTTGTAAGCCGCTCTGATAGCCTTATGGCTGAAGAGCGGGGTATAAATAACTAAAAAAAAAAAAAAACTTCTTTTGTCTCCTATTCTCTGAGCTCTCTGTTTTTCTTTTTTCCACCCCTGTTACAGAAAAGGGGGAAATGTGATGTGGAGGAAAGCAACCACACATACAGCCATTTAATTGCTGTGATCAGATGAGGAAACATGACAACACAGCAGGGGTAGGCAACTGTGGAAGAGTTAGGGGCCACATTAACCTCCCAGAAGACCCCAGAAGATTGGCCACACCCCTACCACATTCACTCCTGCCAAAAAAATCTTTTTGTTTTGCCTCCAAATGCACTCTAAAGGACAAAGGTGCATTTTCTCCATATCTTTGAGTCTTTCTTTTTTTAAAACAAGAGGAAGTAAGTGGAAGTCACTCCCTGTCTACTCCCCCCCTTTTTTTTTTAAATAATGGCCTTTCTTGGGCCTAAAACTGGCCCAGGGTGGGCTCCAAACATGGTGGAAATGCCTGCCACACCCTCTGTAAGTCATTTGGGGCAAAAACAAAATTGCAAAGATGTTTGAAAAATGTGTTTGAGCCCTGGGGGACGTAGAACATGGTGTAAATGCCCTCCACATCTCTAGAGGACATTTTGGAGCAAACAAATATATAAACCCATCCCCTGTGGGCCCGGGGGTCACAAAATGGCCCTGGGGGTTTCATGTAGCCTGCAGGCCACTCTGCCCACCCCGGCATAGGGTAAGAAGGGCTGAAGCTGGCCTCAGAGTCCTTGACCTTTTCCCCCTGGATACCTGACTTGAAGGAAATGCTTGCAAATATGTGGTGGTAATGGGGGTGGGGGTTGGAATGGATCTCTTGCTCAGAGATACTTCTTTCACTTCTTCCCCCACCACCAATACAGACACTGGGAAGAGCTATAAGGGTTCATAGAAACTCCCCACAAGTAGAGGCAAAGTTTGGAAAAGTTTCACTCTTTTTTTTTTTTAGGACTACAACTCCCATATCCCTAGTATGGCCATGCTTACTGGTTAGGTTCTGGAAGATGTAGTCCTCAAAAAAAGAAACTTTGCCAAACTCTTGGGAGAGGTGCTTTCCTCTCCTCACCTGTTCCTCTCTGTCTGTCATCAACCACTTGACCTTGCTTTCTTACTTTCTTCAGGCGGGAGACTTTTAACCACTTGTACTCCTGGCTAGAGGATGCCCGGCAACATTCCAGCTCCCATATGGTGATCATGCTGATCGGCAATAAAAGGTATGTGGCCTTCCCAGGGTTCACCAGGGTTGGAGCAGGTTCATCAATGACACTGGATTCAGCCACCTGTCCCAAAGCTGGTTCAACTAGCCATGCTGACTGGAGAAAATGGGAACTGTAGTCCAGCTCATCTAGGGCAGGTGATCTTATATTATAGAGACAAGGTTTAGGCTTTTTATTTAATTGATTTGATTTGATTCATGTCCACCCTTTCCCTCAAAATGGGATCCCAAAGCAGCTTACAAGTTAAAACAAAATAGCTAAAACACCATGTTATACAAAAGTTTCAAACTATCAGTTCAGTAACACATTATATTTAAGACAATAATTTTGTAAAAATAACAATTTCCAATGAAAACATTATTTTCAGGAGAATAATTTTGTTAAGTAGTAATTATTTCCAATTAAAATGTTACTTTTAAAATATTCATTCTGAGTGTGTCTTTTTTGCTTTGGCTGTTACCGATGGTTTTGGGGGGTTGCTAGTTGGATTTTCTTCAGGCTGAAGGTGAGCACCTCTTCACTCATTGGAAATTGCATCAGTGTTAACTTACCAAGTTACCATGGATACATTGAGTCTACACTGGTTTGATTTAAGTTTAAGCCTCCATTCCATGAGCATCCTAATTTGCAATATGCCCATTCTGTCTGTGGGTATGCAGTTATCCCTTCATATTCGCTAGGGTTTGGTTCCAGGACCCGCCGTGAATCCATGAATCCATGAATGCTCAAGTCCCATTCTATGCAATGGCATAGCAAAATGGTGTCCCTTATATAAGATGGCAAAATCAAGGTTTGCTTTTTGGATTATTATTTTTTAAGAATATTTTCAAACTGTGAATACTTAAATCTGTGGATACCAAATCCATGGATATGGAGAGACAACTGTATATCTCGGTGGGTAAACCAAAACCCAGGGCAACGTGAGGTCAACCAAGCCTACCTTTCTGGACCTTTTGTTTTGTTTTTAATTTTCCTGCATTTTCGGCAGTCTATGTAGATCCCAGAAGGTGCCAGGGTAGATAGTGACCCCCGGGGCCTCCACAGTTGCCCATCCTGGGGTGTGTGGTGTGTGTGTATAGGCATAGGTGTGCATATTATCCATGCACACAGAAAGTTCCCCTTTTTGTTTTATTTTTTTCTGACTTCCATGCAACATAGTTCAGAGCAGATTCCTGAATGAGATGATTTGCAAGTCCTTTTGCTTCTTCTGTGTCATCACCAAGTTGTGGGTGTCTGTACCTGTGTTTCAGAATCCCTGGCTGCTTTTGACTTGAGCTCTTGCCCTGCTTTAATTGTTCAACTTGATGATCTTCCCCCAGTGATCTGGAGTACCGGCGTGCTGTACAGAAGGAAGAAGGGGAGGCCTTTGCCCGGGAACATGGCATGATTTTCATGGAGACCTCAGCAAAGACAGCAAGCAATGTGGAAGAGGTAGGTACTCATCTGTTCCCAGTTCCTCTCTCCATTTGGGTGAGGAAAGTATTTGGTCATACAGTTACACAGTTGATTTGGCTTCTGGTGGTGGGATACAGGAGATGATATCCAATGCAAAGGGATAAGGGAGGGTGAGGTTGTGCTCCTTGGAGGGTCTGCTAAGCCCTAACTTTGAAAATGTCTCTGCAACGTCAAGCCTATTTTAACAACCATAAGTGGGTCCAGGAGCCAGATGGATGGCCAAAAATGACCCAAACGGGGGTCAGGGGAGTGCATCTGGAAGTGGCTGGAAATCTGTTTCTGATAGTATGGAATGTGGGGGGTTAAAAACGGGTTGTTTTTGACTGAGCTGAGTGTTGGCTGTATACAGTCTTTGAGGTGATATGAGGTTGTGCATATTATGGCCAGCCTCCATCATTCCTTTTGCTATCAAAGTACATGTGCTGGTGCTGAGCCTTATGCAGCAAACAAATGTGGAAAAAGGTTTTTAGCTTACTCAGGGGACCAAAACGTTTGTAAAAGTATTAACAGTTTTTAAGGAAACTTCAGCTGACCCTTTAGAAATAATGTTTAGGTGCCCAAAGAGAAAGGGCAGGCAACATTATCAAGGGAATGCTTATGCAGCAAGTAGAAGAGTTGTAGATGTGAGCAATTTTAAGTGTCTCACTCCCTGTAATGCTAGAAATTTGGGGACTGAAGGAAAATTTCATTTGGGCTGTAGAATTCTTGTTCGAGGGGGCAATGCCCTCAATTTGCACCTGTCCCTGTAGCTACATCCCTGTGCCTCTTCTAATATTTAAATCTTTTGCTTCTTCTGATTGCCCTTTTCAGGCCTTTCTCAACACTGCAAAAGCCATCTACAAAATGATCGAGCAGGGCCTGTTTGACCCTACCAAAGAGGTGAGTCAGACAAAAGCTTCCTTGGAGCACCATCCTGCCCACTGATAGAAATTTAATGATGGAGTGTAAAGTGAGATAATTGCAGGACAGCCATTTTGGTGCAGTTTGGAAGGTGGGAGGGTTGTTGAGTTATTAAGTATTTTAAAACAAAACTGGATTTTATAAAATAAAATTAAAGGCCCACTAAACATAGAAAGTTGCCAGTGAGGTGTTGTAGAGAAAGGGTGTTGGACTGGGACATAGGAGATGAAGGTTCCCAATATTGTTGGACTTCATTGGCTATGTTGGGAAGGGCTGATGGGAGTTGCTGTCTGCCTACATCTAGAGGGCCACAAGTTACCCATCCATGGCCCTGTACCTTATAATCTGAGATTTCAAGAACTGAATTGTGGGAGATATTTCATTCCTCCAGATCTGAACATAAAGGGCCAGGCAGGCTGAAGAGGGTTTATTTGCTTTCTGAGACAAGAGTGCCTCCCAGTACAGCTGCTGGAGAATGCAAACAGAAAGAAGTGGGAAGCTTGCCCTTTTTGTACCATATTCCCCAGCAGGGCTTGCTGGCCTGGGGGTTCTGGAAGTACTAGTCCAAAGCAGTAACTTTTCCAAGCTCAGGTATTTCCTGAACAATTTGGAGGAAGGGTGGACTAGAAATCTAATTACAGTACAACCTCAGTATCTGCAGGACCCTTATCTGCAGTTTCACCTATCTGCATCTGAAAAAAAATATGTCCAATCTAGACATCTTCTAGGTCCTCCAGCATGATTCCAACTTGGGCTGGAACTCATTTATTTTAATACAGTTTGCTATTATCCATGGTTTCTGGTATTCATGGTAAATCTAGGATCCCCTGCAGATATGTGGGTCATACTGTGAGCCTGTTGGCTTGCATTCCCCCCCCCTCCAAATTTTTATATTACATATCTGGAGGGAAAAGAGCTTTGTAGTTGTGAAACAGTCTCCTGCTAAGGACCTTCATGTGGCATCTCAGATGATATAGGCAATTCTGGTTTTCATTGAGACAGCCATGTTAGTTTTAGCATAAAAATACATAAAGGAATCCTTTGCACCTTTGAGATTAACTAGGGGGGACATTCCTTTCATAGAATATAGTCCAGTTCAGATGCATCTGATGAAGTGGATTGTAATCCACAAAAGTTTACGCTAGAAATCTCTTCTCCCCAACAAGTCTCAAAGGTGCTATTGGATTCCTTTCTGTCTTTCTAAGGATGGATGTTATGTCTCAGCCCTTTAATTTCTCCTTTTGCAGGGAAATGGTATCAGGATTGGACCCCAGCAACCCTCCATTTTACAAAGTAGATCCACCATCCACCAGGCTCCTCATGGCTCTGGAGACCGATCAGGGTGCTGCTGAGTTTTCCTTAAACCTAGCCAAAGCTGTTACACCTTGTGAATGAAGAAGCTGTTTCTTCTCTCTTTTGTTCAGTTTCAGGCACTCTACTAGGGCCAGGGATCTTCCTGTCCAGCCTTCCCTCTGCCTTGTTATAACCTCCCTCTTCCCTCTGTGTGTGGGGACTGGCATCATCCTGGACCTAGATTTGTCTCTAGGCATCAGCAGTTTATAATCCATTCAAAAGCCTCTAGGCTTTATGTTCACCTCCTGACACTCCATCTGGGGAAAGGTGCTTCCCTCATTCTGTGCCTTTACTTCAGTGGTTTCCTCTCCCCCAATTGAGAGATTTCCACTCCTTCTTTGGGTTCACTGAACCCTGGGGGTGATCCATGCTAATCTACCCCAATTTTAAATTTTAAACTATACTTCATTCTTGTTTTCCTTCATATTAAATGTTTTTGTGTTCAACTTTCTCTAGTATGTCTTTATACCAGGAGAGGGAAGGGAAAGGATATCTTAGATTAATTTTTCCTCCTTGTTCCTTTGTGGCAGAACCCTCTGGGGGAATCGATACTATCAGTGGCAGCTTTGATGAGCAAAGGAGACAGACTTATTCTAGGCTGGCCTTTTTGTCCATCCAGCTCAATACAGTCGGCCCTCCATATCCATAGATTCTGCATCCACGGATTCAGCTACACACAGCTTGGAAATATTCTAAACAAAAAAATAATCTGAAAAGCAAACCTTGATTTTGCCATTTTATATAAGGGACACCATTTTACTGTGCTATTGTATATAATGGGACTTGAGCATCCACGGATTTTGGTATCCATGTGAGGTCCTGGAACCTAAACCCAGTGGCTACCAAGAGTCCACTGTACTACATCCCATCCAGGCTCTGGGGCAGGAGTAGGCAATTGCCTTAGGAACCTTCCATGGGCCATACAGACTCCCAGAAATGCTAAAAAGCTAAGCAGAAATCTGGAAGTGGTGGAAAACCTACTTCTGGTTTGTAAAATGTTGGTGTCATTTTTTTAATCTTAAAAACTGCAGCAGGGCTTCAAACCGATTTGAAAGATGACCTGCCATTCTTGGAAGCTTCTAGGAGGGACAATTCTGCAGAGGGACAGAAAAAGGCAGTCCAGAGAACTAGGAGGGCTAAAGGCCACCAAGAAAAAATAAAGTCCCAGGGCTACACCTTGCCCACCTCAAGTCTAGGGTCACAGACAGAGATAAATCTTTCACATCACCTGCAACCTGCTAACTAGGGATTTTTTTCCTATGCATAATATGTTGGATTGACTGATTGACTGAGCAGCTGTCTGTTACTGGTCTCATTCAATTAGGGCATGATACTGATGATGATAACAAGAATATGACTTCATGTTGTAAAAATGTAATACATGATGGCCTCCGACATTTCAGAGATTAAAACTGGGACACTGATGTTGTGTGATCAAACAGCATCAGTGTTGTCAGGATGGCAAGAGTTATTGATGAGGATGAGCACACAAGCTAGGAGTTGCTGGAGCAGTTTGCCTTTGTCCAAGTCTACAGGGAAAGGCAAATTTGTACCCCATTCTGTCCCCCAGCTGAATTAATTGAGTGAAAACTACTTTTGCTGAAGTAAGCTGTGGAGAAAGAGGGAAAATGGAAAGAGGAAACAGAAAGCAGGACATTTTAAAAGCAGTTGAAAAAGTGGGACAACAGAGGTAAATCAGGACTGTCCCTGACAAATAGTGACAGCACACGCTAATCCATCTGAATTAAAACTCCTGTCAACAAACATTCTGAGTCTTACTACTCCCAATCAGTGTTATGATACAGTTGTTTAGAATACAGTTGTCTTTCCACATTCATGGATTTGGCATTCACAGTTTTAAGTATTCATGGCTTGAAAATATTCTTAAAAAAATAGTAATCCAAAAAGCAAACCTTGATTTTGCCATCTTATGTAAGGGGCACCATTTTGCTACGCCATTGCATATAATGGGACTTGAGTAGTCACGGATTTGGGTATTGACAGTGGGTCCTGGAACCAAACCCCAGTGAATGTGACGGTACAACTGTACTGCATTTGGTCAGTGAGTCATTATAGGCAAATATTGCATCCCTGGTCCACTGCACACAGAGCAAGTAAAGCTTAGTTTTGGGAATCTTCAAATCCCATTCCCACTCCATAACAAAGGATTATTGGTGGTTCCACCAACACGTACGGCTCTATCAAGGCTGAAAGCCTTTCAGGATCTGGCTCCATGTTTGTGGAATGGTCTTCCTTTGTACTCTGGCTAGAGGAGGATCGTATTCACTTTTTTAAAGTGCTGAAGACTTTCCTCTGATTTGCCAGATTAAGTTGCTGAGTATGCCTAAAATGGCCAAGATGAGTAGTGACTGATGAGGATTTTGTTTTCAGTATATTAGTATATTCTTTTAGTATTTTAGTACTTATACTGTTGTGTTTTATTGTCTTGTTTTTGACTATATATGTTTGATATATAGTCGGTATAAATAATTGTTGTTGTTATTACACAAAGTACCATACTGCTTTGCTGCTCAGGCACTTTGTACAGTTTTTCCATTAAACGGATCAGCATCCAAGGATTTGTATACACGAAGGGGGAGAAAACGGACTGCTCCACAGTAATAGCAAGTCGCAGCAGCTGCAACCTGTCTTAATGGTTTTACAGCCCCCATAAACTTCACATGCCTATAGCTGAGATGGTGGCTGCGAGTTTTTCGTCAGTTTATTTACACCTTTGGAGGCTGGTGTGCACCTCCCCAAAATAGTATTCTACGGTGAACTCGCCATGGGGTCAGCGTAAGAGGGGCGCTCCAAAAAAAACGATACAAGGACTCCCTGAAACAACACCTCAGGCTCAGCCAAATTGATCACCAACAATGGTCCGCCCTGGCCTCACATCGGGAGGCATGGAGACACACTATCCACAATGCTGTAGCCTTATTTGAGAACTCATGCCGAACAAGTCTTGAAGAGAAACGACAATGCAGAAAAAATCACAACCCGGAAACATCACCCAAGGAAACCTTCTGCTGTGTTTTCTGCAACCGGACTTGTCTATCTCGGATTGGCCTTTTTAGTCATCAGCATGCTTGTAGAAAGTGCGCGATGTGTCCTTCCTGAATCTTCGTTTGTGAAGAGAAGCCAGAGAGAGAGAGAGAGGCTACGAGTGGATTACTCACATTTTTAAAATCTGCCGCTGCTGAACTTAACCAAACCAAACCAAACAAAACAAAAAAACACCCACCCTATTTCTATGGTGTGCACAAGCGATATTCCACCTTTCTAAAAAAAAAAAAAAAAAAAGGGAAATATAGCACAACCCCCCATTTTATCACCCTAGCAATCACTCTCTAAGGCAAAAACCCAACATGGTGGCAATGGGTGCTTGCCCTGTAACGCAGCCCTGCCCTTTGCGCTCACCCAGCCAATCAGGTTTGCACTTTGTCCTGTATGGAGAAGCAATTCATGTTGAATCGCTTGTCTTAAGAAACAAAAATGCACCTATCACTGGAGCTTTTTTAAAAAGTCGGGAAAAGCCGCGGAGGCTTTTCTCGTGTACTCTTTCCTCCTTTTGATCCCCACCCTTCACAATGCCACGAGACAATGTTGAATCCCATTAAGTCTGTTCATTTTCTGAGCAAATTCTGTGAGGAGTATTCTCACCGTGTGGACAACCCCCAAATCCATCACTTGAAACACTGGATTCTGCTAGGATTATTTTGATCAGGTTTCAAATCCAATTTTCTCCATCTATAAACTGGGAATGACAGCACCTTGCCATGTGGAATGGTAGTAAAGATGAAATCAGTGAAAAAAAGAGCATCAAGCCACTTTTGGCACCTCATCAGTGTTCATTGTACAAATCAGACTTTGTACAATGCAACAGCTGCATCAAACCGCAAGCACCACAACCTCCCCATCATTCCTGCCCACCCACTCCCCAAATCAGAATCTCAGCCAGTTCAAGATGGCTTCCTTTCAAAGTCCTCTAACGCATTGCCTGAGTGCTTAGACACCGGGCACGATAAAATACCCAACGACATGCCTCCACAGACTCATAAGTCAACCAGTTTTTTTGTAAAAAAGGGAGCATTTATATTTTTATACAAGTATTCTACTTCATTTTTTTAAAAAAAATAAAAGGAATCAGGCGTCTCATTAGACAGCTTCCTCAAGGCGAGGCCCCCACCTCTCGCTTCCCTTCTGTTCCCCCCTCCCTCCGCCTTTCCTTCCTCAGAGAGGACTTCCTGGAAGGTTCCCTCAACCGAACATGCTGCCTAGACCCGCCTCCCGGCCTCATGGGAACCTTTCAGCGGCGGCGGCGGTAGCCGGGCAGGAGTTATAGTGGGAGGCGTGGCTTCGAAGGCGCCCGAGCGAAGTTAGGTTGCGCCGTCCATGCTCGGCTGCCTTGTTCTCTCTTCTCTCTCCCTGGGAGAGGGGAGGGGGCGGGAGAAGCGGCTCCTTCAAGGGTGGGATCGGAGGTGGGAGACCCCAGGTAAGACCCCGGGTTCTGGAGCTCCCCCCTTTCCCCTCCTCTCGAGAGGGCGAGGGGAAGAGCGGAGGGCTATTATGGGATGGCCTGCCTCGGGTTTTTTCTCTCTCTCTCTCTTTTTTTTTTTGCATGATGCAGGCCCAATGCAGGGAGGGTTCTTTCTACAGCCCCCCCCCCGGGACTGGTGGACCATATATATATATATATATATATATATATATATATATCGACATGAAGGGAAATAAATAAATATGACCTTTGTTTTCCATTCTTCGAGTTTTCTTGGTGTATTTATGAAAGTGAGAGAGGGAAGAAGTAAATCCAGAATGTGCTGTCCAGGGAGGGATGGACCATTTATATATATATATATATATATATACATACATATATATGAATGGAAATAAATAAATATAACCTTTGTTTTCCATTCTTTTGAGTTTTGTTGATGTATTTATGAAAGTGAGAGAGGGAAGAAGTAAATCCAGATTCTGCTGTCCAGGGAGGTATGGACCATTTATATATATATATATATGTATATATATATATATAAATGGAAATAAATAAATATAACCTTTGTTTTCCATTCTTTTGAGTTTTCTTGGTGTATTTATGAAAGTGAGAGAGAGAAGAAGTAAATCCAGATTGTGCTGTCCAGGGAGGGATGGACCATATATATATATATATATATATGAATGGAAATAAATAAATATAACCTTTGTTTTCTATTCTTTTGAGTTTTGTTGATGTATTTATGAAAGTGAGAGAGAGAAGAAGTAAATCCAGATTGTGCTGTCCAGGGAGGGATGGACCATTTATATATGTGTGTGTGTGTGTGTGTGTGTGTGGAAATAAATAAATAAATATAACCTTTGTTTTCCATTTTTTGAGTTTGTTGATAAAGAGAGAGAGGGAAGAAGTAAATCCAGATTGTGCTGTCCAGGGAGTGATCGACCATTTACATATATATATATATATATATAATGTGTGTGTGAATGGAAATACATATGGCCTTTGTTTTCTATTCTTCAAGCTTTGTGGATACATTTATGAAGATGATAACAGGAAGAAGTAAATCCAGATTGTGCTGTCCAGGGAGTGATGGACCATTTGTGTGTGTGTGTAAATGAATGGAAATAAATAAATTTGACCTTTGCTTTCTATTTTTCGAGTTTTGTTGATGGATTTGTGAAGGTGAGAAAGTGATGAAGTAAATCCAGACTGTGCTCCCCTTTAAAGGAAAAAAAGCAGGGGATAGGAGTGTGAGATTTTTCTGTCTTTCTAATCTCTCTCCCCCATCCTAATTTCTGTCGGTGTAATGTATGTATCTGTTTCCAATTTGGGGCTGAAAGGGTAGTGGTTTTTTAAATCTGTTATAGCAAAACAGACCGAACAACACAAGAGGTACTTTAAAAATCCTAACAGATTTTATTAGGTATGAGCTTTCTTGGACCGCAGGCCACGGGAGTCCATGAGAGCTTATGTCAAAGAAAACTTGGTGGTCTTTGAGGTAACCCAAGACTCTTTTGTCCTTTGTTTATTTATTCATATCCTCCTCCTCTGGCTTTTCTTCCCAAACGAAGATTCAGGAAGGACTCATCCCGCGCTTTCTGCAAGCGCGCTGATGACTAAAAAGGCCAATCCAAGATAAACAAGTCCGGTTGCAGAAAGCACAGCAGAAGGTCTCCTTGGGTGATGTTTCCAGGTTGTAATTCTTTCTGCGTTGTCATTTCTTTTCAAGACTTGTTGACCCGTGGCAAGTTCACCGTAGAGTACTATTTTTGGGAGGCGATGGTCCTCCATCCTAGAAACGTGCCCTGCCCAGCGCAGCTGTGTTCTCAATATGATGGCCTCAATGCTGGTGATCCCTGCTTGCTCAAGGACAGCAACATTTGTCACATAGTCAGTCCAGTGTATATTTAGGATTGTGCATATACAGTGCTGATGAAAGCGTTCGAGGAGTCATAAGTGGTGGCGATAGGTGACCCATGTTTCAGACCCGTAAAGGAGAATAAACAATACAATGGCTCTATACAGACTGATTTTTATCTCTGTATTTTTTGGTTGTTGGGGTTCCCTGCCTCTAGCTTAGAGGTGATGGCGGAGAAAGAATGCACCCATTTGGGGTTACAGAATTTGGGGTTCTTTGATGCATCTTTTGCACAAACGGGGCTCTTGGAGTATGGAGAGATCTTTGAGTCATCTTCTGGGGATATGAGGTGTTGGGGTGGGGAGGAGGAAAAAAAGCCAGATCTGTATGGATGGTGCTGCAATGGGGGAAGTGTGTAAGTTCTTGCAGTGAGCATTTGGAAGTAATGTTCGTGAAGGGGGGGGGGTCGATTCCTTTGCATCACATTGGCATTGTTTGTGTGTTTGTTTGGGGAATGATTAGGCTGATCTGTATAAAAAAGCTTTAATGGATTGTAAAGGATGCTTATGTGCACATGTGGGATGAATGCCATATTGCCACATGTGAGAAGTTTTCTCCAAAAGAAAGGACAACACCACCCTAGGTTACACATGTGTCCCTCCCTTAAAGTAGGTTGGTGCAGTTGGTCTCACTATCAGTGTTGTGCATATGAATGGCAGATATGCAGATCCACATCTGAGTTTTGGACTAGATGGCTGGGCAGGAGGGGATCAGTCATGAGATGTCAGCTTTCCTGTAGTTTTGTGCAACTGGCTTGTCAACAGATGTGTTCTATCTGAGAAAGACCTTCTCCATTCATCTCCCTCACCTCCACAGCATTCTGATCATTCATTTGGTAATGGCTGCTTAATGTTTTAGCATTTTTCTCCTTGGACAAAACTATAGGAGAGAAAGCCTTTATAGTTTCGCGGTGCATGTTTCCCATCCCTTTCTCATTTCTCCAGTGATAAATGACAAGGTCAGAGGAGAGTCCTTTATTTTTCTCCTTGCTGTAGGTAAGCAGAATCACCCATCCACCCTTTGCCGCTGTTCTTAGGTTTGTGCACCAATGCTGGTGTGGCTTTTGACAAGCTCTCCGCCCCCCCCCCTCAGTTTCACTGGATTGCAGTTGTATAGGCAGGGAAGAAAGTTGCAGAGGGTTGGCTGCACTTGTACTTGTACACCTGGAAACAAATTTTTGTCACATTTTCTCAGATGCATGATTTTAAATTGGTCTGTTTTGGGTGTCTGGGGAGAAGGGGAAGGAAAGGTGTGTGCAGTTGTATTATTTATACAAGCTTTGCTTGTACAGTGTTTACTTATGTGAACTCTAGTACAGTGCAATTCAAAGTAGTAATCCTGGTCCATCCGCCAGTCTGTGGCAAGTATGCAGGAAAGAAAGTGCATACAGTAATAACATGACACTGGTCTTTGACACATTGGGGAGGGGGCGGGAATGCTGGTCTGCCACTAAGTCTGAGAATCAGTACTCTTGCATAAATATTGCTTAGAAAATAGTTTCTCCATGTCAACTGTTCAAACTACAGGGGTGAAATTGAGCAAGGGGAAAGAGATAGTAGAACTTGTCAGCAAAAAGTTCAGAACATAGTCAGCGTGTGAGTTATGTGGCCTTTTGTATGTTGTTGGACAGCACCTCCCAGCAGTCCGAGTCAGCATAGCCAGTGCTGCATATGGTGGGCTTTGAGATGCCTACTCCTGCTTTAGCCCCACAAAGACATCAACAAATATTTTTGGTTTCCCAAAGACCAACAAGAAACACTCCAAGTGACAATGTAGGCTCTTTCCAATCCTGTTTATCCTTGTTTCTTTTTCTTCCTCTGCAGAAGGCAGCTGCATTCCTGTTCTCTTTCCTTGGAAGTAAATTCTATTAGAAACAATGGGATTTATGCTCAGGTAAGTGTAGTTATGTTTAGGAATGGAAGAAAATATATTGATGTTGGGAGGGAAAAAATATAGTATGACCACTGTATCCGTGGGGGATATGTTCCATGGATACCAGAAACTGTAGATAATAGCAAACCCTATTAAAATGAATGACTTCCAGCCCAAGCATACCATAGAGTCGTGCTTGGACCTAGAGATTCCTAGAGAGAACACCTTTCTAGGAATCTCTTGGTCCTCCAGCGTGACTCTCTGGTCAATTTCTGGTGGAAGCATACCATAGAATTGCACTGGAGGACCTATGAAATGCCTAGAGAGACACATTTTTTTCAGACATGTGTAAGTGAATCCATTGGTACTTGTTCTGCAGATACAGAGGTCATACTGTAGGTGGGCTTCATTTAGGTCTTGCAGCTATTTGAAAGGTTAAACTGAAATTGTAAAGGAAGCCACATTATGAAAGAGGACTAGGTAGGAGGGAGAATAACAGTACAGTCCTATACATGTTTCTTGAAGTAAGCCCTATTGAATTTAGTGGGACTTACTCCCAGTATAGGAACTTTAGTGGATCTTGGTCTTCTTTCAATAAAGAATAGTTCTTGGAATTTTATATTTCAAGGACTTTGTGATCCACTTGGGTATCATATACACCTTTACTCAGGAGTAAGTCCTATTGAGTTCCATAAGGCTTGTGCCTATGTACATTATTATAGGGTTTGGCCTTAAAGAATGTTTTATGATATGTCTGACTGCTTAATGCCAGTGAGTTACCTTTTGACTGCCACCCTATTGTGCTGAGAGAGAAATGTTTAAAAAATAGTCAAAGGATTTATCTTGCCTTTATCCCCAGTCTTTACTTATTTTGCCACATGTAACTTCTTTTGTTAATACAGAGCCAAAGGGTGGTAGTTATATATACCTGTATTAGCATGGATGTGCAGAGTCTGTTGTTCTTTCTGAAAGTTTCTGTTAGCCAGAATGGGGGATGTATACACTTTATTGTATCTTTGTAGTTTCATGGAGTCAGAACTGGGGAGAAATCTTGTTTGAGACTTAGATAGAGACCCATAAGAGATCAACCTTAATTATCCTGCTGAAGAGTTACACAAGTTATCTCCTTCACCCAGCCTTTGGGCCGACGGTCTGTGATATTTCACATTTGAAAAAGCTATTTTCTTGTAAGTCTGAAATTATCGATACTACCCCTGGGGTGTGTTGGCCTGCGAATGAAAGTAAAGATATCACTGACTTCTACATAATGGAGTAACTGGAGGCCTGCAGAAATAGGGGAGCCCTGTCTCTTGGGCATTACTTAAGTATAATATATCCTAGCTCATGTTTTTGAAAGTGAGACCCTCTTTGTGGCCCTGTCTCATCCTTACCATTGTCACCACACTGCCATTTCTTTGCCCTGTTCCTTTGGTACAATCAACCAGAAGGAAAGGCCAAGTTATAGAGAGGAGTTGAAGAACATTGACAGCCAGCTAACATATCCATTCCAGTATTGTCAGTTCTGACTGGCAGTAGCAACTCCCCATGCTTTGCAGGCATGGTTCTTTCTTATCCCTTCTGGAAGATTCCTACTTTTTCCTCTGGTGGTGATTCCCATGAAGTATTGACCAGGCCTGACCCTGTTTATCTACTGAAATCTGATTTCAGTAGGTATGGCAGGTAGGGTTTCTCTGTCTGCTCCCTGTGGTTATCATTTGTCCTGTATGCTTAAAGAAGGCAGCGGGGTGGGGGGATAGCAGCAACAGGCAGCCTTTTAGGTATAACCAATGGTGAAGAATGCTGGGATTTGCAGGCTGATAACATCTGGAGCCAGTGTGGTATACTGCTTTGAGCATTGGACTATGACTCTGGAGACCAGGGTTTGAATCCCCATTCAGCCATGGAATCCCACCTTGCACAAGTCACACTCTCTCAGCCTTAGAGGAGGGCAGAAGCAAACCCTCTCCAAACAAATCTTGCCAAGAAAACCCTATGATAGGGCTGCCATAAGTCGGAAATGACTTAAAGGGACACAACAACAGACATCTGGAGGATTGCCTGATTTCCATCCCTGGGTCAATGGCAGGAGGATCTGGAGGTCAGCAGTGAGCCTGTTGGAAGGTTGAATGGTTCTGAAACAAAGGAGACTGGGAAAATGATGGATATAAATATGTTTATATTATAAAGAAGTTATATTGTAAAGGAGTTTAGTTATATTATAAATGATGTGCAAACAAATAATATCTAAAAAATAGTAACTTAAATGTATCGGATAAGTAAGAGACAAGCAGAAACAGCTACACAGTAACAAACACCAACAATTTAGAAGAATTTTCCTTTGATACAGTATTTTACTTAAACAGATGTTTCATCTCATGTACCAATGCCAGATGCATTTCAACAAAACTGTTTTTCAGTGGCACTGCTGTTGGTCCATGAGACAGAACAACTGTATATAAAGCAGTGTATGGGAAAACTGTGTCCCTGGTTGTTTCCTGTTCATTTGATGAACAAAATCAGTTTAAATTTTAGAAGGTGTTTATTGTGTTTGGACATGTGAAAACTTAATTTCTTTGAAATACAGAAATCATACACTCTAAGCCTCTGAAAATCCTGTGATAGGTTCACCTAAGTGTTGCCATAAAGTGGAAACGACTTGAAGGCACACAAAAACAACAATTATTCATTATTTTCCTGGTCTTCTTCTTTTGTTGAGCTATACTTTTAGATCAAGTTTCCTTCCTGTTCTGTTTAGGTTGTAAGCAGCAGCAAGTGTCCTACGATGCTGACCACTGATCCCATTTTTGCCAAGAAGGTTGGGAGGTGTTGGGATGGCCAGTCTGTTTTGATCTATTTACCAATGTTAGGTTTAAACCAAATAGCTGTGACCCCTGTTTTTGTCTTGTCCCTTAAGCAAGTTGTCCTCAGTTGGTAGGTTGGGAATGCAGGCATTCCAGATGTTTTTATACTTCAGCTCCCAGAAGCTCCAGTCTGCTTGGTCAGCAGTGAGGAATTGTGGGAGTTGAAGTCAAATGACATCTGGAATCTCCCCAACTGACAACCTTTTCCTTCCTATAGATCCCAAAAGTTTTGGCAGAGTATGGAGTTGATTTCATGGTTTCACATGAGTAGCAGGCATTTGCTACTGCAAGAAGTAGCAGTAGCTGTTTACTTGAACAATTTTAGAAAGGATTTTGACAAATTCATGGATGATGACTAGTGGCTACTAATCCTGATGGATATGTATTTCCTCCAAAATTATATACTTGTGATATCAGTTGGTGGGGAGCATGAGTGGAGAATGTTATCTTACCCATTACCTCTTGTTGGCTTCTCATGGAAGCATCTGGTTGGCCATTGTGGGAACAAAATGTTGGAGTAAATGGGTCTTTGGTCAGATTAAGTCCCTTCTTATGTTCTTAGGATAGGTGTGAGCAGAGCAGATTGCAGAGCAACCATATTAGCTCTGTGTGCGATGTTGATTTCCAAGTATTTTGAAGACTACAGTTGTGAGGTTGCTTTTTGCAAGTGGCTGTTTCGAATGTTTCCCTCCAGTGCTGTGATATTGATTTCACTGGTTCCCCATCCTTATTCAGAGCGGCGGCATTGACCTTCAAAGTACTTAAATGGTTTAGGACCACTCAGTCTGAAAGGGACATCTTTTCTCATATATTACTGTCTGCATGTTAAGATCAGTTTTAGACATTTCTTTTTTGGCTATTGTTACTCACAGTGGTGTCACAAACAACTCCCAGGTAGAGCCTGCTTGGTGCTTTCACCTATCCCATTTGTGGATTGCTTTTTGTAGGACAATTCCCTTCATATCCTCATTATGTTCATTAAAATATCAGTCTTAGACCTTCCTCTTCTAGTTGGTGTATAAACTTCAGTTTGTTCATTTTTGTATTATCAGTTGAATTCCCAGATTCCAAACATCATAATATTTTAATATTACACTGGGGTGTCATTTTGTTTGGGTTCCTTCATTGACTGTCTGGGATTTTTTGTTACTGTAAATAACTTGGGCTTGGATATGTTTTGCTATGTTTATATCTGGCCTTTCCTCTAATAAGTTTCCAACAATGTGGCTCTTCTCCTCTCCATTTGATCCTCACAACAGCCCTGTGGATTAGGCCAGGCTAAGAGAAAATAACAGCCTGAGGTTACCCAGTGAGTTTCATGGCTTAGTGGGTGCTTCATCTTAGAGCTCCCAAATCCTAGTACAACACTGTATATGTGCCTTCAAGTCACCTGTCATGGTGACCCCATGAATTTCATACGATTTTCTTAGACAAGGAATACTGAGAGGTGGCTTTGCCAGTCCCTTCCTTTGAAATATAGCCTATAGCACCTGGTAGTCATTAGCAGTCTCCCATCCAAGTACTAACAAGGGCTGACCCTAAACTGCCAAAGCTCAGATGGGATCTGGTGTCTTTAGGTCAATTAGGCTGGGACAGTGCAACATTCTTAACAACTATTAAATGTACCCTTGATCAGTCAATGAATTAATAATTCTCTACTGCTGTCACAGACAACAAGGAGGTAGGATGCAAAGTCTGTCATGATTCCACTGTAGTGCAATGGTGCTTAGTTTTTTCAGTGGTACATCTGGTCTCCATTGGACTTGTGGTCAAAAAAGTAATGTTTTCTAACTCCAGTGGCTGACAAATGGCAACTTTGGTCCTATCTTGGACTAGGAAATATGAATAAGCAGGGTGGGGGGAAAGTGGCCCCCAAGCCATGTTTTTGCAGTTTCTGGGGCCATGTCTCCCATGCAGGTAACAATCAAGTCCAACTCGGCTTAGCTTCTGAAATCAAGCCAGTTCAGGAGTATTCAATGTTGTGGGACAATTACAGTAACAGTACAGTTGTCCCTCTGCATTCACGGTGGCATTCACGGTTTTAAGTATTCATGGCTTGAAAATATTCTTAAAAAAATAATAATCCAAAAAGCAAACCTTGAGTTTGCCATCTTATATGAGGGACATCATTTTGCTATGCCATTGCATATAATGGGACTTGAGTATTCACGGATTTGGGTATTCATGGGGGGTCCGGGAACCAAACCCCAGCGAATATGAAGGGACAACTGTATTTTTTATTCATGAATTTAGAACATTTATATCCTGGCCTTTATCTAAAGATTTCAGGGTACAATGAAATAAGCTTGATCACAATTAAAAAGAGTACACAGAAGTTCTAACAGACTAAAATCGTATTAAACAATTTAACATGTTCCAAGAAGACAGTGTAAAACCTGTTAAAACAGTTTGTATAAACAGCATAAAACCAGCTCCAATGTGGAGGAGTCCTGTGAGCTCAAAGCATTAAAGGTTCCTGCAAAGGTCTTCACCTGGCCTTGAAAACACCAGAGCATAAGGGAAGGGCTTTCCACAGATGCAGGTGCCACCACTGAAGAGGCCCTCTTGTAGCCATTTGCTTCATCATACTTGGCAGGAGCAGCTGGAGGAGGACCATGGATTTGCACTCCTGCTAATTTTAGATACAGGAGCTGGTGAGAGTAAAAGCTGAAGGACCTGTGACTCCTAGGCCATATCCTAGGTAGTACTTGGTTTTTTGTTTTTGTTTTTTTATGTGGGTGGTAGAGTGAATTTCTTGCCTCTGATTAGAATCACGTGTCAACAAAGTTATTCTTATGGCCATAGCATAGTACAGGCTATCGTAAAAGGTATCTGACCAGGTTGGTGGGTATGTTTTGAATCACACAGCATTCTTTTTTAATTATTATTTTATTATTGTGAAGTCGAAGGCTTCACGGCCATCATCCATAGATTTTCCTTGGGTTTTTTCCAGGCTCTGAGGCTGTGTTTTTTGGAATAGTTTCTTTCTGCTGGAAATCCCCTTGTCCCTGGGTGGAATTCCTTTGTAAGTGTTGAGTTTTGATTCTATTGTTTTTCAAAACTGGGAGCCAGATTTTGTTTACTTTAAGGGTTTCTTCTTTCCTGTTGAAGTTGTCCAGGTGTTTGTGGATTTCAATACTTGTGGATTCACAAGGATTCTATTCCACTCCGACCCATAGTGAGCACCATTGGATCCCCCACGTATGACTTGGCCAAGTTTCTGCCACACAAATTACAAACCCCTCATTACATCAAAGACTCAGCTCACTTCATAGAAAAAAATCACCAACATCGAATGGAAACCTGGAAATAGACTGATCAGTTTTGATGTTGTCTCCTTGTTCACCAAAGTCCCCAGAATGGACACCATGGAACTCATCCAACAGATATTTCCTGAGGACATCACAGCCTTGTTCAAACACTGCCTCACCACAAGCTATATATAAGGAATTCTATGAACAAATAGATGGGGTAGCCATGGGCAGCCCCCTAAGCCCCGTGATGGCAAACTTTTACATGGAACATTTTGAAAAGCAAGCCCTGGAAACAGCACCAAAAAAAAAAAAAAAAGCCCACAACATGGTTCTGATATATGGATGACACTTTCACCATTTGGAACCACGGAGAAGAAGATTTGGTCTCATTCCTGATCCACCTGAACAGCATCCACCCAAATATCCAATTCACGATGGAAAAAGAAAAGGAAGGAACACTGCCATTCTTGGCTGTCATAGTCATCCACAAACCAAACCAATGGTTAGGCCACAAGGTATACAGAAAACCCACACACACAGACAGGTAACCTACAAAAGAACTCCAGTCAACACCCAGGACAGAAAAGAAGCACAATAAAAACATCGGTAGACCGCGCAAAAAGGATCTGCGAACCCCACTACCTGGAGGATGAACTGAGGCACCTAAACTGGGTCCGACAGGCTAATGGTTACTCCAGATCAGACATCACAAGAGCAGCCAGACCCAGAAAAAACCACAGGAATGAAGAAGAAAAACAGCCACCCAAAGGGAAGGTATTTTTACCATACATCAAAGGAGTCACAGACAGAATAGGGAAACTGATGAGGAAACACAACCTCTAAACAATCTACAGATCAACCAAGAAAGTCCAAGAAATGCTACGCTTAGCGAAGGACAAAAGAGACCCTCTCACAGCTGCAGGAGTTTACCACATACCATGCAGCTGTGGACAGGTTTACATAGGGACCACTAAATGCAGTGTGCAAACACGAATCAAGGAACATGAGAGACACTGCAGACTGGGCCAGCCAGAAAAATCAGTAGTAGCAGAAAATGTTATAAACCAACCTGGGCACAAAATGTTATTTAAAAACACAGAAATTCTGGACCAGGCCAACAACTATCATGTCAGAATGCACAGAGAAGCTATTGAAATCCACAAACACCTGGACAACTTCAACAGGAAAGCAAAAACCCTTCAAGTAAACAAAATCTGGCTCCCAGTTTTGAAAAACAATAGAATCAAAACTCAACACTTACAAAGGAATTCAACCCAGGGACAAGGGGATTCCCAGCAGATAATGGCCCATCAACCAACCATTAGCCAAACAGACACTAATCATCCTTGTATTTCTATACCCAGAAACTAACCATTCAATTACACAAATTTACATATACTCCCCAACAGGGGTTCACAATATATAAACTCCACACACACTCCTACCCAACCATTCTCTGAAGATGCCAGCCACAGAGGCAGGCGAAACATCAGAAAGAAACTATTCCAGAACATGGCCTCACAGCCTGAAAAAAAACCCCAAGGAAAATCTATTTTATTATTGTTTTCCACATAAAAACACATACATTTACACATAGCAAACAAATCATATCAACAAACAAGTACTGTAGTCAGTGCTCTTCCCTCCCTCCCTTCCCTTCCTGTTACATATAACATACAAATTAATATAGTTTATATAATTCTTAAAAATCAATATTTTATCTTTCAACTTATTCACTTTCCAAGTGTTGAGGTATCAGCTAGAAATTACTTATAAATTACCTTCCTTTTTCGTAACTTAGAAATTAACCGAAATAACATTTTCTTTCTCTCACTCATTAACCCCCTTTAAATATTCTATACTCTTTCAACCTTTTCTAAGTTATTTTTTTCTACCATGTGTCTTTTCTATCTTGAGTAGACCACTTTAGATCATTAATACAACATTCTTAACCTCAGTATAATTTTGTATAGCTCTAGTGGGAGTGAATTGGTAGAATTGGCCCCCATTAAGCTAGTAATGCCAAGGTGTGTGATTTTGGTATCAAAGCCCATAGTCCATTTTATCAGGACATATTGATATAATGTGTATTTGGCCAACCCCTCCCCACTTTAATACCTGCAAATAAATGACAATGGTAGATGAGCAAGAGTGTTACAAGTATGTGGGTGGGGGGAGCTGCTAGAATTGTGGTTTCCAGAAAAAAAATAGCTTTGGCATAAATGTGTGATACGGTTTTTTCTTTTAGGCTCTCAAACAGAGGAGAGCAGCTCTGGTTTGCTGAATGGAATTTCATCCTACTGAGTTTACACTTGTAATCCTGGGATTTAATTTTCGCCCTTTATTATGTACTTTGGATTTTATTTTTGCGTGGGGTTCATTTGGAGAAGTTTCTTGCCCCTAACAGTTTCCATTTCTTGGAATGCTTAGGATTTTGCAGGCTAAATAGGCTCTTAAAAATGAGTACATTTGGGGGGTGAGATGTACCTCATGGGCACAAATTGTTGAAATGCTTTGTGTTTACATTTTTCCAAATGTCTCTGTTTTTGTGTGTCATTGGCAGAGAGTAAAAGCTGAAGTCCCTGTGACTCCTAGGAATTAAATTTCTGTATGTTACCTTGCACCGATACAAATTTGCATTTAACAGCTCACCTCATTGCCACAAGTGATCAGAAATTCTGTGTAGGTGAGTGAGTGTCCTGTCTGAGGACAGAGATATTGTTATCCCATTTGCTATCACTCCCACAACCTCCTCCCCTGCCAGCACCTTCTTAGAATGCATTTTTAAAGCATACTAGCCCATTGAGTGGTTAGTATCCTGCATACAGACTATGGAAATACAGTATGACTATGTTGGGATAATGGGTGTGTAGGAGGGTGCTTCCCTTTCTCCACAACCAGCATGGCAATAAAGGACACTAAAAAATAATTGCAGGCTAGTAACTAATGTAGCGTGCTAGGCCTAGTACTAGTATTCGAGGTCTCAACCTAAATAAAATAATGTTGAGGTTGCATCCCTAAAATGCAAACTAGCGGTTTTAAGCATTGGTACATTTAGATGTTGTGGGTGGGTAAGTTTGCCTGAACTAAGTGTTTTTAAAAGGTTGGATTCATTTTAAATTGGGGTTGGATGTTGTGCATGCGTGCAGCTGGAGGTGTTGATGTCTGTCTTTTCTTCATTTGATGCCTTCCCCCCCACCCCTAAAAATCAAGGGAAAGAAATGAGGCCACCAAACCTGCTAGTTTCCCTCTAGATTTATGGGAAATGAATGGGGAAAGTTGCTGATGTGGCAGTACAGAAGGAATTTGGGGACGGCATGGGCAACTGGCAACTGCATTGGGGGCAGCTGTAGCAATAGAAATGAAGGTTGTTACAGGAGTCACAAGAAACGGAATAAGGTGTATGTGTCTTTAGTTGTGCTGCAGAGCAGATATTGTGAAAAGATCCAGCATGTTCCATGCCTTAAGATCACAGCCTGGTATCACCACAACCTCTCGTTTCACCAAATTTTTAACAGGGAATAGAATTCTCATTGCATCCACTCAGTAGTTCTGCCCTGGAACCCAAGAAACATTTTCAAGGTCATCTCTTTCCCCCTCTTCTTTAAATTAAAGTGGAATGAAACATGCCTCTCCCACCCACCCCCCTTTTGAGTCTGTTCTTTTTATTGCACTGCAGCCAAGAACTGCCACCCAAGGCTGATTAAAGTGGGCAAGGACATTTTTCACATTATGGCCAAAATGGTGTGGGTGCGCTATGCCAGTGTTGCACTTTTCCCCAGGTTGCACAGTAGTGGCAAGAGAAGGCAGGCAAAATCTGCAAGCTTCAATGAGCCTCTTTCTCCAGTGCCTTACGCCTGGACTTTTGCACCAGCAGGATTCTCTGCATGTACATGGTGCGTTCGTGTGTGCTTCTGTACACAGAGTCTCCCTCCCTCCGCTGTACAGACCCATGTGCATCAGTAGTGTGGAACTTTTGGGCCTTTTGGCTACTTGGGCTGCAGCTCCCAGAAGCCCCAGACAGCATGGCTGACAGAAAAAGGATTATGGGAGCTGCAGTTCAAAACATCTCGAGGGTCAAAGGACCTCCCCTCTTTGACATATGGAATCCATAATTACTTTGCCTCTCCTGTCCTAGGTCAGTTAAATGCCGGTGTCTCCAGCCACGTGTAGTAGAATACATGGATTTTGGCCTATAGAGCTTTAAGTATACTGTCAAACAGAGGTGAACTCTGAGCACAGTTGGGCCACGAACATGTAAAAATGGCCAGGTCTGTTTGGACTACCGGTCTCTCTAGTTCAGCATTTTGTCTGCCAGATACATGCCTCTTAGGAAGTTCATCCAGGAGGAGGGCATGATAGGAATATCTCCTTTTGTTAATTCACACGTGAGCAGAGCTTCCAAACATGAAGATTTTAATGGTTAGTGTGACTGGTAGCTAGATTCTGGGTGGCCAGTTGCATGTAAGCAGTTGGTCTCATTTGGCTGAAACACACTCTGTTTAGTTCCATTGATCTCAGTGGGAGAAGGCTAATCAATTAATATATGCTATTGTCTATGACTATGAAGTTCATACCCTAATAAGCCACTCAGGGATGAAGAGAGGACTAAAACCTATTTAAAATGTGAAAAGTAAAAATTCAGTCCCTCCCAATGCCCCCCACCCTCTACAGTGCAATTGGAGGCAAAAAAAAAAAAAGACTTGGGGGCCACAAAAATGCCCTTGGGCCACATGTGCTGCCCTTTCCTCACCTCTGCTGTAGAGGATGACGTGGTGGTGGCAAATGATAGATGTGCTACACCTGAAAGTATGTGTTCACAGCAGCATGCACAGAGTGCAGGAAGTTTGCAATCCAATTGTACGACTAGCAATTGCTTTAAAAACCTGATTACATAGCACTTCACATTGCATTTTGCTTGTACCAACAGCAGCAGAGTATTGGCTTGAAACATAGTTAAGAGCCTCTGTGAAATCTGTCTGAAATCCCTAAGCTACAAAAGACAAAGAAGACTTTTTGTGGTTTTTTTCTGGGCTGTGAGACTGTGTTTTATTCCTGACGCTTTGCCTGCATCTGTGGCTGGCATCTTCAGACTACCACTCCCAGCAGCCCTGGCCAGTACAGCCAGTTGTTAGGAATGCTGGGGGTTGCAACAGTATCTGAAGGCCTGCCAGTTTCTAATTGTTTTGGCCTTCAACTCCCATCAGTCTCAGCCAGCATGGGATTTTGGGAGTTGCAGTCCAAATCTGGCAAGAAGAAATGTAGTGTTGGAAAAGAGTTCTACAGATACTATGGACTGCTAAAGAGACAATTGAATAGATCTTGGAGCAAAACAAGCCTGAACTCAACCTAGAAATAAATATGATTAAACAGAGGCTATTGTTGATGTTGATGTGTGCCTTCAGAACATTTCCAGTTTATGGTGACCCTAAGGTGAACCTGTCACAGCTTTGTTGGGGGTGGCAGGATTTGTTTGGGGGAGTTATCTTTACCTTCCTCTGAAGCTGAAAATGTGACTTTGCCCAAGGTCATCCTGTGAGTTCCCATGGCCCAGTGGGGATTTGAACCCTGTTCAGTGGCATGACTCATTGGAAAAGAGAATAATGCTTGGTAAAATGGAAGGCAGTAGGAAAAGTAGGAGGCTGCACTACAGGTGGCTTGAGGAAGCCACAACTGCCATGAGTTTTCAAGACCTGAGCAGGACAGTTGACTGGGTATGTTGGAGGTCTCTCAGTCATAAGGTTGGCATATGTTTAAGTTGACTTAATAGCAGATGACAACAACAACAACAAAGTCCAAAGTGTTTGAATGGCATTAAGTCAGAGAAGGCTGTTTCCATTCTGTTTAAGGGCATTAGAGTTCAAATTGTACCTAGGAATGAACTTCTCACTCACTCACTCAGATGAAACAAAATTAGGGTGATGTGTCCGTGGTTCAGGAATCATTCTGGCTGCAGCACTGCATTTGATTTAACTGATTTTTTTTAAAAAAAAAAACTTGTTGAAGGGGTTATCTGTGTGCAGGATTTGTGTTTCTGAGAATCCCTGTGCATTCAAAGTATCTTTGATTGTGGACACGTGCTGTTAGGTAGGTTCTCTGAGAGAAGAGCTTATGCATCTGCATGAAGCACATACAGGTATATGAGGCTATATAATCAAGCACATTTTTGAGAGCGGTGGCAGTGGCCGGGGAGGAGTTGGGATTCTGCCACATTTTATCCTTGACAGTACTGCAAGTACAGTCCCTATTCTGTGATGTGTTTGTAGCTTTTGTTAGCTTTTGCAGCCTTGCATCCCATCTTGGGAGAAAGGTGGGGCATAAATCCAATAAACAAACAAACAAACAAATAAATAGATAGTTCAGAATTTGAAGCATTTTTGCTCCCTGAGAAAGTCTGAAAGGTGCCAGGTTGCAGTACTGTCTTCTTGCCTGTCCTGTTGAGAAGTAGTTGGCCTCTTTTTTCATTCTTTTGCCACACAGATTCCAGGTGGGCATGGGGAAGGTGATGTGACATGGAGCAAGTTGTGGGAAAGTACGTGAGGGCAGGAAGGAGCACTACTTAAGAGAAACAAATCTTTCCCTTCTCCATCATGACGTATGTGAGCCTAAGTCTACATGGGTTTCCCCTGCCCTGAAAAATGCTCAGCACATGTGATCAAGGAGGAGAAGCAGCACACAACTAAATGAGCAAGATAGGCCCCTGAGAAATATACATGCCTATGTGTGTAAATAAAGTATTTGGAGTTCCTCTCTTCTGTGACATTCACATCCTGCTCAGTTGCAGATCATGGTGGCCCATGCTGGGAGGAAGAACAGCCCCTAAATTGTTCCTCCAGAGCCTCCTAGAAATTGTTCTCACTTTGACAGAGCTGCTTGAACCATACAGACTATCCTGTACTCTCTAAACCAACCTGCTGGCCTCAGATGTGTTGAAGTACTCTACCCATAAATAGTGTTGAAGCAAGGTCCAGCTGCCCGTACAGCCAGCTTCTATACATGGAATGGAGAGAACTGTCATAATTTTGTTCATCTCAGGGAGTATTTGGGCCCCCCATTAATGGTGGAGAGCCCTAGTGCTCTCCATGTTCCAAAGCAGTCTGTATCTCACTAGCCATTTCGGGGAGACAAAACAACAGTAACAGAACAGGGGAAGGGAATTGCCTTGATGTTTTACTTGCGGTCTCCTAGCACCTTCCCTCTGGCCATTGTGGCCCAGTAGGTTCTGTTGAGCTTGTCATTGGTGTGGGACTAAGTGCAGGACCTGTGGGATAGTGTGCAAGTGGTGTTCCTTTCGCATGATTAATCCAGCCTTTTTGCAGCCTGGTGCTCTTCAGACAATTTGGATTACAGCTTCCATTGTGCCTGGCTGTCTGGGGATGGTGAGAGTTGTATTCCAGAACATCTGGATAGCGATGATGCTCAGTTAATAAACATTTCCTGCTTTGGAGCAACATAGATGTTTCCTCTGTTCAATTGCAACCTTTTTCTAGGAATGGAAAGTGCCTAAAACAAATGCATATAGAACTTGTAGAATAGTGACCATCCTTTTGAAAGCAGTTTCCCCTCCTTGTTTTTTCTCACAATAGGAACTTGTAGAACACATTCAGGTGTTGCCCCAACACATGTTTGTGGCTTCAGAACTGTTGTGGCTACTGATGTGCACATTTGAATAGACTATTCCAACTAGAACTCGCAGAATTGAGCAATTTAACGTGTGTTTAATTATGTTCCAGCTACATAGTTATATATCTATACTCTCCACATACACTGGGCTAATGGGACTTGTAAAAACAAATACAGTTAGACAGCATTAAGAGATACAAAGGAGCACTGAAGGTGGGGCTCACCTTCTAGAGCTGATGCACCACTTTTATCTATCTATTTATCTGCTTGTATGCCTTATATTTATTTAACCTGAATACATTAAAATCTCCTAAGCAGTTTACTGCATTTGACATGCTTTATCTCATTGAATACTGCCCTCAGGTAGTGGCATTTTTTTTAATGAAATAAAAAGGAAGAGAAAGAAACCTTCCCAACAGTTATTTATTACCTGCTTTGTTTAAACAATTGACTCTTTTATTCAGTCATTATTTTTTTGCCCTTTATTACCTACTTTTTGAGAGGAAGGAGGGCCACTAGGGCAAATATAGGTGCATCTGTCCATATATGGAAATTATATGTCTGGGTGTACACATGCATGTGTGTTTATTTGTGTGTATTTATGCATGCTTGTGTATGTGTGTGTATGCCTGTAGTGTATGTGTGTGTATGCCTGTGGTGTATGTGTATGTATGGGTGTATGTATATGTAAATGTGTAGTTGCCTGTAATGTCCGTGTATATGACTGTATGTATGTGCCTATCTGCCTGTACTGTATATGTATGTGTATATGCCTTTCATGTCTCTGTGTGTACAAGTGCATGTATCTGTAAGTGTGTATATTCCTGCGATGGCTGTGTTATGCCTGTGATGGGCATGCATTTATGCATGTGTATGCATCTACGTGTGTGCATGCCTGTGTATGTACATGGAAAGAGGAGGTATCATTTTGGTCCATTCATTTGCGTACCTTTCAATACTGTGCTAAACCAATCAGATCCTTTTAAAAAAAAGACTCCATGCAATGGGATTGAGGGATGCAAATAAGCCCTGACCCCAGCCAGGGGAAGGCAGCCCCTCTTTCTTTCTGCAGTGGAGCACAGAGAAGGAGGAGGTTGATTGGGTGGCACTCTGTGTCTGGCTAGCTGGAATGGCAGGGTGGGGGGGAGCAGCCAGCTTGGCTCCTCCTCTCTCTCCTTCCCTCCTCCTCGCATTCTGTGCTGGGCAGGGAGGGGGGAAGAGGAGGAGGAGGAGGAAAGGAAGAAGACGCTGAAGGTTTGGAGGAGGAGCTGCTGCTGTTGGGGCCGGGTAGGATCTGGCATCGGATGGGGGAGACCTGGGGCTGGGGTAGAAGGGAAAGGCAGCTTGCACCTAGAAAACAGGAAAAAGGGGGGAACATAGAGGTAAGGGAAGGGGGCAGAATTGCTTGGTGGAAATCAGGTACGACTGGGAGGAACAGGCGGGGGGGGGAGGCTTGGGAAGGACTGTCGGGCTGGTAGCTTTTTTTGGGGGGAGGAGGAAGGATGTGAAGGTGGAGTGGAGATGACAGAGGACTGGAGGTTTGAGGATAAAGAGGTATGTGTGGGGGGGGGGAACGCAAGATGTGGAGCTTACAAGGGGTGCCGAGAGGCAGGCTGGCTGAGAGGCATGACCTGATCTGCAGATGGGTGGGTTCAAGAGGTGCTCAGGTTCAGGAGCTAGGAGGGGCTGGGATTTGGGGTTAAGGAAGGGGGGGTATTTCTGGGGTTCCTTGGGCAAATGTGGGGTGAGGCAGGGCAGGTGAAGGGACTGCAGTCAGCAGGTGGGCGAGGATTATAGGTGTCTTTGGGGGCTGGGAGTGTGGAGGTACAGGCAGAAGTGAGGCCGAGAAGGAGATGGGAAAAAGAAGCTTAGAAGGTCAGGAGGGGGCTGAGAAAAAGCTAGGATTTGGAGGAGGGCAGAAGCAGTAGGACATGGGTGGCAAAATACAATGTAGTCAAGCAGCTACAAGTGGGAGCAGAACAGAACTCTGGTGTGAGGGTGATCGGGTGGGGCAGGGGGTTTGGGAGAAGGCAGATGGCTACATGTTGATGAAAGAGACATGCTCATGTAAAAGGGGTTGCAGGCGTATAGTTCTTTAAGACTGATAGTTAAGGTTCCACCTGTTTTAATTCTCAGGGCTGTTTTTTTGCTCAATATCCACTCTCTATAGCATTCCCTAATTGGGTATCTTCCTGATCTGTTGGACTATGAACCCCATCATCCCCAGCCAGTCTTGCCCTGTTAGGGCAGGTGCTTCTCTCTGACATTTTCAAGTAGTCAATTTTTGCACCTTCTGCTGGGATTTCCCCACATCTCAGAGCCAGGATCTAGAGTGATTTATTGGTAATGTGCAGATAAATTTATATTTGAACACTTTGTTAGTCAGTGAAAGGGCCAGGAAACACCACAGATTTGAAACAGCTTGAATGTTCCTAGATGTTTGAAGGGGAAAAGGTGGATGATGCAGTATCCTTTCACCACTGAAACTACAGTACAGTACTCTCACCTCCTTGGGAAGTGAATAAAGACTGGAGTATTATTTATTTATTTATTTATTTATACCCCGCTCTTCAGCCACAAGGCTATCAGAGCGGCTTACAAATTGTTTTAAGCAATAGCTATTTACACATCTACACTGCATTAAACAGTTTCCAATGTGTGTTAGCTAATTGCCCCCCACAAGCTGGGTACTCAATTTACCGACCTACGAAAGGATGGAAGGCTGAATGAACCTTGGAGCCCGCTGGAATTGAACTTGTGACTTGGTGGCTTGCAGTACTGGCATTTAACCACTGCGCCACCAGGGCTCTGGCATAAAGCATATGGACTGATACCTGTCCTGTGAGCCATGGCAACAAGAGGAAAATAATTGCGTTGCTCATACATGGATCCCCAGAGTTGTGTTCTGCTCTGTTTTCTCTAGTGGGTAGGTGGCTTCTGGAAATGAATGTTGAGACCCCCAGGCTTATTTATTCATTTATATCTGATTTATTTTATCCTGCCTTTCTCCTAATATAGGGACTCGAGGCAGCTAACAATGGATGGATAAACTTTGGTAACAGAGAGATTGTTTCATTTCCGACAGACTGGGCAGACACTAGACGAGGGTCTACCAGCAGATTTCTTCTGTGAGTGGTAGTTGTTGTGAATGGTTTCCCTTTTTTCCCATCTCTCCTGACTCCCAGTGGTTTTATCCAACAAAAGCCCCCTTTTCTTCCCAACCTAGGCTACTAAAATCAAGAAAGCTGGTCCAGTGGCTGAGAAAGCAGGAGCAGATTTTTATGTGACTCCCCCATTTTTGGTGTTGAAAGCAAATTCCTGGGCAGGGCTCAGCAAAGCTACGTTTGGTGTTTATTTGTTTGTTGTTGTTGTTTAATTTTTAATTTTTGGATAACAGCTCCCATAATCCCCCAGCCTGTGTGGAAGATGACTCTCTTGGCTGGGGGATTCTGGAGGCGGTACCCAAGCTGGGGTTTGGGGTTGGGAATCTGCTCAGAGACAACTCATCACATACTTCTAAATCTTCCTTCCTGTGCCACTCCCTGCCCCCCCACTCGTGATCCAGTAGATTTCATGGTTCTAGTGTAAAACAAAGTCAATCCTGCAAGCTTAAAGTCTGCCTACCTCTGATTTTAGAGGAGACCTTCTCTTGTACTTTTCATGTTATTGTTCCTTCCAGGGCCCATTCAGAATTTTAAAAATAACATGAGCCCACTGAGATGTATGACTTCAGAATATATGCTGGGGGACAGGAGTGGTACACTTGTATCCTTTTTAATGTGTCCCCCTTCCCATAAAACAATAGCCTGTGACAGAAATTTTGATCCCTGTCTCCTCAAGCTTGTTAGCTTTCTTATATTGTAGGTTCCCCCACACCCATTTCAGGTCCTAACTACTCTAAAGGCACCAGATCCTATGTGATCTTGGAAGCTAAGCAGGGTCAGCCCTGGTTAGTACTTGAATGGGAGTCCAACAACAAATCCCAGGTGCTGTAGACTATATTTCAGAGGAAGGAATTGGCAAACCACCTCTGAGTATTCTTTGCCTAAGAAAAACCTATGAAATTCATAGGGTTGCTATAAGTCAACAGGTGACTTGAAGGCACATATGCATACACAACCCCCCCCCCATTTCAATTTATTTCTACTGTATTTCATTTATATCCCACCATTCTCCCAAAATGGGGCCCAGAACTCTATTTCAAGGAGTTGTGCATGTTAAAAGTTACATTAAACAGTAACATGGTTGCATTAAATGGCAAGTGTAAAATTGCTAGGAATTGAGACTTGAAACCTGCCAGTGCTAGATGGACTGACAGTATGAGACTTATTATAAGAACCTTTAATAGATTGATGTGGCAGTCTTTCAGTCAGGAAAGGGTATGCTCTTAATTGAAGACTTTAAATAGAATCCTCAACTTTTCAGTAAACAAAATGTCCAGTTCCCAGGATTCTTGATGAAAAACTTGTTTTTGAATGAGTTTTTTAAAAGCTAAGCTCAACTATTTAATATAGTTTATTAAATGGGTCTGCCAGTTTCCCCATCCTGTGCTGGATCTTATTTATCCATGTACTGGTCTGATGAGGTAACCCTCCTTTTTTGTACTCAGTTGTATGCAAAACCTAGGTTACTATTGTATGAGAAAAACCCCTGGTTATTAATTCTGTCTGGACCCTCTTGGCAATATTATACTGGTGCAGAGCATATTTATCTGGTTGCAAAATTGAAACACTCCAGGATTATCCTATGAGAACTTGTAATCTACTAAGCCTGGGTGAGGACCCTTTGGCCCTTCAGAAGTTTTGGGCTCCTAGAATCCTTAGCTGGCTTGGTCCAGCATAAACCATTTTCTCCATGTGCTTCATAGAGCCAGCACAGTGTAGCAGTTAGAGTGTTGGACTATGACTCTGGTGACCAGGGTTCAAATCCCCGCTCGGCCATGAAAACCCACTGGGTGACCTTGGGGAAGTCACACACACAGCCTCAGAAAACCATGTGATACATTCATCTTAGAGTCACCATAAGTTGGAAACAACTTGAAGGCACACAGGAACTTCAGAGCATGTGGATGGCCATGGTTTCCTAGCCCCTCTACCTCCCCCCCCCTGTTGTTTCAGATCACCCCCCTTTTGCCCCAGCAGTCCTAGTCAAACAGTGAAAACAGAAGATTGAATTCCTAGGTTGGGCCACCATATGTGGTCTGAGCAGGGACCACCTGGTGGGTCATAATTAGTGTGCAGGCTTACTCTAGTCATTTGATGAGCTTGTTTAATTTGATGTATAAACCACTCTTGTCGTTAACAAGTTGCTTCATTGCCCTGGCTGACCAGAAACTCCATGCAAGTGAGCAAGTGGGCAGAGGAAGTCTAGATCGCCACTAGGCTGCTTGGTTCCTGCAGTGGCTGTAGAGGGGTGGGGGAGAAAGAGAGAGAGAGAGAGACTTCTTTCTTGCAGCCAGCCTGAGCAGGCAGACAGGCTCCTAGTTGCTTAGTATGCTAGTAAAACACACACACACACACAAAATATGCAGTCTAGAAACACACACTTTGTTTGCAAAGTTGTTATAATCCAGTTTGTTGGCTTGCTACTCTCATCACCTTTGCTGTGCAGAGAAGGGCTGATAGGAGTTGCAGTCCAGCAGTATCTGAGTGATCATGTGTTCCCCACCTCTCATTATAAATTATCTGCTTCAAAGTTTGAGTGGTGCAATTTATGGCTTACTTTTTCTGCTGTTAGTGAAAACTGTGGGAAAGAGTCTGGACATGCTCTAGCAAAAAAAAAAAAAAGGCTAGTAACTGATGTTTTAATGGGCCACATTGACCACAGAGATTTATGCACACTCATCAGATGAAACAAATTTAAAAGTCACATTTCTGGGTGTTGTTGTTATTATTGTTAATACAGTTTATTGACAACATTTTCTTGGAGCCCATAACATAAATTTCCCCAAGTCAGTTCCAGTTAAACAAATATAGAAACAATTTAGGTACCAAATAAAATATAAAACCAGTCAGTAAAATTATGTAAAGTGTATTAGGAAACAGAGTGTACCCAACCTACAAATTAAACTAGTCATGAGCTATAAAAGTCCAATATGGCTTAGGTCAAGACACTCTGAAATTCCGTATCTCCCTATACGAATCTGCCAGATTTTAAAGATCTACAGAAGAAGGCTTTCTTTCCGTCCCACTGCCCTCACAGTCTTGCTTGGTGCGGGCATAAGAGAGTCTTCTCAGTGGCTGCTCCCACTCTCTGGAACTCCCTTCCACGGGAGGCTAGCCTGGCCTCCTCCCTGCTTAACTTTTTCTGGCAGGCAAAGACTTTTTTTTTCCAAGCAGGCTTTTAATGTGTAAACAGGGAGGCTTCTTATTGGGATGTGTGGGTTTTTTTTTTTTAATTGCAAGTCTTTTAAAATACTTTTATGCTGTTTGGTGTGATGAATTTTAATTGTTTTTAAATTTTAATTGTTAATTTTTTAAAATTGATTATCTTTGGGAGTCACCTTGGGAACCACTCTGGGAGAAAGGCAACATACAAATAAAATAAATCCACAGATTTTAAAACGGGATGGGGGACTGCATGCATTATTTGAAAGGCTCTGACAAACCAAGTGGTCTTTGCTTGATGTCAAAAAGACTACAGAGATGACACTATGCAACACAACATCTCTGGAATGTTTGTCCCACAGCTGAGGTGCCACTGCTAAAGAGGCCCTCTTTCTCTGATCAACCACCTGACCTTATTTGTCAGACACAGCACAGGGACTCTGAGAAGGGCTTAATTATTCAGGTAAATACATATGGGAGAAGGTAATCTGCCAGGTAACCTGGTCCCAAATCAAATTAGGCCCAGAAACTGACAAGGAGCTCTTTTTAGTTGTTCATTCGATCCAAGATAGGTACTTCCTATTTGATAAATGCTGCAGGTAGTTCACACTTGTACAAGTCTTTAAAATTGGGTCCCATTTTTGAATCTGAGGGGCCCCCAACATTTGTTGGCTCTTGCACAGGGGATCTTTTAAAGTGGAGATTTCCTAAATTTACTTTTCCAGATTGCAGATACTCAAATGATTACCATTCTGATTTTTGGAACTGAAGAAATTAATATTACTTGCATACTTTTTGTTCAGAGATATCTTATATGTTGTGGCTGGCTTCTTGACAAGTTGAAATAGTCCTCCTTAGGCAAGGCTAAGTGGCTTAAGAAATTGATACAGGCTCCCCCATTTTAAGATAAGCAAACAAACTAGTTCTGGTGCCAAACAATAAATATATCTGTCTGTCTGTGCTCCATATTGGAAGGTGACACTAAAAAAGATATGGAAAGACAATTGCATGTATAAATTTGTGTGTGATACAGCCTTCCCCAACCCTGGTATGAACCAGGTGTGTTGGACTCCAATTCCTTCACTCCCCAGTCTGCATGGAGACAGTTGGGAATGATGGAAGGAGCAGCACCAGGTTGTAAAGATGGTGTAGGGGGAACTTCAGAAGCTACCATTCTTGCTATTTCATATTAGGGATGCTGCAGACTGTGGTAAGATACTTGTGTGTTTTATACTGGATGAAAATAGAAACTGACAGGACTATGGGATTTAGCTGGGCATAAAAGTCTGTGTCTTTGTGGAAGCTGTGCATTCTGGGAATGTGAAAAGACATCTTAGCTTTTGCTTAACCCTGATTGTTTCCTCCATTCCAGCCAGCTGTAATCAGCCTCTTCCTTCATGAGGGTCATTCTAGCCTGATTGTGTGACCCTCGGAGACCTGAACTGCAGTTGAAGCTGGGGAGGAGGACGTTTGGTCAGCCACCTCCCCTCATCCTAGAGCTCAGGCTCTTCCTTTCGCCATGGCTGACCCCATCATGGACCTCTTTGATGATCCCAACCTCTTTGGCCTGGACTCGTTGACGGACGAGAGTTTTAACCAGGGTGCCCCAGATCCCATTGAGGAGGCCCTGGGATTGCCGGGAGGGGCATTGGATTCTCTGGCCGGTGGATCCAAGGAGCAGCAAGCCACTTCGCAGCCAGCATCTGCCCAAGTACAGACTCTGCCCCTCCCAGATGCACAACCTGAAGCTGGGTCCGAACTGTCCCAGCAGGACCAGCCGGGACTCCTGCAAGCCTCCCAGGATCAGGAGGTCCTCAGCCAGGGCAATCCATTCATGGGCGTCTCCTCCACAACCACCACACCAGCTGTCGCCCCCTCTTCCTCCACTGGTGGCCAGGCAGCCGGTACGACAGCACCCCCTCCTGCTACTCCTCCTACGGCCCCAAAGATCGTCATCTTGAAGGCACCTGCGGGCAATTCGATGACGGGCGCTCATGTGGCCCAGATCCAAGCCCAGCCCATCGGGGCAGCCAATGGGGGCAAAGTCACCTTTGCCAAGGTACTGACAGGTACCCCCTTGCGGCCAGGTGTTTCCATCGTCTCAGGCAACGCGGTGCTGGCCACCAAAGTGTCCCCTGGAGCCGGGACCCCTACCACACTCCATCGGCTGGTGCAGCCTGGCCGACCTGTCAAGCAGCTGGTGCTGCAGCCCGTCAAGAGCCAGGCCACGCCAAGTACTGGGACCACGCCCATCAAACCGGCTGTGACTCTGACCTCCACTCCAGCACAGGTGAGTTAGGCACAGCAGCTAAAACTGGTCTCCTGACCTGGGTGAAAGTTCAGTTCTTACCAAATTTTGAAAAATAAAGGCTGGATGAGAATGTAATTTTGTCCACCAGTCCCATGCTCAATGAAAAAAAAACCTATTGAACTTCTGCATAGGAGCTAGTTTCCTTTTTAAAAAACATCTCTTTATTTTCCCATTTATTGATAGCAATTAAAATAGTTTAATTTAGGGGTGTTTTTGTTTGTTTTTTATAAAATGATAAAAACATCATCTGAATCCAGCAACATGAGCCACAGCATAGACCAAGATAATCGCGTCACAAAGCTGGAAAGTACTCCAAGGACCATCTAGTCCAACTCCCTGTTGGCACAAGAATCCAGTACTAAAACACCCTTGAGAGACAGCCACGCTAACTCTGTTTGAAACTTTCCAACAATGCTCCAGCTTACGGTGTGTGGGGGGGGGCATTCCACTGTCAAACAGCTTTTATAGTCAGGACGTTCTTCTTAAAGCTGGAATCTTTCAATTTGAATCCTTTAGTGCAAGGCCTATCCTCTGGAGAAGGAGAAAACTTGAGCCAATGTAGTTTATCTTCTTTTTTGGAAGTCAAATTGGAATTATAACAAGTAACTGATTATTTGTAAATAGTTCCAAACTCTGGTTCCCACTCACGGACAGGTCCAAGACTTGTTTCTAGGCATCTCCAAGGAAAATTAAAAGGACTTGGACTGCTGTTGCTGATTAGATTCAAGGTTAGAGTAAGGACCCTTCTTTCTTGCATTGCTACATTTCCAAGTGCAAAGGCTTGATTGGGTTTGGAAGCCTTCAGACATGCAACTGGATTATGGATTTTTTTTTAAAAAAAATAATGAGTAAAGTGTGTAAAGCAAGGGTTTTGTGTATTTACTTCCCAAAAATTATTTCTAAAAACTAAGTAACAGGGACTTAATGTAACTTTTGTATAAGACTAAGACTGTGTATAATATCAAATCATTACAATTCCTGGTCTTAGTTTCTTTTTCTCAGTTCTTTTTATGGGAATGAATGCTTTACGTCTGCTTTACCCTCTGGAGTAGTAGGGGAGGGAAAATAATTCTTTTTGTTTCACTAATGTTAATGGTTTCTTCTGTTAGGATTTTATGCCTGCTCCTAATATACAGGCAAAACAACAGAGGTTCCTTTGCAGTTTAGGACCTTGCAACTCCATTTGTAACAAAAAAATTTAAAAATATAAAGTGAATTCAATTTATAATTGTTGTCAGAATAAATTACAATAAGCCCCCCTTATCTGCTGACTTGCTTTCTACGGTTTCACTTAACCCCAGCCCCCCCCCCAAAAAATACCCACTCCTGCTCACCTGCAACACAAGTAGTGTAGCACGTACTGAGAGAGGTGCAAGGCTGACTTCAGAGCTCCATCAGATAAATACTGAGGCGAGGGAGGGAGTAGCAATAGATAGTGAATGGTAAAAATGACAACGTGCAGTGGCGGGACTGCTCTCTCTTGCCGTCCCTCCCTGTGAGCACATCTGGCCACCTGGTGTCTGCAGGATGAACAAGGAGCTCTGGGAAAGTACCCCACAGTTATTGCCCCCACCCAGGCGGTAATGATGGTGCCAACGGCTTCAGTTCTGCCTCCCTGAGGGCAAAATGAGCAGGTATCCAGAGAAGGAGATGGCCATCTTCTGCAAGCAATGGCTCATCGTTGCTAATATGTCTGGGTCAGACAAGCACACGGAAATAGCCACAGTGCCGGGGGGAGGGGGAAGCAGCAGCTGCACTTGTACTACTGAGTCCCCAACCACTGCTACCACCTCCTCCGCTTCCTCATCCGCCGGCGTGGTGCTTTGCTGTTTCATCTGCAGTAGTGGGATCAGATGGAGCAAAGAGCTGAGGCTGCAAGTCAGGTTCCCCTACAACAACAGGCAGTTTTTTTTTCTGTTCTTGTAGCACCAGGAGCCCCAAACACTTCTGTTTGTGGGCTTCTCTAGGTCCTCCAGGTGAGTGGGGTGGTGAAGGATATATTGTCACTGTCCAAAAATACTGTATAAAAATACAGTGTTCGTTACTATCTGCAGTTTCAGGTATTTGCAGAATGTCCTGGAACATATCCCCTGCCAATAAGTGGATGTTGTCATATGAAGCAGGACAGTTTGATGCCAAACCAAATTATGTATAATAAGATTTTATGTTTCTAGAGTAACAGAGTGACTTTCAATCTATAAAGGCTGTTAGTATCACCTTTCCTCCAAAAAAATGTCTAAAAAATTGGTGAAAACACACACACACACACCCAGCTTCAAAACATCTGGAAATTTTAATTTCTGTGTTGAGGGGATTTTTTAAAAAGCGCATCTGCAGGAGCAGATCTCTCAATTCTCTCTGCACGGGTGAACCTGTTCTTGGAAGTTCAGTTCCAGCCCAGGAAAAATGTAGAGGCTCCACTTTTGTTTCTGTCTGACATGGCGAGAAGTGTAGTAAGAGGCATATTTTAATGTCTGGATAGAGGAGATTTCTAAGCTGACCTTAAATTCACCAAGTATAGGCCCAGCCATGCAGGATCTGATCTAGGACTATCAGATGGCTATCTCCCGAACCAAGAAACATTTCCAGCAGTGGTGGCTGTGTACTAGAATGCTACAGGGGGCACATATGGCTCCCAGGCCATGGGTTGCCCATCCCTGGCCAATTTAGTCCAAATTTCTATTTCCTCAATATAGCCAGCCAGATTCCTATAAGAAGCCTTCTGCCAAGGTAACATATAGCCATCTAGAGGCAACATATATAACCTTTGGGGCTAGTAACTCTTGTTAGTTTTATCTTCCATGGATTCTATTTTCTTTTTTTAGGGAGAGTCGAAACGCATCACGCTGGTTCTCCAGCAACCCCCAGCAGGTGGAGGCAACCCAGGGCAACGCCATGTGGTTTTGGGCAGCCTGCCAGGCAAGATTGTGCTTCAGGGGAACCAACTGGCAGCTCTTAGCCAAGCCAAAGGTGTGCCGGGACAGCCCGCCAAGGTTGTCACCATCCAACTGCAGGTCCAGCAGCCTGGCCAACAACAACAGGCGGGTGGCCAACCAGGGACTCAGAAGATCCAGCTTTTGCAGCAGCCCCCAGCCAGCACCTCAGGACAGCAAGCACCCTTGAATGTCTCTTCGGTACAGCAGGCCCAAGTGGTGGGCGGCTCAGGGCAGAGGGTGACGGTTCCACTCAAGGTCGTGCTTCAGCCACAGGTAAGGGCTGAATTGTTGTGAATGCTTCCACCTGTCCACCTCTTAACAGCAAATGTGAGGACCTTCTCCTATCCCACTGCTGTGGCATCAGGTGTGAGGACCTTCTAGATGCCTTTGTGGTGCCTGTGCAATATTTTATTTCTCTAATCACGCCACTAGGCATCACCACCCTTGAATAACTACTGCTACACCAGAAACAGTGTGTCTGAACTGAAGCATTCCACTATCCCTTATGTAACAATCTCAGAAGCACAGGTACATAATACAAAGATAATTTATTAAACAGAAGTTCACCATAAAGTTAAAGATGACTTCTTGAATAAAGGTCTCCCCTCGTATCCGCGGAAACTAATATTCACCATTTCAGTTGTCTTGGTATCAAGACACTGGCTTCCTCGGATTTTAAAGGCAAGGGCAAGGATGAGCCAAAAAGAAGGAAGATGGGGAAAAGTACAGTTGTCCCTTCATATTTGCTGGGGTTTGGTTCCAGGATTCCCCATCAATACCAAAATCCGTGAATACTCAAGTCCCATTATATGCAATGGCATAGCAAAATGGTGTCCCTTATATAAGATGGCAAAATCAAGGTTTGCTTTTTGGATTATTTTTTTTTAAAGAATATTTTCAAGCCATGAATACTTAAATCCATTGATACCAAATCTGTGGATACGGAGGGACAATTGTAGATAATATTGAATTCTTCCATCTTTGCACATGCAGCAGTCTTGCTGCCATTGTCATATACTGAAGTAATCTTCTGTGGGTCTTCTCTAGCTTTCCATCCATCAATCTCAAAAGATACAGTTTTTTATGTCACCAGGCCTTTGCTGACAAATGAAGGTTGGACTACTGGTGCTCCTATTTTAATTTTTATGAAGTTTTTAAAATGTTTTATCACTTATGTGGAATTTTAAATATATAGTAGTTTAATCTCTTTTAATTCTTATTTATTGTATTATGTTTTTAGCTATTGTTATTTTTAAAATGTTTTGAGCTGCCTTGCATCCCGTCATAGGGACAGCTTTCCATCCATCAGTCCCAAAAGAAACAGTTCTGGTTTTAATTGAATATTAATCTTTAGAATCCTCTGCATGAACATGTGTACAGTATTTGTACACATTTTTTTTTTTTAGCTTTTTCACATGTCTACCACATAAGATAAAATGTCCCTTCTTGTTGTTCACATTTCTAACATACATTAGAAACAACTTTATACATTCTAGACAACTTCTCTGGCATTATATAGTGCCTGGATGTCATTTTATAAAAATTCTCTTTAAGATCATAACATAATGTAAATTTCAATTCCTTAGACCACATATTTTCCTGTTGCTTCATCTGTATAGTATAACCAAAGTTCTTAGCTCATTTTATCATACATTCTTTGACTTGTTCTTCTTCCAGTTCAAATTTCAACAAAAGTTTATACATTTTAGCCGTTACGTCTTCATCATCTGTACACAATTGCATTTCAGATTCTGACTTACTTTGTTCAAAACCATACATCTTTTTTATCCATTTTTTAATTGAAGAGAGTTCATCTGAGGTTTTTATATAACTGAAATTATACATTTCAGATAAGTTTAAGAAGTGAGGATTTGCAGGTCCAATGTCCTTTAAAAAAAAAAGTTGAGCCAGGTATATACAAGGATTGTACAGTACAGTATATGAAACTGAAATTCTAGACTTCATATGAATATTTTGATTTGCTCTTTTGTTATAACAAAAAAGGGAACTGCAATGTTTATTTTATTTTATTTTATTGGTTATTGTGATTTGGTATGAAAATATATATATAAAAAAGTTGAGCCAGGTGGTAATTCAAAAGCCACCCCCACCCCACTCCACCAGTAAAACTTGCAGCAGACTCCAGTCTTCTTGTGAGTAGTGGGATTCTGGAGCTGAGCTTAGGCAGTCTCCCACTCTCTCCAAGTCTGGAGAGAGATCTGCCACCTGGAGTTCCCCTCCTAGTTGGCTGTACTTTTCTGCCAAATATTTCTCCATTTTGGAGACCTGCTTAGATAGTGGCCTGCCATCAGCCTCACCAGAGGTCCCCCACTCCAGTTCTAAAATGACATGGGGGCACGTGTTCATCGGATAAAGGATACTAGAAGGAGTCTGGTAATGAATTAGAACCAGAAATGTCTTGGCCGGGGTTGGAGATATTCAGAACTCACCTCAGCATCTGGAGATTCATAGGATAAGACTAGTCATTTTTGGAGATACCAGGAAATCACATTTAAGGATGCCACTGTCAACTTTTGCAGGCCAGCTCATCACAAGGTAGTTCCTCAGGGCTCTCGGTCGTCAAGGTGCTGAGCAGTAGTGAGGTGGCAGCCCTCCCATCCTCCAGTGGGACGACACGGAGCAGCTCGGATGAATCTCGCAAGCTAGAGCACCAGAAAAAGCAAGAGAAGGCCAACCGGATTGTAGCAGAGGCTATTGCCCGTGCCCGGGCACGGGGTGAACAAAACATTCCTCGTGTACTAAATGAAGATGAGCTGCCCAGTGTCCGGCCTGAAGAGACGGGGGAACGCAAGCGACGTCGGAAGGGAGGGGGTGAGCGGGTCCCCAAGGAGGAACGGCCGCGAAAGGGCAGGGGCCAAGGAGGATCTGGGAAGAGCAAAGGCCGGGGAAAGCCAAGGTAAGGGGTTCTGTGGCAAAGCCTGCCTCAGTTATCTGCCATTTTTAGAGGAGTGTGCCTTTTAGTTCATCCTTTTCTTATCTCATTCCAGCACCATCACTCCAGTTGTAGGGAAGAAGCGGAAACGCAATGCTTCTTCAGACAACTCAGACGCAGAGGTCATGCCAGCTCAGTCCCCACGTGAAGAGGAGGAAAGTAGTGTCCAGGTGAGACCTGGAAGGCAAACAGTTTTTTTTTTTTTTAGAGGGGAGGGTATGTGGAGAATTTAGAAGCATTTTTTTTATACTTCAGCTCTCAGAAGCCCCCAACCAATATAGCCACTGGGGAATTCTGGGAGTTGTACTCCAAGAGCGACTTTTTCCATGCTGTGGTTTATAGCTCATGCCTTCAGTTATTAAAATTTTCAAATCAGGTGATTCCGAGCGTTGCTGCAACATTAGCTCCTCTGGAGGATCATATTCCAGGAGAATAAGGGGATTTGCCTTTTTAAATTTTTGCCTTAAGTCACACCTGTGGGGCCTTGCACTCCTTCCTCACTGTAGAAGCGGCGCTCAAACCGTCAGGTGAAGCGGAAGAAGTACACAGAGGACTTGGATATCAAGATCACAGATGATGAGGATGATGAGGAACTGGATGTGACAGGGCCCGTCAAGACTGAGCAGCCCCCGGCCCCAGAACCACCTGCCCCAGAACCAATCCCCGAGGGGGAGACACTACCTTCCATGCAGTTCTTTGTGGTAAGGCATCTCTTGGTGTTCCCCATGGGGCAGGGTTCCTTCTCCAACCAGTTTCTCTCAGGATGGTTTGGCCAAACTGGAGTACGTAGAAAGTTCTGTGTGACATTTGTCAAATCTGCATCATCATTTTAATAAAAGTGGAAAGCACCTGTTACATAAAATGCATCAAGAAATTCACAGCAACACAAGAGTGGGGAGGAAAAGCACAGGGATTTAAAAATTGGAAGCCCACACACTGACCTAGTTTAGACAACACAGTAAGTGAAGAATGAGAAATCTGGCTCCTTGTGTTCCAAAGGAGCCACTTACAGTGGAAGTAGGGTTGCGCAGTGGGGAAAAAAAGGATGAGGCTCCTGTCATACAAGCTTCCACCTGCCGAAATTCCTTCTTCCATACAACCATTAAAGGTACAGGTCATACCCCCACCCCACCCGCACACATGTGGTAACCCTTAGTAAGAGCTGCTGAACTAGGAGTGGGTGGTTTTCTGCCCCTGGGGACCCTTTGACGGTCACACAGATTGCCAAACAAACAAGCATGATAGCCCAGAAACCTCCAGAGATCATTTTTTTAAACATGTTAAACAGTTTGCGGGGAATAAATAGGTTATGACCTATTTAAAAGGTGAATTGCTGCTTTTGGAAGCTTTGGAAGTTTATTTTGTCTCTTAGGAAAGAAATAGACCAGAGAAAAGAAATTGCCCACATTCAGATGCCATGATCAGTTTAGCTCAGGAGTGGGTAAAGTGCCAGCCCTAGGTCTGCATGTGGCCCACAGGGCTCTTTTTGTGGCCCTCAACCTGTTTAAAAGGCGAAGGGCTGTTGTTTGAGATTTTCCATGAAAGCCAGGTCACCTTTTCTTTCAATTTCAACTAGAAATTGAAACGGTTGAGGACTGCAACAACAGCCCTCAGGGCCATATGCAGACCTAGGGCTGCACTTCGCTCACACATGAATTTCATGTTCCACTGTGTTTGAATGTGGTTGATTTCGCTAGTTTGTTTCTTTCCTGACAGACCAGAGAAATGAGGCTAAAACGGATCCTTGATCCTTTTGTCTGCTTTGTTAGGAGGGAAACATATCCTAGAAGAGAAAAATTGCCTTCTTTTGGAACCCATGCTCAAGAAGCTGTGGAGCAGACTGCTGTGATTCATTTTGCTCCTCCTTGTAAGCAGCATTGATTCAGCAGCATGCATCCACACTGCTTGTAACTGATAAGCCAGAGTTCCTATAGACCTCTGGCTTATCATGCAGTGCAGACTGGTCTTGTTTGAGTTATTCAGAAGTCCTGAATAAACAGGGATAGCGTTGACCAGTTGCCCAAAAGACCACAATGATGGTGCCAGATGAGCTTCTCCAGGGAGGCTGTTTCAAATAGTGGGTGCCTTGCACAAAAAGCAAGGCCGCGACCCCATGGTTATCCACCTCACTTCATTTGGTCGGAGCCATTCCGAGCAAGGCCACCAAAGGATAACTGAACATTCAAGTAAGTCGTTATGTGAGAAGGTGGCCTTTCATGTCTCCTGGGACCAAGTCATTTAGGACTCCGTTTAGGGCACTCTCAGTTGGGCTTGGAAACACTAGAAAGAAATTCAGCCAACATAACATTTGCACTTTGGCCAAATCTGAGTCCTGTTTATTTGCCAAATGGCCATTTAGGATGCTAAAGTGAGCAACCTTTTGGTTGGGTTCTGCAAGCCTGCTCTTTAAATCTACCTTGTTAAATGATTTCTCTTTTCTTTCCCCCCCTCAAAAAGGAAAACCCCAGTGAGGAGGATGCTGCTATAGTAGACAAAGTGCTCTCCATGCGGGTGGTGAAGAAAGAGGTAAGAATTCTTCTATTTGCATTTGTGGGGTGGAATGGGACTGAGGATCCTCCTTGCGCCTTCCTGTGGCAGCCAAACTACTACCCTTCTTTTGTATTCAATTTGGACTGTAGGGATTCATTCACAGGAGAACCTCTGAAGACCATAGAACCCTCCCCTCCACAGCACTTTCTGCAAATGGATTTGCAGTATGCCTTAAAGGCTAGGCTGAACTGTACAATTGCATCCCAGTGCTATCTCCTGTTTTTGTTCTTGTTTCCTTTAAAAAAAAATAAAATCAAACCAAGCCATTTCAAAAGTAGGAGCAATGTTGGGGGTGGGCAGTGAAAGTCATTTAACCTGTTTGCTCAAAATCTCCATAGGAGATAGGTGACATGATTGGATGGGAAAAGTCTCATCTGCATTTTTTGGGGGGGGGGAACTTGGAGGATTTATAGTGCTGCCAAATGCATTGTGAAACTGAAGGACAGAAGTACCGGTAATGTTTTAGGAGTCATGCCCATTCAAGTCCCTGTTCTCTTCCACCTGTGTATCATTCTCTTCCTGCCCTTTTATTGCCTGAATTTCACTTCTCATTTTCCCTTGTCCACAGCTCCCCAACGGGCAATTCACAGAGGCAGAAGAATTCTTTGTGAAATACAAGAACTAGTGAGTATGATGGGGTGTGCTACACTATTTCTGTAACTCTTCTGCTTTGTGAGGGCTGAAAAATACAGGTCTCCGCCTCTGCAAGGACAATTTATTCTTTATTTATACTTTGTTTTTCAATTCAGTTAAGATTGGTTCTCCAGCATGGTTTCTCATTTAAAATCAGAGAATGAAGCACTATTGTGGTACAGTGGTTAAGAACAGCTGAGCTAAAATCAGGGAGAGCAAATTTAAAATCCTGACTGGCCTTTGTCTGTCTGTCTATCTATCTATCTATCTGTTGCTTACATTTATACCACAGTTTTCCTTTTCAAGGAGTTTTATTTGGCCCTCTTCCTTTCCACTTTGTCCTCATAACAACCCTGTGAGGTAGGTCCAGTGGGGAGAGAGAGAGAGAAAGTGACTGACCCATGATCACCCTTGAGCTCCATGGCTGGGTAGGATCTGGTCTCCCAAATCCCAGTCTAGCACTCAAACTGCTATATGGCACTGGTCATACAACTCCCTGCATGCCTTTGGGCTGGTTGTCTCTATCTCTCACCCTAACCCTGCCTCATAAACCTATGAGGAACTATTGTGGTGTCAAAATGGAGAAGGGGAACCATGTTTGCCACCTTGAATTGTTTGAAGGAAATGTTGGCTATAAACAGAATAAATTACAAAACCTTTGCTTAGTGGGGTTTCATAATCAGGGATATATGGTAGGAAGGAGAGGGCAATGTAGTATTCGGTGATTCCTTCCTCAACTTGGGGCCCTTCAGAGATGTTGGGACAACAGTTCGCATCATCACTAACAGTTGACCATGTTGTGTGGGACTGATGGGAGTTATAATACAGGAGGATGCCAGGTCGGAGGCAGGGCTGACTAATGATTATCACAGTGGATGAATTGCACCATGCAGAGCGTGTCCTGTCTTTTCCATGGCATGCTGCTTTCTTGAGCACCCCAAGGATTCTTAAGATTTTCTTCTCTTTCTTCCCTAAGCTCTTACTTGCACTGTGAATGGGCCACAATAGCTCAACTGGAGAAGGACAAGAGAATACACCAGAAGCTCAAGCGTTTTAAGACCAAAATGGCTCAGATGAGGCACTTCTTCCATGAGGTACCAGAGGGACTGGACACTTAAGGAAAAAAAGTCCTTAGCAAGCCAGCTCCTTTCTTGATCCCGGCTTCCTTCTGAAGGGCGTACATGGGCCTATGAAAGTATATGCAGCCCTGCCCACACCTTCTTTATTCTGTCTCCATAGGATGAGGAGCCTTTCAACCCAGACTATGTGGAGGTGGACCGCATCCTGGATGAGTCACACAGCATTGATAAGGACAATGGGGAGGTGTGTTGATGTTTTGTAGTTGGTTGATTTATTGCTTGTGGAGAAATACTTAGTGAGGAACTAATGGCTACCATGGCTTACCTCCTAATCACTCCACCTGAGTTTTAATGTCAGCTTTGGAGGCTCTTGGCCTGTGTCCTGCCACCTCAGAGGCGCAGCTAACAGGCACATACTTGGTGGTGGCACCAGGATTGTGGAAAGCCATCACCAGAAGATCTGTCCCTTCTCTTCCTGTACTTAGACAAGTTTGGAGATTTAACATGTTCAGATCAACCTTTGATAGTTGACTGCTGTTGCTGAACTGCTGCTTTAAACTGGGCTTTTCCAATTTTAATCTGCTGTTTCTGCTACATAGGGTTTGATTTATTCTTTATTTTTTAAAAAAAAATCTTGATATTTAATGAATGCAGAAGTGTGGGTCAAAAATCTATTTAATAAATAGAAAGATACACCTCAAAACTAGAAGTAAACTTTTCCCATGTGTCTGTCTCTTGAATGCACTATAGCCTGTGATCTATTACTTGGTCAAATGGTGTTCCCTCCCCTACGAGGATAGCACATGGGAACTCAAAGAGGATGTTGATGAAGGGAAGGTCCGAGAGTTCAAGCGTATCCAGTCAAGGCATCCTGAGCTCAAGCGGATGGTAAGTAGTAGTAAGTGGGATCAAGGATATCTCCTTGCTCCCAAATCTTGATGCATGGATCTCTTTGCTGGGCTGATGTATATTCTGTTTTTGTGGTGATGATGGTCATGACCGTATTGTGCTGTGTGGGGGCACCTGCTCTCACTTTGCCCCAGAAGATGATTTGCTTCTAAGAAACTCTTGTACACACACATGTACATTTATTTCTGTTTTTAAATTTTTTCAAAACCAAAGGGTACACATTTTGCAATTGGAGCTGCTTCCTTAGCAGCCGAGAGAGTCAGAGAATTCTGCCTGATTGCATGCATACCATAAAACTTGGGCCTCCTTTTTTATTTTTCCTATGATTTTAAAATGGTTGTTATTTTATAATGCATTATGACTTTGTTCAGATGCAGTGCATTCTCTCTGGATATATTTTAATTGTGTCCCCCTTTTCCCATTATCCTCACAGCAACCCATCTGAGGAAAGTTAGGCTGAAATACAGGCCAACTCAAAGTCACCCAGTAAACTTCATGGCTGTGGGAATTATCTGAAGCTCTCTGTTCCTCATTAGCCACTCTTTATCACTAGATGCTACTGTTTCTACATGTATTTCTTTTTAATGTCCAGTGCTCAGGACAATAAACAGTTGCTGATTTTTGACCATCCACCAACATGGGAAACATTTTGGAAATTTGTGATATGATTATTGAAGGGCTTTCCTATTCCTCCCCCCACCATAGCTTTATGATTCAGATATGATTTTAAATTTGTTTTTACAAGATCATGGTCATGAACTATCATTAGTGTTGTTGGCCTCTTTCGGATTTACTTTCAAAATGAAGACGATCTATCTTTGATGAAATAGATGAAAACTTAATCCTGATACTTAAAGACAATCCTTTAAGTGCTGCCTGTCAGTTACAGAATCTCTTCTGTGTCCCCTTAAAAAATTATTTTACAGGCCCGTCCCCAGGCAGGTTCCTGGAAAAAACTGGAGCTGTCTCATGAATACAAGAACGGCAACCAGCTGCGAGAATATCAGTTGGAGGGTGTGAATTGGTTGCTTTTCAACTGGTACAACAGGTGAGACTGTGGGAAAGGAAAGAACAGAGCAGAGTGGTAGTAAACCATCACTATTGTTGGCAGGGCTGTCTCATTGGTGCTGAGTGCTAAATCAGAGGTGGGATAGTCCTGTGCTAAGATATGTAGTAAGTTGTGAATCCTCGGGTCTTTTAAACCACAGTTCCATTTGCTATGGTGGCTCAGACCTCTGAAATTTGAAGTCCAAATTAGCTGGAGGGCCAAAGGTTCCCTATCTCCAAAATACAAGGTCAAGGAGAGGTATGTAAGGCAGTCAATCCTGTCTCTTTCTCCTGTCACCCAGTCTGTGGGAATTTTATCTGGTTGTGTTCCTGTAGTCTGACGTGAAGTCTTTACATCCTTTGCTGAAGTCCACTAAGGTCCTCCAGAGGTTGCAGCAGCTAATGCAATCCTTTCACGTCTGGCTACAGGAACACAGCCAGATTCTGCAATCTCCCCCAGTCCCCAGCAGGAATGGAATGGCAATCGGGGCAGCTTTACCACCAGGTCTGAGGTATGCCCAGGGAAGCTCTTTAGTCACTGCACAGGAAGGAAGGTAATACTAACCTCTGTTGCAACCAAAAATATGCAGACAAAATTGTAAGGTTACATAATACCTACATATGCCTGCCATTCTCTTCCCAGCTTCCATGTACCTCTCTACACCCTTGAGGGCTAGACACTTCCTGTTCTTAATAAATAAAGTCTGAGGTGTTTCAGTGAATTACATGTTCAGGTACCAAAGGGCTGCCTTTTTATGGTTCTCTGGCCACAGCACAGTAGTGTATTGTCTGCATGCTTATTGAAAAGGATGCTGCATTGAACTCATACATCGTTTCTAAACCTGGCATTTTCCAGGTGTTCAGGAATATGACCTGGTTCAGCCCCCTGGTTCAGGCTGAATGGCAAATGGTCAGGGAAGCTGAATAGTCAACCAGCCCGGTTGGGGAAAGCTTTTCTTACTAAGTTCCTTCTAAGGCAAGGCTGGAAACCCTTTCATCCCAAGGGCCAAATACAGCTTCTGAGAAGTTTTCAAGGTCCACATCCCAGTGGTGGGCAGGGCCAAAGGTAAAAGGGTGGAAGTAAAACTTCCAGCATATTTTAATATAGGCTTCTTACTGCCTGTAACTAAGTCTTGGCAGAAGCCTTTTAACCTTTTGGAACAGGAAGAAAAAACATGGCAAAAGCTGGGAAGCCACCAGAAAACAGGATCACAGGGAGGAGGATGTGGCCGCCTGGGAGGCCTCACTTTCGGCCCTCAAGATGGTTGAATTTGCCCCTGGGCCCCGAGGTTCCCACCCCTATTTTAAGGTTCCAGTCTGGTTACTAACATTCCTGTTTTGTAGATTGGAGATTTGGTGCACTGAGCAATGATCTGCTGCTGATCTCTCTTTCCACTCTCCCTCCCCAGGCAAAACTGCATCCTGGCGGATGAGATGGGCCTGGGCAAAACCATCCAGTCCATCGCCTTCTTGCAAGAGGTTTACAATGTGGGCATCCGGGGGCCCTTCCTGGTCATCGCCCCTCTCTCCACCATCACCAACTGGGAGCGGGAGTTCAACACCTGGACCGAGATGAACACCATCGTCTACCATGGGAGCCTTGCCTCCCGCCAGATGATCCAGCAGTATGAGATGTACTGCAAGGATTCCCGGGTATGGGAAGGCATTGGATGATGATGATGATGTTGCGAGGAGATCAGGGCTAGAGAAAAGATTGCAGTGTAGTAGTTTAAAAACAAACACCCCCCCCTCAACAGATCCACTTTCTATTGCTGTCCCCCCAATAATAATGATGATGATGATGATACAACTGTTCACAAAAATCTTGCCAAATGAAAATAAAGGGGGGGGGGAATATCAATGTCTTGGAAAAATTAGATAGGCTTGATATTTATTCTGTAGGAAAGCAGTAGCGATTATAATCAGTACCACCATGTTGATCAGCTGAGCAGGGCATGGAAAGGGATTCACCTTCTCTTGTGAGGAAAAGCTAGGTTAGTAGTCCCTAACTTAGAACCCACAGATCATGTTAGACTACAACTCCCATTATCCGCCTAAACATTAGGAAGAACTTCCTGGTGGTAAGAGCTGTTCGACAGTAGAATGCACTGCCTTAGAATTTGGTGGCATCTCCTTTGGAGGTTTTTAAAACTGAGGGTGGATGGCCATCTGTCGGAAGTACTTTGATTGTGTATTCTTGCAGGGCAGGGGGTTGGACTAGATAGCCCAACTCTATGATTCTGTTATCTCCAGCCAGCATAACTGATAGTTGTGAAACCCCAGATGAAAATGCAGCCATTAGAGTCACAGACCATTGTGCTAGCATAGCGTACTAAAAGATTTTCAGCAGCAGTAACTAACTTTAGTTTATGGCAAGGTGGGTCTCATGTCTGGCTGTTTTTATATCCCCTGCTCCTACCAGCACAGTTAAATTTCTGTGGCAGCAGTGGCTAAAACAAAAACAAAAAATGCCTTTGCCATTAAATTTGCTGCCATGCTGCCAAATGTCAGCAGTGTATTGGCACAAACAAACAAACCTTAGAAGGTTGGCACTTCCACTTTAAAACAAGATGTGCAAGGAGAATGGACCTTGTTTTAAGGTAGGTGCTCACCTCCAATGGAGATACACCTGATGGCTTGGGATGAGCAGCATGCTCGCCCATCTCCTGGAAGTTGTCCATACTTAGCTTGTGAGCATGAGGCTTATGGGGGCTTCCAAGGCCAGATAAAACATTTGGTCTGGTCGCTGCTGCTGTGAGATGCCAATAGTATGGGGTATTTGGGATTTTTTCCCCTTGTGTTCCCCAGAGACAAATTGTGTTTTCCCATGATTAAAGTGGTGTATAGAGCTGCAGCCAGAAAATTTATTGGCTAACAACTTCAGGTTTAAGTATAATTAAGTGTAGGAAGGTGTATAGAGCATCACACCTTAATTGTCTTCCTTCAGCAGTTATGGATTGACTGATGGTTTTTTTAAGAAACAACAACATTTGACTTGAAATTATATCCTTGCCATTTCAGACTGGTTGAAACAGTGATTAATGTTTTATTGGACTAGTAGCTTTTATGCTATTAGATTAGTAGCTTTTATTCTGGAGTAATAAACACCTGAGGCGAAGCACAAAGATCAGTGTGTATAGAGCCATTGTACTGTCTATTCTCCTTTACGGATCTGAAACATGGCTCACCTATCACCACCACTTACGACTCCTTGAATGCTTTCATCAGCGCTGTATATGCAGAATCCTAAATATACACTGGACTGACTATGTGACGAATGTTGCTGTCCTTGAGCAAGCAGGGATCACCAGCATTGAGGCCATGATATTGAGAACACAGCTGTGCTGGGCAGGGCACCTTTCTAGGATGGAGGACCATCGCCTCCCAAAAATACTACTCTACAGTGAACTCGCCACGGGTCAGCGTAAGAGGGGCACTCCAAAAAAGTGATACAAGGACTCCCTGAAACAACATCTCTGGCTTGGCCAAATTGATCACCAACAATGGTCCACCCTGGCCTCACATCGGGAGGCATGGAGACAGACTATCCACAATGCTGCAGCCTTATTTGAGAACTCACGCCGAACAAGTCTTGAAGAGAAACAACAACACAGAAAGAATCACAACCCGGAAACATCACCCAAGGAGACCTGCTGTGCTTTCTGCAACCGGACTTGTTTATGCCGGATTGGCCTTTTTAGTCATCAGCGCGCTTGCAGAAAGCGTGGGATGAGTTCTTCCTGAATCTTCGTTTGTGAAGAAAAGCCAGAGAGAGAGAGAGCTTTTACTTTGTGGTCTCTTCCAACTCTATGATTCTATGAATCTATAATGTTAAAATTAATTTTATAACAGCATATCACTTAAGCTGCTGCCTAGAAAAACAGTTGGAGTTTACCTTTCAAATTTGTAGGCAGGCCAAAGTAAATGAGTAAAAAACCAGACAGACAAATACATTAAAGCTACTGATAGGATGATATCTCAGCGACTCTTAACAGTAAACTGATAGCAATATAGGTTTTGACGGGGGCAGGGGGGGCAATGTTTATAATGTGGAATTGGTTCTTGATTTTTATCACAGCTGTACATTTAATTTTTAAAATAATTTATATGGCTTTGGTTGTATCTGGTCTTACCTTATATGTCTTAGTTTAGATTTTTTAAAAATTATTTTGCTTTGATCATTAGTATTATGTACTTAACATGTGGAAAGGGCTATGGACTTTGAATGTTTCCCAGTCTTGGATCCCCAGCTGCTCTTGGACTTCAACTCCCAGAATTACTGACCACTGATTTTGCTTCCTGGCCCTTCTAGAAGTTGAAGTCCAACAATGCTTGGACTCTCAGTTCCAGGCAGAGCCCTGCAGATATCTCATGCTCTGTTCTGTTGGTAGGAGGAGCCTCCACAGTACAGTCCTGCCTACTTCAAGGCAATGGAGGTCAAGTTTGTGGCTCATTTTACAAAATTATCATGATAGTCATCATGAATATTTTATCATCAACAAGCATCAGTGCTTATCTGACCCTGGTGAAGAAGGCTTCTCCCATGTATCAGCTCTCTGCCCCAAGGAATTCTTCCTTTCATCATCTCCTTGCAGGCATCTCAGAACAATAGAAAATAGGTTGCTAGACTAGAACTGCCTTTGTCTCGTCCAACATGAGTCTTTCTGTGCTCTTAATTAAAATTGCTATGTGCTTGTTTGGCATGATGGCCTTTAAGCCTGGTACATTCTTATTGGCCATAAAAGAAGGGGATGGCAAGAAAGGGATCTTGTGTTATCTGTCATGTGCCAGTTTTGCCATGACACCCCATATCTGAGGAGTGGAGTATCCCACATTTGTCTATACCAAGTGTCATGTACTGGCATTTCCAGACTCAGTAACCAGTAGTTTCAGAGTTCAAAACAGAAAACTTTATTGGTATAGTAATCCATAAAGCAAACCCTACATGGTCGTTGCTCAGAATGAAACTTAACTGACAAACAGTATACTAAAAACATATTCCAATCTACAAAATCTGGCAGACTATACAGTCACTGACTACCCATCATCCCCACTCCCATTTCTCACCGTACCAGGGTTTAGCCTCCTTTTTCCAGAGTTTGAGATCCAGGTGTAGTGCTTACCACAATCATTGTAGACACAGAGCACATACTCCTTTTTACAGTTAAGCTACGTACACATTAACAAGCACAGAAAAAAATTGCAAACACAGTTAGCTAGAAGGTTATACACCAAAACTGTACTTGGCAGGAAAAGGTCATGTCCAGGATGAATCCTGACAATAAGAGGTCTGTAAAAGCCGAAGAGGTTTTGCACAGTCAAAACCTTACCTTGTATACACAATGTTTTGTAGAAATGGTGTTCTGCAGTGATATAAAGATAAGAACAAAGAATTCTCCTCTCCCACTTGAATGGCACTGCAAATATACAGTCATCCCTGGAGGTCTCTGAGAGTTGTAGTTTTATAAAGAGCTGGCTAAGGGTGAATACAAACGTTTTCAACAAGTTGGAAAACTGCACTTCCTAGGGTTTCTTCTGCAGCTGGAGTGTGCCCTTTGTGACTTTCCAGATGTTGGACTGCAGTCAGTGCCAGCCCTAGCCAATGTTGAGGGATGATGGGAGGTATGGTCCAGCAAAATCTGGAGGACTAAAAGTTGCCTAAAATATTAAGAAGATATCATTGTGCGTATGTGTGTTTTGTTTCTGTAGAGGGTGCTTAAAGTTATGCGTTGTTGTCATTTCACCTCCCGTTCAGTAGCTTCTTTGCATTGCTGGTTCATTGTGTTTTGTTCCACCAATCAAATGGTCTAGCAACTTGATCCAATAAAAATATGTGTATTTGCAGAGAAAGCAGAATGGCAAATTGCTTAATGCTTCTGTACTATGATGTGTTTCTCCTTTGTCTTCAAACAGGGACGCCTGATCCCAGGTGCATATAAGTTTGATGCCCTGATCACCACTTTTGAGATGATCCTGTCAGACTGCCCCGAGCTGAGGGAGATAGAGTGGCGCTGTGTCATCATTGACGAAGCCCATCGCCTTAAGAACCGCAACTGCAAACTGCTCGACAGCCTGAAGCACATGGACCTGGTAGGGGAAGCAAATCTTTGCAGGCAGGCATGCAACGGGTAGGAGAGCTGTACTACTCTCAAAAACAAGTGTCTAGCCTTTAAGGTTTAAAAAGAGAAGTTTGGAAGTGTGTGGGTGATACCTGCTAAAATCTCAAGGGTTTACAGTTTTGGGATTCTGAATAGCTCTGCCTCACTCTCACCCACCCACTCCCCATGTCTAGCAGAAGAAATTACATGCACTCATAAAAAAATAATGAACTGAATTATACTTTACCATTGTTAGAACCATAAAGTTGGAAGGTACCCTAACAGCAGTCTAGTCCAGTTCCCTGTTGGCGTAGGAATTTGCAGCTCTTACTGGAAGGAAAAAAGCATTACAATATGAGCCCTGTATACATGGAACCCATGCTTTCACTTACCCACACCCAAAAAGATCTATTTTCTCTAGGTATTTTCTAGGTCCCCCAGTACGATTCTGTGGTATACCTCTGCTGGAAGTTGTCCATAGAGTTGTGCTGGAGGACCTGGAAAACACCCAGAGAGGTGTTCTCTCTAGAAATCTCTGGGTCCTCCAGTGTGACTCTATGGTATGCTTGGGCCAGAAGGCATTCATTTTGCTATTATCTGTGGGTTCGCTATTATCTGTGGGTTCACATTTCCACGATAAGTCCAGGAATGTATATCCCATGGATATGGAGGGTGTAGTGTACAAATAATTTGTTCATTGTTACTAGTCATTTCAAGTGCTGCAACTCTGAGGGTGCCTTTGTGTCTGTGCTTACTAACTCCCTCCTACTTTTACTGTGTTTTCTCCCCACCAACCTTAGCTCATCATCTCATACTTTGTAAGGCCCCAGAACTCAGGATCTGAGCATCTCTTTTGGTGCTATTTCACTTGCTACATCTTTTGTTGTTTTGAATTTTTGTGTGAATATGGTTTTTTTTTTTCAGATTTGATTTTGTATTTTTAAACAGTTTTACAACAGTGAAGTTATTTACCCTGAAAGCAGGTAATGACTATAAATCATGGTCATTATCTGTTGATGTCTCCTTCCTCCTTCCCCTCCCTCCCTCTAGGAGCACAAAGTGTTATTGACTGGCACTCCACTCCAGAACACAGTGGAGGAGCTCTTCAGCCTCCTGCATTTCCTTGAGCCCTCCCAGTTTCCCTCAGAATCAGAGTTCCTCAAGGATTTTGGTGACCTCAAAACTGAGGAACAGGTAAGAGGACGTGTTCACCTGTTGTTGTCCTTCTGTTGTCAGCTCCTCCGCAACCTTTGTGTTATCCTCACTCAACCTCATCTTCTAACTTGGCTTTTGGGGTGCTTTTCACAGGGCTTAAAAAGTTGGTTTCTTTTATTTTATTAAAATATTTCATCTCAGAGCCAGTGTGGTGAGTGTTAGAGTACGACTCTGGGAGACCAAGGTTTGAGTGCCTTCTCATCACAGGGTTCAAGTGCCCTCTGGGTGACCTTTGGCGAGCCTCACTTTCTCAGCCTAATGGCAAACCTTTTCATCTTGCCAAGAAAACCCTATTATAGGTTGGCCATAAGTTGATGTTAACTTGAAGGCACATAAAAACAACAAATTAAAATCTCATCCCAGGTCAGAAGAAAACTAAGATGGGGTAGAAATAAAATCCAGTTAAAACAATTTAGAACAGCTTTAGAAAACTAAACTAGAAGGGAATAACTTACATAGTCTGAAAACACATTACACACTGTAATACTTAAAATAAATTAGAACTGTTTAAAACCATGCATGTATACAGATTTAGGAAAAAATAATTCGACCCCAAAGGTTTTACAAAAATCCATGTACCAGTTGGGTGTTCAAGGGAAGGATTATTCCAAAACTAGGGTGCCACAGCAAAGAAGTTTCTTTTTTTCACATCCTCACACAATATATTCCTTCGACCAGTGGCTATGCTGATTGGGAGATTCTGAGAGTTGTAGTCTAAAAAAGGGTACCTTTTCCAAGTTCAGGGGTCCTTTCACACTACACAGTTATAGTACTGTGATTCCACTTTAATTGCCATGAGTCCATTCTGTGGAATCCTGAAATGTGTAGTTTAAGGCGGAGTGCTTAGTGTTCTCAGCCAGAGAGTCCTAGTGTCGCTACATACTCCAGGGTGCCATAGGATGCAGACAAGGCAGTTAAAATAGATTCATAGTGCTTTAATTATGTAGTGTGAAAGGGCCCCATGTTTTTACTCCTTTTCTCTCCACAATGTCTTCCCTTTCTTCCATCACCAACCCAGCTTATGTTCAGCTGCATCCCACCTCTCTTGATATGCTCCTTTTAATTCTGTTGGCCATGAAAGCTAAAAAAAAGGAAAAAAAAAGAAAAAGAATTTCTGCTTTCAAATGTCAGATGCTGGAGACGAAGGACATGGGGAGGACCCTTGCAGCCCTATCCTTTAATGTCTGCTACTATCCAGGTGCAGAAACTGCAGGCCATCCTGAAGCCCATGATGCTCCGGCGGCTGAAAGAGGATGTTGAGAAGAATCTGGCCCCTAAACAGGAGACCATCATTGAGGTGGAGCTGACCAACATCCAGAAGAAGTACTACCGAGCCATCTTGGAGAAGAACTTCAACTTCCTGTCCAAGGGAGCAGGGCATAGCAACATGCCCAACCTCCTCAACACCATGATGGAGCTGCGCAAGTGTTGCAACCATCCCTACCTCATCAATGGTACGTTTTAGGGGAGCACGAAGGAGTGGGATGGTAGGTGTGTGGGGCAGAGAAGAGTTTGTGAAATTTTTGGCACCATTTTTTTTGAAATTGTATGTGGCAGCCTTCCTCAACTGGCGCCCTTCAGGCGTGTGAGACTATGACCCCCCATAAAGTTGCTGATTACTGAATAGCCATAGAAATGCAAATCTAGTGGGTTCATATGGTAGTTGGGGGACAAAGGCAAGAGGAAAGATGTAGCCTAAGGCCAGAGTAGGTAAATAAATGGTGGAGGAAGTTTTGGAAAGTAGTGTGATGCTGGTCCAAGAGCACCCTCATAATGAGTGTTATGATATGTATAGTGTGCCAGGAAACGATTGTCTCTGTTTAACCCACTGATGATGGACTGAAATTTGTGGATATATTCCATGGGTGGATCTTCATCATGGGTGAGCAGCTGTGGCAGTTGTGAGATCCTGAAACCCTATGGGCTACACAGGCTTCCAGAATTGTTAAAAACCAAACCAAAGCTGGCTGGAATTCCACTTCTGATTTTGGAAATTTGTGTTTTTTGATGTTAAAATCATGCCAGGGGGAGGCAGAGGGGGCTGCAACCTATTTAAAAATTTAATTTCAAACAGCTTACCTTTGGGTTTTTGTTGTTGTTCTTGCTGTTGTTTGCCCAGAAAAGGGGAGGTTTATGGAGTCTCGTTTATGGAGGGAGGTGGTTTTGTTTCCTCGCTAGCTGCAGATGAAGAGAAAGCTCCTTTTTCTGCAACCAAGGTGGAAACACAGCAAGCTAGCTAAGAAGGAATTGGGAGTGGGGGAATTTTCTGGAGAGCTCAGTGACAAAGGCCCAGGATATTGCTTCTGTGATCAAGGCAATTCTGTGTTAGGGGTTATGAGGGAAGGAGTCAAGAATAAAAACTGCCCATTTCATAATGCTTTTATAACATCTATTGTACGACCACACAGTTTAGATAAAGTACCAGTCACCACAGCTCAAAAAGGGCCATTGGGCAGCTAGTAGGTTCAGAAGCCTGGAACAATTCTGCTGGGTGGAAAAATTACAGTCTTTGGGTTTGTTTTTAAAAGTGTGCTGAAGAAGAAACCTAATAAAGGTGCATGCAGCTGTGTATGGTATGGAGAAAGTGAGGTTTTGCTTGCCTTTTAATATTAGTTCCCCGGGCATCCACTAAGGCTGAACGATGGGAGATTCAGGACAGATAAAAGGAAACCTTCACAAAGTGCATAGTTAAGTGATGGTTATGGCCATCAGCTTGACTTGCTTTAAAACAATTAGATAAATTCATGGAGGTTAAGATGATAAATTGCTACTAGATGATACATGGCTAGTAGTATTTTTACCTTTAGTGTCAAAGGTGGTATTCAACTGAATTCCAGTTGCTAGGGAACATAACTGGGAGGTGGTATTGTAGTCCTGCCTTGCTTGTGGATTTCACACCAGTGGGCAACTGTGTGACCAGAATTCTGGACTAGTTAGGCATTTGGTCTCATCCAGCAGGGCTCATAAGCTATCTCATTTGTCTATATTGAGGTTCTGGTCACCTATGGTGACTAGGTGAGCTCTTCAATAGAGGGATTGAGCTCTTGACAAGAAAGCAGCAGGGCTAGAAAAGGCTTTGGAGCAAGATTAATGGGAAACTGAAAAGGAAGGCTTGTCAATAATCTCTTCTCCATCTGCCCCATAATATTTTGCAAGGTAGACATGGAAGGGAAAACATCTAAGAGAACGGTTATAATTTAAATGGTTTAAAATGCTTCTTCCAAGTAGCTCAGTCTAAATGTGTAACTTTCACCTTTAGATCAATACTGGAGTTGTTTGGTTTTAACATACTACTACTGAGTCCAGAGAATCTTACCGAACTGGGCATTGGCAGACTATGAAATACCTGCAGTGCTGCCTCAGAGTGTGGTGGTTTCTCCTTCTTTGGGGTTTTTTAAACAGAGGCTGGATGGCCTTCTGTCAGGAATGCTTTGATTGTGTATTCCTGAAGGGCAGGGAATTGGACTAGATGGCCCTTATGGTCTCTTCCAACTCTATGATTCTAAATTCTATGTTCCTCTTGAAATGTCAGAGACTTTTCATTTGTACTGACAAAGTGCTGCTCAGAGATAAGATTCATCAGATGTAGGATCAGTAGAAATGGGGTAGATCATTTTGCTTTTTAATGGACAAGTTTCTAGTTCCCATGATTCAAATTCTTTGCTCTAAAGCTCTTAGCTTTGTGAGATTTCTTGCTGGTGTGTTCTCACGGCTTGCTTCCCCCCATCCCCATCCCAATTTAGGTGCTGAGGAGAAGATCCTGACTGAGTTTCGGGACTCCTGCCACCACCATGTGCCCCATGACTTCCCCCTCCAGGCCATGGTGCGTTCCTCTGGGAAGCTGGTGCTGATCGACAAGCTGCTTCCCAAATTGAAGGCTGGGGGGCACAAGGTGCTGATCTTTTCCCAAATGGTCCGTTGCCTCGACATCCTCGAGGACTACCTCATCCAGAAGAGGTGAGATCATGGTGCCAAGAAAGGAGCCCAGAATGGAAATATGTCATGGCCCTGAAAGCCAGATTGTGTTCCCACAACAAAGTTTAAACAGCTATATTGTGTTTTATGCCCAGTCTCCTATGTAATATATCAAGAGACAGTTGGAGGCCTCCATATCAGTAGGGTATTAGATCTGCTCTAGGACTCAGTCTGAACTTTGAAGGTGTGGAACCCTGACCACAGAATAGGTTCAACATCTTGGGCAGCTTCTTCAAAGTTCAGGCTAAAAGCCAGGCTGGAATCATCGTTCCACTGCATGGAAGTCTCTAATCACCAACGACTGTACTGTTAGCATCCAGTCAAAGAGTTCCATTCAACAATGAAAGTGATCATTAATTCTCTTACCAGAGGCACTGTGTGCCTACTGTGGATAAAGCACTGCTTATTTGTAAGAGCATCAGCCTTGCAACAAAATCCCAGCTTTTCCATGCTTGTCTGTATAAATAGAATCATAGATTAGAGAGAGGATGGAAAGTCCATTGAATATTTGACTGCTTTACTGTGTTCACCTGCCAGCTCTCTGTCTACCTCATCCCGGATCCATTTAACACTGTTGCCCTTCCAAAACTAGATCAACCCCTTTCTTTTCTTTTCACCAAATATATATTTTGCTTACAAGTCAATTTCACACTTCTTGTGCCTTGTCCACCCATGCAGTAGAATGAGCTGGTAGACTTCTGTGATGGCATCTTTTAAATGTCTACTCCATGTAATAAAAACTAGCATCAGGTAAATGGTTAGCACATGAGGAGTGTTTGGCCCCAGCCTTGATGTGCTAGCTCTCTACTTGTGGGGAATTGATAACATGGGCATGTTTAGAGCTGTGTTTTCCATCCCTCAACACCCCCCTCCCAGCCTGCAGTCTGATAGTGATAACAGTCTGCTTTAACACCTCACATCTTTTCCACCTCATTGTGCTGTGCCTGTAGAGGACACTTGAGATCAGGAATGTGTAATGTGTGACCCTAAAAGTGTTATTCTGCAGCTTTCATCATCCTGCATACTGGCCTGGGCAGATGGGAGTTGCAGTTCAACAACATTTATAGGACCACCCAGTCCCCACTACTGCCCCTGAAGTGGGAATTGCTGTTGATCATAATGGTTTCTGTCTTTGGCCAGCTGAGGGAGACAGGAGTGCTCTAGCCAGACAGGTCTCTACCTCTTCCTGTCAGGGTGCTCGACAGATGTGAGCTTTCTGGAATGTCAATACCATTAGCACCCCCTCTCCCCCCCAATTCAGATTCTAGGTTCCTTAAAAGAATACCTGACCCACATCTTTTCCACATAGGTATTTGTATGAGCGCATTGATGGGCGGGTGCGGGGCAACCTGCGGCAGGCAGCCATCGACCGCTTCAGTAAACCTGACTCAGACCGGTTTGTCTTCCTGCTCTGCACACGGGCAGGAGGGCTGGGGATCAACCTGACAGCTGCTGACACCTGCATCATCTTTGACTCTGATTGGAATCCTCAGAATGACCTGCAGGTATGTCAGAGTGGGGGGAAATCCCTTACGGGGATAACAGAATCTCTGTGATGCTACCGATCACACAGGTTTGGAGCCTGACATGAGGGGCTATAGGTTCAGATTCACCCCTTGCCAGTTGGGTGGCTTTGGGACTGTCTTTTTCTCACAGCTTAGACTACCACGCCAAAGTTGGTTCAAAATCGGATGGGAATAATCTGGGCTGGAGGAATACAGGATGAAAATGTGATAGATGACTCTGCTTCCCCATTCACCTAAATCCACTTATTCCTTCTTTTTTGTGTTTCTCCAGTTGATCTGGAGTGTATCATGTATTTATTTATTCATTTTAGGTATTTATGCCCTGCTCTTCAGCCACAAAGGCTCTCAGAGTGGCTTACAAATTTTTAAGGAATAGCAATTTACACATCTATACCGCATTAAGCAGTTTCCAATGTGTGTTTAACTAATTGCCCCCACAAGCCAGGTCCTTATTTTACCAAGTCCTTATTTTACCAGCCTAAGCTGTAGACAGTTTGAGGTAAGGTTACTGTTTTTTGGACTACAGTCCCCTGTAATTCCCCAGCCTGCCTGGCAGCTGGAACACAGCAGCCCCTCCAGCTATATAGGCTGGATGATTCTGGGAGCTGTAGGGTTTTTTTTTGTTTTGTTTTGTTTTTGTTTTTTTAAAGAGGCAAATTGATCCAAGATTTTTGCTCATTTTCTGAGCAAGGCAAGCAGGCTCCCATCCAGTTCTGGAGATGGAATGATATTGAGCATCTTGGAGCCATTCTGCAATTGACGCATCAATCCTGTGGTTTGCCTGTTCTAAGCTTTTCCACTGCTTGTCACCTCCCAAGGATCCCTATACTAGTTTCTCCCATCTCTGACCAGTAGGAGACAGGTCCTTTGATGAAAACCTCAGTCCCTCTGTCAAGGGTAGACCTTGCAGAGGTATTTTATGCACACCAAAACCCTCTTCCATATTTCTGCCTTTTGTTCTCTTGTCCTCCCAGGCCCAGGCCCGCTGCCATCGTATTGGGCAGAGCAAAGCAGTGAAAGTTTACCGTCTCATTACCCGCAACTCCTATGAGCGTGAGATGTTTGACAAAGCCAGCCTCAAGCTAGGGCTGGACAAGGCTGTTCTGCAGTCCATGAGTGGGCGCGAAGGCAGCATCGCTGGGGTAAGAATTTGCAGCAGTGGGGCAAATGGCAGGGAAAGGAAGAAGTGCTGGAGGAAAAAATTAATTTGTCTGCACTGGTGTGAATTTTATCAGCCCTGAAACGTGGGTTTTATCTTGCGGATTTGGGCTGGTTTTATCTCACGGTGGAGGCTCATATACCAAGTGTATATACCAAGGGTGGCTTTTCTCACTTTCTCTTCCTCCCCACCATGTCTCCCACAGTCTACAGAGTTGGCTTTTTCTGTCTGGTGGAGAAAGAAGGGGTTCAGAAAAACTTGAAAAGCACAAATCCTTCGAATTATGTAGCTTTGGCTCTAATTTCATGAGACAGTTTCCATTCTGGCCCAAAACGGGCCAGAAAGACTATGGTCTTTCTGTCTTTCCCTCACTAAAGGTTATTCTCTTTCCTTTTTTTCCTTTTCCTCCCCAGATCCAGCAGTTTTCAAAGAAGGAGATTGAAGACTTACTACGCAAGGGGGCCTATGCTGCCATCATGGAAGAGGACGACGAGGGCTCCAAGTTCTGCGAGGAAGATATTGACCAAATTCTGCTTCGCCGCACCACCACCATCACCATTGAGAATGAGGGGAAGGGGTCCACCTTTGCCAAGGTACCTGCCTGCATGGCCCCCACATCTTGAAGCAGGCCCCCAGGCCAGGATCTTTGGCAGGCTACCTACCTACTGCTAACATTAAGGACAGCGAGATACTCTACAGGATGTAGGATAAAAATTAAAATAAGTCAGTTTCAATGATGACACCAAAGTAATATTTATATTTATTTAAAAAAAAATAAATGGAGTTACATAATAAAAACTTACAATAATATCATGCCAGACCCCCCAGGCTAGAGCCCTGTTAGGCCCCCACCCCCACTTGCTGCCTGCCTGTGCCTTTACCACTATAGTTGTCCCTTCACATTCACTGGGGTTTGGTTCCAGGACCCCCCGTGAATACCCAAATCCATGAATACTCAAGTCTCATTACATGCAATGGCATAGCAAAATGTGTCCCTTATATAAGATGGCAAAATCAAGGTTTGCTTTCTGGATTATTATTTTTTAAAGAATATTTTCAAGCCGTGAATACTTAAAACTGTGAATGCCAAATCCGTGAATGTGGGGGGACAACTGTACTTGCTTTTATGAAATAGCGTTCTGGCTGTGAAGTTGAAGGCTTTCACGGCTGGCATCCATAGAATTTCCTTGGTTTTTTTCTGGGCTGTGAGACAGTGTTCTGGAAGAGTTTCTTTCTAAACTCTTCCAGAACACAGCCTCACAGCCCAGAAAAAAAACCAAGGAAATTCTATAGTGTTCTGGCTGTCAAACTGACTTCATGCCTATTCCAGTATTGATGGATGATGAGCGGATAAGAAGGCAATGAAGAAATGATTGAGCATTAGCACGCTTGTTACTGTACAGTACAGTGTGCAGAAGGGGTGTTCTTATCCCAGAGAGCTTTCTCATCTGTGGTATACCTAGACAAGGAAGTGTGAAGAGGGCACTTGTGGGTTGGTAAAATAATTTATTTAATTATTAATTATTTCATTTTTATGAAAAAGAACAAGCTTGCCGAAGATTTGCAAAATAAATAAACAAGTTGTTCTGAATTGCTCTTATGGTCCTGTCATCCCTCACCATGAGGTCTAGAAACCTGCTTGCTTTATTTTAAAACAGAAGACCACTGTGTTCCATATCGGGATTGCCACGCTCCCTGTTCTACAGAACCAGACCGGTTTTCTGTCTGTTGCACACGTGTCCTTCAGTAGGGTTGGCTTCCCCACATACTTCACTGATCTGATTTCCACACCCCACCCTCTCTGTTTACCAGGCAAGCTTTGTGGCCTCTGAGAACAGGACCGACATTGCCTTGGATGATCCCAACTTTTGGCAGAAATGGGCCAAGAAGGCTGACTTGGATCTGGATATGCTCAACAGCAAGGTGGGCAGGGCAGAGTGACATGTCCAACATGCTTTATTTGAGACTGGGTTGGCTCCAGTTGTATTACTAGGGGGAAAGAGTGTTACAGTAAGGCCAACAACCACAAGCATGACATTCTTTCCATGCAATTTGTGCCCTTCCCCAATAACTGTCCCATTTCCTCCATATCAAAAAAGTAATGCAGTACAACCCCCCTATCCATGGCTCCACTTACCCACATCTGAATAAATATATCCTTTCTAGGCATCTTCTAGGTCGTACAGCACAAGTCTATGCTATGCTTATGCTGGAGAATATAGATGATGCCTACAAAGGTGTTCTCTGTAGGAAGCACTAGGTCCTCCAGCATGACTCTATGGTTTGCTTGGGCCAGGAGTCATTCATTTTAATAGGGTTCACTATTATCTGTGGTTTCTGATATCCACAGTAAGTCTGGGAACATATCCCCCACAGATACAGGGGTCATACCATACAGTACTTGCCCAGCTTCATTCAGCCCTGACTTGTGAAGGAGGGGGAGAATTTGCATTTGGGATCTTCCCCGGCAGGGTTCGTATCTTGGGAAGAAGTGGAACTAGGGTGTGTATCGCTCTCTCTTTTTTTCATCCTCCCCAGAACAACCTGGTGATTGACACGCCCCGGGTGCGTAAGCAGACACGCCACTTCAGCACCCTGAAGGATGATGACCTGGTGGAGTTCTCCGACCTGGAGAGTGATGATGATGATCGGCCTCGCTCCCGACGCCATGACCGGCACCACCACCCGCTCCACCACTCGTATGGCCGCACAGACTGCTTCCAGGTGGAGAAACAACTGCTAGTCTATGGGTATGTGGCATGGGTGGGAGCCAATGTCACAGGGTAGTAGGGATGTGGGCGAAGGGAAGACAATTTTCTCACTGGGAGGAGTGGGTGGGCAGGATGTTGGGGATCTGACCATATCTATTTGGATTAATCCAATCTTCCACAAAATGGTGAGGTTTTTCCAGAAGCTTCTCAAGGAGCTTCTTCAAGGAGACCAGTCATGGCAGATGAGCTTCTTCCAAAGACAGTTTGCTCATGTCCACTTTTCCTGTTACATGCAGAAGCGGATGGGTGGGTCCACATTCTGAAGTAGCAGTTCAGTTCTGGCCAGCAGGATGCAAGAATGGACTGGATTCTCTACCAGAATAGGCAGAGGGTTCCTGCCTTTCCCAGAATCCTCTGTGGCATCCAGGGATCACACAGTAGACACACCTGGAGGTCAAACAAGTCAGTAGAGGAGTGGAGTAGAAACTGTTGGGTTGAAGAGTCAGTTTTAAATTTTATAGAACTGTGTCAGTAAAAGTTTTTTTTAAGTTTTTTGAATGAGAAAGGAACTTGTTTCTTAACCTACAACAGGAGTGGGGATGTAGCCTGCAACTTCTATCAGTCCTAACCTGCCTACCACAGGGCTACAGTTGTCCAGAAGTTGCCTTACCAGAAGCTGTTCCTTACTAGGAGAGTTTTTAACAGTAGGGCCAGAGCTTAGAGAAAAAGATCTTTTAAGTAGCTTAGCACTGACTAAGTTGTCACATTTGCTCTGTTTTTCAAATGGGTTGGATTCCATCTTAGATAGAGCATTTTTTAAATGAGTGAATGGAGGAATGCCTCTTTACAAACAGTGAATGCCATCTCCTTGCAAATGTTACTGTTAAATTATTTCTTTTATTTTTAAGGTGCTGCTTAGTTAATCAGTGGTGCCTTTCTAATTTTAGAAAAGATTTTTGATGGACAGATGTAATTAATTAAAGTTTGCATCCTTAAATATTTCACACTGTTGGAGAATTGGAGAGATTCTGCTGCATTCCCACAAGCTGGTGCCTCAGATATGTACTCTGATCTATCTGAAGGGGATCACCAATTTGGGAAAGGCTGCAGTAACATTGTAGTAGCAGAAATGAAATCAAGAAATGTAATTAGAAACTAGGTATAGAAAGTTGCAGTGAAAGGAGATGGGAGAATTTCCTCATTTGCTGTTCATGTATGAGTCTTGGGTTGTTGTGTACCATCAAATTATTTCTGACTTAAGTCACTGCTAAGGTGAACCTATCATGGGGTTTTCTTGGCAGAATTTGTTCAAAAGAGGTTTGCCCTTGCCTTCCTCTGAGGCTAGGAGAGTGTGACTTGCCCAAGGTCACCCAGTGGGGTTCCATGGCCCAGTGGTGATTTGAACCATGATCTCCAGAGCCATAGTCCCAACGCTCAAACCATTACATCACACTGGCTCCCACTAGTATGTGTCTACTAACATATAAATCACACACTTTTTGGAGTCCTGTCATCTCTAGAAGTTGCATTCAGCTTAGCTGAACACTTATGGTGCAGTCCTCTGTCTCTTTCCTGAGAAGTATAGCCCATTGAATTCACTGAGATTAACAGCCAGAGAAAAGTGTGTAGAGTCCCACTCATGGGTTACTAATGGATAGGGGTATAAAAGGAAATGCCTTAAGACAGCTTGTAGTCACCACATATGTGCCATTAATATTTCCAACTTTGCTGGTTTTCCTGGTAGCTGGGGCCGTTGGCGGGAGATCCTGTCCCATGGACGATTCAAGCGGCGTATGTCTGAGCGGGATGTGGAGACCATCTGCCGGGCCATCCTGGTCTACTGCCTCATGCATTACCGAGGAGATGAGAACATCAAAGGCTTTATCTGGGATCTCATCAGCCCAGTTGAAAATGGCAAAGCCAAAGAGCTTCAAAATCACTCTGGTAAGGGAGACTCTATTTCTTTCTCTCTGTTGCCCTTCACTGGGGATGATGTTATTTCCTCTTAAGATCTTTTGTCTTGCCACTTTGATGGTCTTAGCCATACTGGAGCTGCCATGTTGTGGCAAGCCCTTTGGCATGACATCCATCTTGGATTTTGCCAGATTCAGGCATCAGGGTGGTGGTGGTGGTCAGCGGGAATTCAAAATGACAAAACTTCTTGGGAATGGGATACTCATGCTTCAGTGGGATCTCAGAGAGGAGCATTGTCTTTTTGCGGGCTCCCAAACTGGTGCTCGGGGGTTATATGTGTTGTATGTCTGTATGTGAGCTTGAGATGTGATGGAAAAGCTGGGGTAACCCTAATCCCTATGCACTGGTTCCATATTGTACCTAGAGAGCCATGCCCCTGCTCTGAGCTCACTTCCTGTTCCTCGGACAGGCCTGTCCATCCCAGTCCCACGGGGCCGCAAGGGGAAGAAAGTCAAGTCACAGACCACATTTGACCTCCAAAAAGCCGATTGGATCCGCAAGTACAATCCAGACACCCTCTTCCAGGATGAGGGTTACAAGAAACACCTCAAGCACCAATGTAACAAGTAAGATGGGATGCCAAGGGAACCCACTTGGACATACCGGTACACCTAGTGAGGGCAGACCCTACACCATGTGTCTCAACTGCAGTCCACTTTATTAATCCAGAAAAGATACGAGGCTCATTTCATTGGCAAAATGGTGTTCAAGTAGCTCAGGATACTTATCCTTTCCCAAAAGTTATATTGTTAGGTGATTTGCTTAGTTTTCCATGGGATGGCCAGTGGAATTCCACCCGCAAATAAATGCTTAGGCTTAGTTTATATGTATTGAATTAGTCTACTGACATTTTCAAACAATTACAAACACTAACATACAGTTACAGTAAAACTAAATGTGGGTCTTTTATAGGGAGAGGGGGAGGAAGGAAGGAAGAAAGAAAAAAAATGCTGTGGCTTGGGTGATTTTCACCATCTTGATATACCTTCCTCCATATTCCCCTCCCCAAATGCGACTGAAATTTTACTATGGTGTGATACAGCACCATTCATAAGCAGTGTAGCCAAATATAGCAGTTCTGAAGACCTTCAATTAATATAGAAAAATGCCCTCCCGGACAGGCCTTTTTTACAATGAAAAGTGACCTGGGCAATCAGCCCTCACCTGAAACCTAAACTGCCCAGACTGGAGTAAAAACATGGCAGAGTTTACTTGTGTGCCCTGTAGAAGATATTTGGTGATGTTTTGTGGGTGGGTGGAATCCATTTTTTTTTTTTAAATGGAGGGGCCTGGGGGATCATATGCAGCCCATAGGCAGTACCTTCCCTCCCTGGCATAGATCAACCAGTCCCAACCTTGTGGCATCCAGATGTGTTGGACTGCAGCTCCCATAACCTTAGGGGCTTATGATAGTGTAGTCGAATGCAACAGGTGGCTTCTGGAGTGGGGCAGGCTGGTGTATGTGTATTCCCATCCCCCCTGCTCCCTTCATTGTTCTTGCTTTCCTTTCTTCAGGAATAAAAGAATGCAAAATTGAGGAAAGTTCAGGAAAATTGTGTGCATTTGTGGCCTCTTCACCCATAAATTCTCATCTGAATGTTCTTGTAGGGTACTCCTACGGGTGCGCATGCTTTATTACCTCCGCCAGGAAGTGATTGGGGACCAGGCCGAGAAAGTGTTAGCAGGTGTTGTTTCCAGGTAATAATATTATATTGATTCATTTCTAAACCCCATAATGTTTTTATTTTTTGAAAAATTCTATCATTCCTCCAAATGACTTTGGATTGCATAACATGCTCCCCTCCACACACACAATTATCCTCACTGTGAAGTCGGACATGCCTTAATATTATCTTGTCCTTCTGAACCTTCACTGGTTTCCATCTAATGAACCAAACATTAGCTCCTCCTACCCATTCCCTGTGCCAAAGAAAAGGGGAGGGCTAAAACATCTCTCTTCCCATAGCCTACAAGGGACAAGGGGACCTAGAAGCCTCCATGGGCCTGGTTCCAGTCCTTTGTGACCTTACTTTAGGCCCATAGGATGGAGGTGCTCACCTACCAATCACACAGTTTGTCTCTCATTGATTGAGAACTGATTTTATTCCCTCTGTCTCTTTGTCTACTGTACATGTACTTCTAGAAATATGTGCAGTCCTCACTGAGGCCTATAGGTAGGATGAGATTTCTGCAAGATACTCCATACATTACTGAGTAGGTCTCTCCTGCTCCCACTGACATGTTGTTTGCTTTTGCTTCCCCACTCCCACTAATTCCTGCAGTGAAATCGACATCTGGTTCCCACTGGTGGATCAGGCAGAGGTCCCCACAGCCTGGTGGGATGCGGAAGCTGACAAGTCGTTGCTCCTTGGGGTGTTCAAACATGGTAGGCGATGCTCCAGTACAGTTCCAGGGGAAGAGGTTAGGGATTAGGATAGCTTCCTGCCAACATGGTACCCTCCAGATGCTTTGGAATGGGTAAAGTATGGGCCTTGGGTGGCATGTAGCAACTGGACTCCACTTTTGAAACCCCTAAAGTTCCCCACCACTACCACAAAGCCCACCCCTCTGAAATTTAAGAAATTATGTGTGTTTTGGGGGGACAATTTTTGACCCCAAACCTGCAGAAAGCCCTTCAAACACATGAAAACGTGAAAACGACCCCACAAGCACCCCAGAACCCTATACTATCCCCAAATACTTTTTTCCTTGCAATTTCTGTGAAAATGGTGATGTGAAGTAATGGGAAATCACCTCCTGTTACCATTTTGAGAGGGGCTGCAGAGGAAAACAGGTATTTGGACTTGCTGTGTGTGGGTAAACCTGCAGAGGTTTTGGGGGGGGGGACTTGGCCCCTGTCAACCCCCCCCCTCGCACAGTTGCCTACCCCCACCCTAGGCTGTAGCCAGCATGGCCAATCAGGCATTTTGAGACATGCAGTCTAAAAATTTTGAAGGGCACCATATTGAAGATGGCTAGCTTAACAGTCTTGTTGAACTGAAAATCCTGTCATGCCTTGCCATTGGCAAAAGGTGGTTGAGGCTGATGGGAGCCCACCAACATGGGGACGGCCATGGGGTTCCAGATTCCAAGCAATGTCTGAATGCTGGCAAATGACCACCAGAGAGGGAGTTCTAAAGTCTGGGGAGGAAGGTCTAGGTGCAGACACGGAGAAGGCCCTGTTTATCAATGTCAACTTTAGCAGAGGTTATGTGGAGGTGAAGGAGGATTACCCACACTCCTCTGAACCCCATTTGCACCTCCTCCAGGCTATGAGAAATACAACACAATGCGTGCAGACCCTGCCCTCTGCTTCCTGGAGAAGGCCGGTCGTCCTGATGACAAGGCCATTGCAGCTGAGCACCGCCTGGATGTGGGCGAGGGGTGAGTGGCCAACCAAGAGTGCACTGTTGCTGAAGTTCCACTGGGAGTTTCTGGTTGTGAAGAATCCACCAGTTCGTGGTGGCAAGGGAACATGAAGCAGCACACCCATGATGACTAGCCATGCTAATACCGAGCCACCAGGCGGAGCTGTCTGCTCTGAACTTGGGTGTCAGTGAGTTAAGCTTGCTTCTCACAGGGAGACCTGAGGTGTGCATGTGAAGAGGATGGGAAAAATAGGGATTAAAGTGGAGATAAGTGATTTTCTTTTTCCCTCATTGCCAATAGAGTGGATTTTGACAAGGACTGTGAGGACCCAGAATACAAACCGGTGGGAGGTCCTGCCAAGGAACAGGATGGCGAGGTGAGAGTTTCAGCAAATTGCAAAGTTAAAAAGATTCTAGATTTCCCTCTTTACATTAAAACCAGCTTCGAGTTGTGGTGATTTTGTTGTTTGAGTTACAGTATTTATAGCCTGCTCTACATCTAGAAAGGCTCTAAAAGTTGTCATCTCAGAAATAAAAAGGAGAAAAGACAAAGTGGTCAGGCCCTGCTCTCAGACTCACAGTCTAAAAAGGCACAACACAAGAGGAAGAGCAGATGGGGAGGGCAAAGGAAAACAAGAAAACTCAAGCTCAGGTTCTTAATGTTACGAGATTCCTCAGCTTGATGGAATGGATGACTGCTGGAGGACAGTAGGCAAGGGACCAGCCAAGGGAGCCTCTGCCAATTCCTAATTTGTGACATTACTCTCTCTCTTCATAGGGTGACCCATTGGTGATGATGGATGAGGAAATATCTGTGGTGGATGGAGAGGAAGGCAAGTACATGCTCGTTGAAAGTGTTTGTTGAAGGACATGGTGAGATTCTTAGGTATCTTTTTCTGGACAGTGTGGAAGTAGAGAAGAAAAACCATATGACAGTGGTGGTGTCTGGGAAAGAAACGAAACTGATAGCCTTCTGCTTTCCCTCAGGCCAACCGGGGAACCTGTTCTGGCCCCCAGCCTCAGCTCTCACGGCCCGTTTGCGGAGGCTAATCACGGCTTTCCAGCGGAGTTACAAGCGCGAGCAGCTCAAGATGGAGGCCGCAGAGCGAGGAGACCGCCGACGGCGCCGTTGCGAGGCTGCTTTCAAGCTGAAAGAAATGGTGCGGCGGGAGAAGCAGCAACGGTAATACTCTGTCAGCTGTGGTAGTATCCCGAGAGAACAATGCCTTCATCTCCCTCTTCCTTCTGGCAGTTTGGACTAAGCTAAAATGTTCTTTTTTCTCCAGAGTGTGGGAAAGCTATTTTTCCACTACATTTTTTCCTGGGGAATTTTGGCACTAGATCCTGTCTGATCTTGTAAGCTAAACAGGGTCAGCCTGGGTTAGTTCTTGGATGGGAGACCACCAATAAATACTAGGTATTGTTGGCCATATTTCAGAGGAACAAACTGCAAAACCACTTCTGGGTATGCCTTGCCTAAGAAAAGCCTTAGGGGTCACAAGTCAACTGGCAACTTGAGGGCACATATGCACATGTTCCAAACTTGCCCAAGTTCTGCTTTTTCCTGTCCAGATCCATGTTACCTCAGTCAAAAAACCTGAAAGGCTAAAGGTTCCAAAAGTGGGTAGGGCTAAAAACAGGCAAAGCCAGGCATGACTTAATTTCTTTTCCCTATGTGGAGCAACAAAAAGAAATGTCCATCCAGGCTTTCTTCCTCCCTCACTTTTTCAATCAGCTCTGTAGCTACAGGACAGAGCAGGGTGAAGTAAGTAATATTAATAATCCGAAGTGGCATTTGCTGGGGGAGTTTGGAGCTCCAGATTAAGAGCCTAGCCTCCATTCAAAAATGAGATGGCTCACAATTATGTCCCTGTAACTATGGGACCACTATTGAACAAGTCTTTGTTCCTGGTACCTGCTGCAGCAGTCTGACCCTCCCATTTTCGCTCCACTCCTTTTTTTTAGCACCATCCATACAGTAGCCAATCATTGGTCAATACGGAATGTATCTCACAGCAAATCAGGAGATTCTGGGAATGGTAATACAGGCAGGTCCTTCCGCTAAAGCATCTCTCTTTGGGGTGACTCTTTTTCCCCTCCTATGCACCTCTCTGCAGGTGGACGCGCCGGGAGCAGTCAGACTTCTACCGTGTGGTCTCCACCTTTGGGGTGGAGTATGATCCAGACACAATGCGCTTCCACTGGAACCGCTTCCGGGCCCTGGCACGCCTGGACAAGAAGACAGACGAGAGCCTCGCCAAATATTTCCACGGTTTTGTGGCCATGTGTCGGCAAGTGTGCCGGCTGCCTCCTGCTGCAAGCGATGGTTAGTAAAAGATTGTGGGTTGGAGGGGAATCTCCAGGACTGGATATGGAGTGACAAATATTCAGAGCTCACTTGGGCAGCCTTTCTTGCTTGTCATATCCTGGATGTGTAGAAGATTGTTGTTGCTTTTGTTGCACCATGCCCCCCACTCCCGCTTTTAGAGCTGGTGGTGAGGGGATAAGATCTGAAGAGAATGGGTGGGAAAGTAATGTCTGCAGTTCCTCCCACAGCAACTAATGCAACAATTCATCATTCATTCATTCCTACTCTAGCATTTAGGTGTTGCTTGATACAATAAAATCCATAAGCTGTGGCTGGGGAAAGGGTCCCAAAATGTCCCCAAGACTATTTTTGCGACTTCTGTTTCCTTCCACCACCACCCCTCCCATGCTCAGGTCACTTATTGGTGGAAAAAAGGCCTCACCTGGGCTAAAACCGGATGGGGGAGGTAAAATATGCGGCAAAACATCTCTCTGGGGGTGTTGGGTAGCATTTTAGAGTCCCCACACACACACCTTTTCCCCACCATCATTGGGAGGCTGCCTACCAAAATCCTATAGGAGGCAAATGTGACTCCCTAATCCTTGACCATTGCCCACCTTTGCTCTAAGCAGTACAAGACCCATTTAATAAGGTAACAGACACCCTTAAAAGACTCCACAGCATTCATAGAGAAAACACAGTTGGGGGAAGCCTGTGTAAGCCAAGTATGCTGCTAGTAGGCTTTGTCTCCTCTTCTCAAACCAGATGGGGGAGAGTATTCCACAGGGTGAGGATCACCACTGAGAAGGCCTGCTTTTGTGTGGGTTCAGTTGGGTCCATCTGTATAGGGCAGGGTCCAACTTCTATCCCCACCCAAGGGCTGCACTCCTTGCACAGTAAGCCCAAATACCCCTGCAGCCCCTCGCAAAATAGCAACAGGATGTGAGGCAGTGTCACCTCCTGTCACCATTTTGAGAGGGACTGCAGTGGAAAATTTGAGTATTTTGGGGTAGAACTGGGTTCTGGGGTTCTTGTTGAGGTGATATGGGGTATTTTCATGCATTTTTATGCATTGGGGTGGTCTTTCTGTGATTTGGGGGGAAAACTACCCTAAAACAACAATTTTTTTTAAAAAAAATTGGGGTGCTTTGGAGCCACCTATGTGGGTGCATTTTATTTTATTTGTTGAATTTATATCCAGCCTTTCTTCCAAGATGCGTGAAGCCCATGAGCCACACTACGCCTACCCCAGTGTAGGGATACAGTAGGTGGTCTCTTAAGGTATCCTGGTTCTGAGATGTTTACAGCTGTGTAGGTCAACCAAACCTTGAGCATGGCATGGTAGCTAATCAACACTTCATAGAATCATACAATTAGAAAGGAGAGGAAATGGATTAGGCCTACAGTTGCAGTCCTAAGCAGATTTTCCCGTTGCACTTAGTTGGACTTCTGCATAACCATTTTGAGCTACAAGAAGGTAGAAGGGGATAGGTAAGAGCATTTGGACATGACAGCTGTTCACATTTTGCACTTCCAAAATATCAGGCAGTGCGGTGTGTTAAAACATAGGGCAGTCCTTGGCAGTAGACAAGATGAGGATTGGCTGTATATGTAGAGAAGAGCAATGCTATCCTAAGAGAAGAGGTGTAGGTGTTGATGAAGGAGGTGCTAATCTATGTCTCTAGGGGCAAGGACCATTACTCCAGTGTCCTGCATGCTTGTGGCTCTGTATGAATTACTTTGAGGATCATGTGAGGAGTTGTCAACAGGGTTTACCTAGGGACTGGGGTTCATAGTAAAGCATTGGTTGTGGGGCACCTGAGGGGAAGAAGCAGAGGAGGTGATCAAGAGACAGGGGGAAGGTTTTCCTGGCTGAGGGAAGCAGCATAACAGGGAGAATATAAGGTTGCAACTTAATGGCGTACATTCCACCTTCCTTCCTCACTTTCTCTTGCAGAGTCTCCAGACCCAACGCTGTTCATTGAGCCCATCACGGAGGAGCGGGCCTCACGCACTCTGTACCGGATTGACCTTCTGAGGCGCCTGCGGGAGCAAGTGCTGTGCCATCCCCTCTTGGAAGAGCGCCTCACCCTGTGCCAACCTCCGGGCCCTGAAATGCCACCCTGGTGGCAGTGTGGGCGCCACGATGGCGAACTGCTGCGGGGGGTGGCACGCCATGGCCTCAGCCAGACCGACACCACCATCATGCAGGACCCAGACTTCTCCTTCTTGGCGGCTCGCCTCAACCACATGCACAGTCGGGCAGGGGGCACCGGGACACCCCCACTGCCACCCCCTCCGCCGCCTCCACCACCACAACCTTCAGGGCTTCCCCTTCCTGGAGCCAGTGCGCCAGCTGTCCCCTCCCCCTTGCTCCTACCCCCACCCTTGCATGAGCTGCCCACTCCTTCGCAGCCCCCGGCCCTCCCTGTTAAACCCGAATCAGCCGACGACTCAGACTCGGAGCTTGACCTCAGCAAGATCTCTGCCTCTTCATCCTGCTCTTCCACCTCAGGCTGCTCCGATGACAGTGAGGGTGAGCACTTTTTCACAGCATACTTTCTCAAACTGCTGAGAAGCAGCTGTCCATGAATGGGTTAACTCCCATTTCTGCCAAGGTAAGGTAGGGCTCATGTGACCTAAAAGCCACTGCACACGTGGCTCTTGCCCACTTCTTTTCCCTGCCACAGCCCAGCAGAGATCATCATCATCATTTCTATCCCACCCCTCTGCAACGCAATCAGAGTGACTTGCAGCATAAAAATTCTGTAATTACATTAGTACCCTAACCCACCCATCCCTTAAAACATCCCTTAGAGCTTTGTTCTATCTCTCTGTGCTTCTCTATTGTGTCTAGTGCTCCCTTTTGTATCTTACTAATTCTCATTCCACTTTTGTCTGTCTTTTTATTTTTATATATATATATATATACACACACACACACACACACGTTTGATTCTCGGATTTACCACAGATCCCAGAAACCACAGATAACAGTGAACCCTATTAAAATAATGGGACTTCTGATTAAAAATGCCATAAAGTCGCATTGGAGTACCTAGAAGATATCTAGAGAGGATGCCTCTCTCTAGAAAGTTTTCTAGGAAGACTCTGGTATATGTTCCTGCTTTGTGTCCTGCAGACATCTGAAAACCGCAGATATTGGTTCCATGGATACAGGTGTTCAACTGTGTGTGTGTGTGTGTACATAAAAATATCTTTTCCGTTCTATTCAGTCCGATCTCCCTGCTCCCAAGACTGTGGTTCTGGTAAGGAAAGCCTTTATTAAAATCTACTAAATCTGCTAAAGTGATAAAAAACAGAAATTACTGCTTTGCCATGTCCAGCTACTGACGAATACCCCCACTGTCTTGAATAATTTCCTTCAGGAGCTGTTCACTGCTGGGAAACTTGTTTCTTCACCCACTCTTGCCCACCCACTCTGATTTATTAATCAGTGGTTTCCAAACTTTGGTCCTCCAGGTATTTTGGACTTCATCTCCCAGAAGCCCCAGCCAGCTTGGCCAATAGTCAGGAATTCTGGGAGCTGAAGTCCAAAACATGTGGAGGACCAAAGTTTGGGAACTACTGCACTAAATCGTCACCAAGCTAGGACTTTTTAACAGCTGTTCTACCACCCAACTTGATTATCTGTGGATTACTAAATATGTTCTTTAGCCGTTTTCTAGATCCTCCAGTGTGATTCTATGGTATGCTTTTGCTAGAAATTGACCATAGAGTCATGCTACAGGCCTAGAAAGAACATTTGTGAGCATTTCTCTAGGCACCTCCGGTGGAAGTTAAACCATAGAATTGTACTGAAGGACCTTCAAATCCTTGGAGAACTGTTCTCTCAGGTTAAAACAAAAAACAGGACTATATTTGCAGTTTTTCCACTTTCACAGGGGTCCTCCTCCCCTAACCCCCACAAAAGTTGAGGGCCAACTATACAAGGTGCCCCCATATTCTCCCAAATAGGAAAGTGCCCATCCCAGTCTAGAGGGCCAAAGGTGAGATAGCCATGTGCTACAGTGTTATTTGAGGAGATGGCCTGCACCCTTCCTTGCTTTGATGGCCTGCCCAAAACAAAAACACAGGAATGTTCATTCCTAACATAACAGTTCTCAGTTCCATGCTCAGAATGCACTTCACAAAGTATTGTTTGAGTAACCCAAGAAGAGGTACGTCAAGTGCTTTGTAGTTTAGTGCTCAGCCTTTTGGGGGTAGGCGTTTTACTGTGCCAGCCCTTTAGCCTTTGGCTCTTCTTCCCTGCCAGGTGAAGAGGCCTCTTGTGGTGGGAAGCTGTTTGAGGAGGAAGAGTCACTGCTGTCCCTGCCCACCTCCCATGAAGGCAACTCACCGCAGCCCAGTGCCTCGGACCTGCTGTTGCAGGAACGCCAGCGTGCCCATGAGTGGCCAAAGGTAATGTGGGCTGGGCAGGGAGGTTCTCGCCAGAGCCTCAAAAGCCAATTTTAAGGACACAGACTACTTTATGTTGCATGGGGGGTGTAAATGATAGGAGAAAGGAGGAATTATAGGCCTAGTTTCCAATAAGAGAAACCATTTTGAATTTAAATACACACTCCAGACAGTTAGGTTTCACTGCCAGGGCTGACAGTATCTCTTTCTCTCTTGCTTCCACCAGGACCGAGTTCTCATCAACCGCATCGACTTGGTGTGTCAGGCTGTGCTCTCTGGGAAGTGGCCAACAGCACAACAGGGCCAGTTGGGTTCCTGCATTGGCCAGGGAGAAGGCCTCCCTCGCCTTCACGGAGAATACACCAGCTCTCCCATCCCACACATCTGCCCCCTGGCGGCACAGGAGGAAGGTGCAACCTCTTTCACTCGTCTCCGGCACAGTGGCCAAGAGAAAGAGTTTACTGTGCAGATCAAAGATGTGAGTGAAAGGCAAGATAGGGACCCATTGCAGTTTTGTATGCCAAGGAGGAGGTTGCCTTTGATGACTTGCCATGCTAATACTGAATCCTGGTTGGCCAATGGCTCTTCTGTGGGGCTTTGTGAGTTGTATCTCTCTTCCTGTACTGAGGTACCTCACTTGTTTATACATACTGAAAGCAAGGCTATATACGCGTGTGTCAAAAGCTTGAATACCAGAGTCTTTTTGAACTACATCTTCCAGAATCCCCCAGTTAGACTGGCCAATGTTCATGTTGGCTGTGTGATTCTGGGAGCTGTAGTTCTTTTTTTGTTTGTTTTTAAAAACAACAACAACCATTGTTGTTTTTACATTGTTGTAAAAACATTGTTGTAAAAACATTCTTCACTATTCTCATGGCCTCAATCTCAGTTTCACATTTGAAAAAAAATAGGAAAATGAGCGGTCATCCACAGAAAGGCAGCCATAGAAAATTCACTCAAGCCTTTTGTAGGCTTGATTTAGCAAGTAATGGCAAATTCAAGAGGATAGTATTGCTTGGTGTTTTCACACTATGTCATGGGTCTGGATGGTTGTTCTAAAAAAATTTAGTTCATTTAAAAAAAAAATCTGTACATTAATGCTCAGAAGTACTTAGGACCAAGAATGGGTGGATATTAGAAGAAGCTACAGGGCATAGTTCTGCTTATTGTTGAAGATAAACATATATGGGAGTTCTGAGTGGTAGTAGGGCAGCTGTTTGGAAGTGGAATACACTGCCTCGGAGTGTGGTGGAGTTGCCTTCTTTGGAGGTTTTTAAACAGAGGCTGGATGGCCATCTGTTGGGAATGATTTGATTCTGTATTCCTGCATGGCCGGGGGTGGACTGGATGGCCCTTGAGGTCTCTTCCAACTCTATGATTCTATTTTATTGTTTTATTTGCTTATTGTGGCAATTTGTTTGTCATTTTTGAGGATTCAGTTCTTTCAAGCCAGCTTCTAAGAAAAATTAAAATACGTTCACACAACCATTACTAAAAGCTATGTCAAAATGTGTAGGCCATGTTCAAACCATCAGACTTCACCCAAATTAGTCTTTTGCCCACACACCTAACCCTTTAGTTCCTCCTTTTGTGGCATGAACAAATCAGCCAGGAAACCTCTAGGTCACCCTGGTTTCCCACTTCAGGCAAACTGGGAAACATTTGACCTGCTTTAGAACAAGCCAGCATCATGTTAAACTGTGGTCTGTCCTTGGTTTAATATTTCAGTTGTTTCCAAGATTTCCCAGTTCAGATGAAAAAAGACCCAAAACTAATGGAGTTTTCCTGGTTGAATTGCAGTTTATTTGAAGGGAAGGAGCATGGAGGCTGTGTCTTCAGGGAAAGAGTGGATTCCTGTCTTGCCTTCACAGGTCATTGAGATCAGTTCCACAGGATGATTGGTATCAGATAGCCTTTGGGGAAAAAACTTTGAGGAGAGCTTGGAAAACCTCAACATGGCCCATGGCCATACTGGCAGGACATTTTTTTGGAGTTATAGTACCAAAAAAAACCAAAAAACTTTCCCAAGCTTTGTGGGAAAGGAACTGGTCCACTAGAGCAAGCTCTTCGTTTGCTGCATGCCTGCTTCCACATTCTCTTTTGTGGAAATGTAGTGCCATTCCATAAACCCCGTGCAAGTCTGAAGCCTTAACCTCTCCTTCCTTTCCTAGGAAGAGGGAATCAAGCTGACCTTTCAGAAGCACAAACTGGTCCCGAATGGCACCGTGCGGGATCGCCCTGCAGTCACCCAGAAGAAGAGCAGCAAGAAGATGGTGGAGGTGAAAAAAGAAGGAGGGGGCAAGAGAGGGGATCAGGGTAGTTGGTGCTGTGAGGGGTTTGGGGGAGGTCCAGTTTGAGTGCTGCTTGTTTCTCAGCATCCTCTTCTTGGCTCCCAGCTGGAGTTGCAGTGCCTGGAGGCACTGAGAGGCCCTGATATTGATCTTGAAGCTCGCATCCCAGTGGTGAACAAGACTGATGGGACTCTGCTGGTGGGTGATGCAGCCCCTCGGCGGGCTGATCTCGAGGTCTGGCTACAGGCGCACCCAGAGTATGCTGTGGACCCTCGCTTTCTGGCTGTAAGTATTCCTTTACCTTTTTGTCTTATCCCGCCTCTCAAGTATGGCTGGTCATTGCCATGCCAATTTTGAAAACACACCTGGGTTTTAACTCTTGGCTGGCCCTGACATACCCTTCCCTTCATCCTCTGCATGCCTAGTATGTCTGTTTCTTAGACTGGCTGGGATATCTTCTACATTTTTCTCCTGCCCCTTTTCTAAGAAGTTTGGGTATAGTTTTTAGGGGAGTTTTAAAGAAGTAGAAGAAAAATGTTGTGATTTGTCTTTGTTTAGAGTCGGGGTTGGGCAATTTGACAGGTTTATGGAGGGGCTTTTTTTTTTTGCCCTAGGGGGGCCAAAAGACTGTTCAAAATGTCAAAAAGCTGGGGGTGGGGGAGAGAGAAAAAACTGATACTGTCCAGAGGTCCACCTCTGATTGAGAAAAACAAGCTTTAAAAATGTTAAAACAGTGCATCAGGATCCTGCAACCTATTGGAAAATGAATGTCTGCTTCTGGAGGCTTCCAGGACATGCCGTTATCCCTTCTTTGTCAGAACAAGAAAATACGGGGGTGTCTGCAGAAGCTGGGGGTTGTAAAGACATCCACACTTTGCCCACCCCGGTTTAGGAATTATTAGTATTGACATTTCCATCTTGCTATGATTTTTAGTGCTGCTTCAAAACAGATGTTTTCTTTCATTTAGCAGTCAGTGTTGAAAGCAGCTCATACCAAAGTTCCTGTCTTGACCAAAATATTGCATTTTAGTACTTGTGTAGTTTTAATATACATTTAATAAATGGGTGGACAACGATGGTGAGAGCGGGGGCCATTTTTCACCCCTACACTTCCTGCAGGGACTGCACCAGTGATCCAGATGCAGCTGGAAGTACACCCCACCACTTCCAGTTTCATTTTCTGCCCTTTTAGTTGTGGGGAGCGTTGTGGAGCTCCGGAGGCAAAGCCACTGCATTTGGTGGTGGTTTTGATTTGCTTTTGGCCATTGCCAAAAAGATGTTTAGATTGTTCTATAAGGCTATGGGGGAGGAGTTTTAGAGGCTGAAAAATGGACCCCCCAAGGGCCTCATACAGCTTCTGGGCTGCACTTTGCCCACCCCAATTTAATAAATGTGTGTGTTTGCGTCATGCAACATATGGATTTTAAAAAAAAATTAAATAGGGGAGAGGTAAACAGATAAAAGTTGGTCAGGGAAATGGGGGAAAAAAAGAAAATTTGTATGGCAGCCCTGACAGAGTATCTCATGAGCTGGTGGAGTCTTTTCTGTTGGAGTTTTGTCAAAAGAGGCCCTCTGTCGGGCCTGCTTTAGCTGTGAATTTCCTGCATTGACAAGAGGTTGGACTTGATGGCCCTTAAGGTTCTTTCAGCCAAGTCTTTGATTGTTTCCTTCCCTCTATTGATGCCATCTGGGAAATGGCTCAAAAGGGGAGGCAGAGGCACAATTTCCGGCTCCTGCTGATCCAATTACAGTAGCGAGCAAGTGGTGGCAATGAAAGGAGACCAGGATATAGTAGCCAAAGGGGAAAGAGAGGAGGACTGTCCTAAGCACAGCGGCAAAGAGTTGATAAAGCACAGAAAAAATGTGGGAGTCTGGATGTGTCACAATGGTGCGAGGTTGGAAGTCTGTAGAAGCCACATAAGATTTGCCCAATATACCAGACAGGGGTGGGTAATAATTAGAGTATTATTTATTCATGCAAACATTATAGAAACAATTGATCTAGAACACTACCACATAACCTATACTATATCACACTTCTTACATTCTGACAAGTCCACAGGCAATACTAGTAATAAAGACCAGTTGTAGTCCATTTGAGATAACTGTGTTGGAAAGACTTTAATTATTCTTGGCTGTGCTTTTGCAACAAAAGAATAAAAGGTACGTACTACTGGGCTGTGAACAAGCATCGGTGAAACAGATGAGATAGCTGGTGTTCTGTTGGCTTTGGACTAAGTGTGACAATCAACACAGACTGAATAACCTTGGCTTACCCACCATCCTAAGCACTGTATGAGGATTTAATTGTGGTACATCTTTATTACTAAAATTGCCTATGGACTCATCAGAATATAAGAAGATAATACTCTAGAGATAATGCTGTAATGAGATTATATTGTTATAATTTATTATTTTGTGGGTTTTTGGTTTTGTTTGTTCTATGGTTCGTTATTTGTTACATTTGTAAAAGGTAAGGCACTAGACTAAACCAATCGGTCCTGAACTCTTGGATTCTAGACAGCAACCAACTCTTGTCTCATTTTACCTCTTTCACCAGTACATGGAAGAACGCCGGAAGCATAGATGGCCCCGGTTTCCTAAACCAGTTCCAATTGAGCCAAGCTGCCTGGTGGGCCTGGAGCGTATGCAGGGAGCGGGCATCTCTGCCAACGGCAAGAAGGTGATTAAACAACAGATACCCCCTCCCTCTCAGTCTTCACAATACCCAGCAGTTGCTCTTAGCTGTTCAGTGAAGAGCACAGTCACTGACTCATGAAACTTTTTGTACATTTCTAAAATTCCCCAAATAATGAATGTGTGGCTATATTAGGCTTACTGAGCACCACCTGCTTCTTCCCCACTATGGAAAGAAGAGGTAACAGAACAGCAGTAACGGCTTTTTTTTTTAAAAAAGCTGAAACCTGCAGTCTGACCAGATGAGCTTAGTTAGCTTAAAGCCTGACAGTCATTTTCTTCCCACTCTCACTTTTCAGCCATTGTGGTGCAGTGGTTTCAGTGGTGGACTACGACTCCAGAGACCAGGGTTTGAATCCCCACTCAGCCATGGAAACCCACTGGGTGTCCTTGGGCAAGTCACACTCTCTTAGCCTCAGAGGAAGGCAAGAGCAAACCACCTCTGAACAAACTTTGCCAAGAAAACCCCATAATAGGTTCCATCTTGGGGTCAGAAACAACTTGAGGGAGAGTGAAATTCTTGACTGGGTTAGCTGTTACAAATGATATAAATAACCCACACCCCATCTCCCTCGCCCAACGTCCTGTAAAATGTCCTAACATTTTTATGTAGATTTTAGAATCCTCCATCCTGTTCTGCTATGAAAGGGCTATATTTAGGGTGTTGTGAATGGAGACAAGTGTCCAGAGAGGGGTAAACTGTGAATGTATGAATATAGCCTACAGCACCTGGTGTTCATTGCCATCCTCCCAGCCAAGTACTAACCAGGACTGATCCTGCTTATCTTCCAATATCAGACAGGATCTGGTGCCTTTAGGGTATAAAAATATACAAGATTATAAAACAACTAGCTAACATACACCATTATCTACATATATAAAATGCTTTGTAAAATGTTTCCATTCCCAGTCTGCTGATTGGCCACTTAGGCAACATGACAAGAGTATGATCATTTGATGCATTAATATATAACCTTTCAAATCAACTATAATGGGTAGGTTCATGCCAAGAGCCCCTCCGCCACCGCCATGCAACCATGCACACACACCATGCTACACACACACACATCATGCATGCCAGGATGTAAGAGTCCCTCCACCTCCATGCAACTGTGCATATACACACACACACCACGCTACACACAGACACAATGCATGCCAGGACACAAGGGCTCCTCCGCCGCCACTATGCAGTTGCACAAACACACAAACACCCCATGCTACACATACACCACACTACAACACCCCCATACTACACACCCCACACCCCCCACGTCACACATATACACCTCCCACGCTACACACACACACACACACCATATGCACCAGGACGTGAGAGCCCCTCCACCATCATGTTTAGAAAGGACTTGAAGCTTTCCACATGTTTCCACTCCAAGGCCCAAGAGCAAGGAGCAGCTACAAATAGCACAGAAGGCCCTTGGTCCAAGAGCAAGGAGCAGCTGCAGACAGCACAGAAAGCCATGTTGCAGTGGCCAAGACTGAGGATTGAATGCCACTCTTAAATAACAGTTCCTCTGGCTGCTTCAGGTGTGCTGCATGATTGCAGCTGGCTGTGTCTGATAGCTTGGCCCTGGTTCTTCCAAGACTCCCACTGCCATGGCCTAGTCTGCAAAGAGGTTGTGCCGGCTGCTGCAGCCAGGGGTCTAGTCTTGTGAGGAGAGGCAGATCCTGACACCTAAGCAGCCTATCAGCACACTGAAAACAGCAACTTACCCAAGAGAATTATATATATAGATATATAGATACTAAACTTAAAGTTCCCATAGCTTTGGGAAACAGAGCCTTTAATTGAGATTTTAAAGGGAAGGAGCAGTCTGCAAATGTTAAAGCTGTTCCAGGGGTCTGGAGCAGTGAGTGAAAAAGGACAAAGCTGAGCCAAGGAAGAGGAAACCCTTGGTTAAGTGAGAAACCTGGAGTTCTTAGAATGCAGTTCCCAAGCAGGCTGGTATAAAGTAATGAGGACTGAAAAATGGGGTTTGTACTGAATTCCAAAAGGAATACGCAACGAATGAAGAGATATCAAAAGATTTAGTGCATCAAGATACCTCTTTCTTCCAGCTTGTTTCTACAAGCTTGTTTCATGTTTGATCTAATTGTTTTCGTTCCTTTCTTTTCCTAGGGTTTTCTGCCAGATCCCCCAATGAACCGTCTCCTTCCGGGACCAGTAGGGGCTGAGAATGCCCAGAAACGGGGCCGCCAGACCCCCATGGAGTTCTCCAACATGATGGCTTTGATGGGAGCTGGCCGGGTCCAACTGGGAGCTGCTGGGCCCCTCTCCTTGCACCATGCCCACTTCCAAGCCGGCCCAGCTCATGGCTCTCCCCTGCAATACATGCCCTTTTCTACCGCAGCCGCTGCCACTGCCGCCACCGCATCCTCCTCCGGCACCCTGCTCCATCCTGCACTAGGTCATGCCGGCTATGCCACAGGCCCCTTGCACCTGGGCCACCCCCAGCCCGTCGATGAGGATGAGGAGGAAGATGAGATGGATGACTTGTCTCAGGGCTATGCCAGCTCGGAACGGGACTTCTCTTTGCTAGATGATGACCCGATGATGCCAGCCAACTCTGACTCCAGCGACGAAGGGGACGAGGAGGGAGACGACTGAGCTTTTGCATCCCATCCGGGAACAGATGGGTGGAAATGACACAGGGCCAGCTTGGCTGGGACTAGCCGTCCCCTCAATGTTGAATTTGACAGGCCAGAGACTTCGTGTTCACTTGGGGCACGTGCCAGTTGGGTTCCCCTCGTCCCACATGGCTCATAAGGAGGATGAAGTAGAGTCCTGCCCACCCAGCAAAGGGTGGTTGGACAACTGCTTTCCTAGAAGGGTGCTCCTGTGTGTGGCTTGTTTTGTTTTTGTTTTTAAAAAAACAAATGGCTGTTGGTTTGGTCAGTGAATCCGGCCTCTCCTTCTGGGCATTTGGTATCAATTGGAAACTGTCCTTGCATTTGCAAGTCTTGATCTCCCTGGGACAGTAAAACCACAGCAAAAACCCACAGCTAAGGGGGGCCTGTCTAGCCAACATGATCTGGGTATAGGTAGCAGCTCCTCTCTTTCTCCCCCATACCTACTCCCCCCAGCCCTGCTCCCCTTACCTCCTTCCCCACCCCAGATTCACGTGCTGTAACATAAGTGCAAAAAAAGGGGGAGGGTGGGGTAGACTCCTTTACTTTCCCTCTGTCCCCTGTCTCTGTGTGGGTGGGGTTTATATTTATAAATATGTAATATGTCTTGTGTAATATGGCCGAAGCTGTGGGAATGAATTATGGGGGAGCCAGGTCACAAAGAGGGTGGGTTGGGGGGGGCTAGGGGGCTGTGAGGGAAGAGAAGATAGAGCTTCCTGTAGCTGGATTCTCCTTTTTTTTCTTTTGTTTTTTTAATAAAAAGAACCAAATGGACAAAAAATTGCCCCTCCCCATCCTACTTCTTCATGCTTTTGTACTGATTGCATAAAAATCTTCCGAAGAATTGAGACATGCATCAGTGTGTCAGTGTGTGTAAGGATATTTGGGGATGGAGAAGGGCAGATGGGAAAATGAAGAGTTTGTACTTGTGAGATGGTAATTCCAGATAGATGAAAAGAAGTAACTCTTCACCCAGCATTTAGTTAAACTGGAAATCACTCCCGTAAAGTCTAGTGATGTCTGCCAAATTGTACAACTTTGAAAAGGGATTAGACTTAAGTGGGCAGGGCAAGTCTGTTTGTGCCTGCTAGTCATGATGGCTATTTTCACAAGTCAGAGGCATTATGACTCTGAATACCAGTTACGGGGGAATTTGTGGCTTTTCCAGACGCATTGTGGGAACAGGTTGCTCGACTAGTCATTAGTCTGACCCAGTTATGGCTCTTAATATTTATTATGAAAATGCCTTTCACTTAACTTGTGTATGCTAGCTGGGAGATTCTGAAAGTTTTAGTCCACCACCCCCTTCCTTGTACTTAAGAGGCTATGTAAATAAATAAAACAGGAGCCATAGGACAGGGGTAACACACACATTTTGTATGAGAAATGCACCTGAGTATCTCCAAATGGCATTGGGAAAGACCCCTCAAGTCCTGGAGAGCCACTGCCAGTCAGTGTAGATTGTATTAAGCTGAGTGGACCAAATGGTTTGACCTCAGTACAAGGTAAGCTGCTTACATTTGTAAGATGGTAGACAAATTCACCCCTTCTCACCACATCTGACTGGGGGACCCAACTCAAGACTGACCAGCCTGCTTATCTGGGTGTACTATCTACTCAGTGTGAAGTTGAAGGCTTTCATGGCCGTCATCCATAGATTTTCCTTGGGTTTTTTTAGGGGGGGCTGTGAGGCCGTGTTCTGGAATAGTTTCTTTCTGACGTTTCGCCTGCATCTGTGGCTGGCATCTTCAGAAAATGGTTGGGTAGGAGTGTATGTGGAGTTTATATGCTGTGAACCCCTGTTGAGGAGTACATGTAAATTTGTGTAAATGAATTGTTAGTTTCTGGGTATAGAAATTCAAGGATGATTAGTGTCTGTTTGGCTAATGGTTGGTTGATGGGCCATTATCTGCTGGAACTCCCCCTGTCCCTGGGTGGAATTCCTTTGTAAGTGTTGAGTTTTGATTCTATTGTTCTTCAAAACTGGGAGCCAGATTTTGTTTACTTTTAAGGCTGGTTTAAGATGCCAGCCACAGATGCAGGCGAAACGTCAGAAAAAAACTATTCCAGAACACAGCCTCACAGCCCAGAAAAAAAACAACCAAGGAAAATCTACTATGTACTCAGTTCACTGGGGCTTCCTTCTGAGTAAAGATGCAGAGGATTCAGCTGTACAACTGTCTTCTCTGTTTTTAAATACTAATCCTGGATCAGTGCAGAGGGGGGAAAGGTTCACTTTTCTGTAGGGAAGTTGTAGCCTGCATTCTCCCTCCAACAAAAAGAGGCCTCAGAAACATTTTCCACATGGTCCATGGTGCCATGCTTCCCTGCTGTTCATTGGTGTTTCCACACCCGTTTTGTAAGCAGCTTTAAGCTGAAACTTCGGCTGTCCCATCTTGGCATTGGCTGTCTCCAAAGATAACTTCCAGAAATGGGTTGAGAAAAGGCCTTGATATGGTAAAAGAAGTGCCTTCCAATCCTCCATACACTGTCTTCAAAGGAAGGGATAGGGAACATTTGGCCTTCTGGTTGTTTGGGTCTAAAGTTCCCATCAAGCCCACCCAGCATAGCAGTTGTAAAGAACTGTGGGTACCGTAGTCAATAATACAGTATATGGAAGCCTACATATTTGTGTTCTAATGCTTATTATCTACTTCAGTGTCTCTTAAACGTTTATTCTTTACCAGGAACCCCCTTTAAATATCTTTTGTTGCTGTGGACCTCCAAGACCTAACTCAAGATTACATCATCCATGAAACCTTCCCTCAGGCACTGGAAGGGATGGAAAGACTTTTCTCCTGCTTCATCCTGCAAGTTGCTGCTGGAGCAGATTGAAAGGCAATGCATAGGCCCAGCCAACCAGCCTTTGCCTTTGGACCCCGGGTTGAGAACCACTGATCTACTTGGAAGTTTTGGACCTATTTAGGCAACAAACACCTTGCAATGAAGGACATTTGGGGGAGCAGAGATAGACTTCCTTAAAAAGTAAAAATACAGTCAGCCCTCTGTATCCATGGACTTAGCATCCATGGATTCCACAATCCATAGCTTGAAAATATATACTGTATTTTTTTAAATTCGAAGAAGCAAACCCTTGATTTTGCATGTATATAATGGGACTTGAGCATCCATGGATTTGGGGATCCACTGGGGGTCCTGAAACCCAAACCTAGTGGATATCAAGGGCCCACGGTATGCATTATGTTCAGTTGTGGTTCCTTATGTGACAGCAAGCTTGCATAGTGTGAACAGCTCTGTGAGGGCACATGGACCTCTTCCAAAATGTTAACTGCTCATTATAAAAGGATGAGATTTTTCCTCCTCTTCCAGCACTCTGGTTTCTCTAACCATAGATTACAAAAGTAGCAGCTGATCATGTCTATTTTGACTCTAGTGTTTAGTGGGCAGATTGCAAATACTCAATTTCATTTTGAAAGCCACTGAGGGAAGCAGTCACTTCGCTCTTAAATTATAAAACTACAGTTGTCCCTTCATATTCAACCAGGGTTTGGTTCCAGGACCCCCATGGATACCAAAATTCGTGAATACTCAAGTCCCATGCATTCAACAAGTTAGGGGACACAGATTCCCTGCCCTAGTTAGCACTCAGGTCTTGAGCTGGCACCATTTGGAATGGAATGAGATGTACTCCAGAAGGCTTTCAGTGTTCAAACACTGCTGTTTTATTGACATCTTTGCATTCCCCAAAATGACTGTTTCCTAGGGAATGTAATGACCAATCTTTGGTAGCCACTCTTTATGAAGTCAAATGATGAGACCTCAGCCCAGCTACTTTTACCCTCCACCACATTGTCTTACGGAGACAGAATATGGTGACATTTTTTTCACCCAGCCTTCTGCTTCTCTTGCGCTTCAGTTGTGTCTTTCTTCTACCGCATTTGCCTTCCCTGATGTGTTTCTGGTGGATGTGATGCATTGTTTTCTTTAGTTTTCCATGGGCCACCAGTCTTCTAAGAGCTCTCCTGAGTTGGTGTCTTGTCCTTTTTAATACCTCATTGAAGCCAAGGTCGATAGCCAGCAGCCTGAACTCTTCTAAGGAAAAGCCTGGCTTTCTTGATTTTTTGGTGAGAGATTCTAGGATAAAGCATCCAAGAGAGGTTAAAACCTTCATCCCTGATTTTCCTTGGGCACCAATGGCTTTGGTGGGAGGCAGCTTTGCTTTTCCTTGCCTGTGGAGTCTCCTATGCACCTTCGATGTTCTTTTCAGGCCACTACTGTACAGTTGTCCCTCTGTATCCACGGATTTGGTATCCACGGATTTAAGTATTCATGGTTTGAAAATATTCTTTAAAAAATAATCCCAAAAGCAAACCTTGATTTTGCCATCTTATATAAGGGACACCATTTTGCTCCTGAATCTTCGTTTGCGAAGAAAAGCCAGAGAGAGAGGCATATAATGGGGACTTGAGTATCACAGATCTTGGTATCCACAGGGGGTCCTGGAACCAAACCCCAGCGAATATTAAGGGACAACTTGTACTTTAATTTTACTTTTCCCCCAAAAAGCAACTTCCCCCTTCTCAAAATGACTGTTGAACCAACCAATTTCCACTCCTTCCTCCCTAACTGGTTTCTTTATGGCAACCACTTTGTCCTTTAAAAAAACAAACAAACAGAAATTTATCAAGTTTTTAAATGCATCCCTCCCAGAAAGATTTGGGTGTGGTTCCAGAGGTGCAAATCTCTCCCTCAGATTACAGCTTTACCTAATAATGACTATTATTATTTATTTCTATACATTATTTCTATATATTCTTTATATATTTCTATTTACTTATAACGAGGTTCTATCACGTATTGACTCTGCAAGATTGGCAGGGGGGGGGGGAAGGCAAGAAAATAACGGAAAGACCAAGGACAGAAGGACTAAACAAGAAAACCCGGCTCACAACTAGTCAAATGGAACTTGCTAGGGTTTCGCTCTACGCATGCGCGTCCCAGTTCCAACCTCCCCCTCCCTCCCCGAAGGGAGCAGGCGCCCACGCCGCCGGCAACGTTACGTCAAACTGCACACAGACCTAAACTTCAGAGTAATCTAAGGCGTTAGCTGGAGAGTTAATTTTTTTATCCTTTTAAGAATTTTTTTCCCCCTGCCTAGGCGGAAAATGATAGCAAAGACGGCTGCTGTTGTTAATTCTAACTTTTTGGGTTTTTTGAAAAAATATAATTTGGATTTTAAAACCTTACTTAAAAAAAATACTGCCCTGTTAATACAAATCCCTATACCTATGCATATACTGTACAGGCCATTCCACTCTTACAGGTGATTGGCTTTTAACTTCATGGCGTCTAAGGAACTGGACAAGGAACTGGAAAAACGATTGTGACAGGAAATAAAATAAGTGGTGTCGGAAGTTAAGGCTCTTTGTTACTCAAAATTTTCTATCTCTATGAATCCGAAGGACAGCAGGGGAACATCGTAGGTGGGTTTTTCCCCACAGCCCGCATGCGCACTCTGTTCTAAGCGGGGGGAGGGGTAAAAGGAGTTTCCTCAACGGTCACGTGCCTGTTTGGCTGGAAGGCGGGAAAGGAAAAAAAGCCGAAGGGAGGGGGGAGAATGAGAGGAGGCGGTTTAGAATCACGTGATTCAGAAGCGTCGCTCAATTTTATGTGACAGCGCGCGAGGCTTGTCATCGTCGCACTGTATTGACAGGAAAGTGTGGTCTTTTGGCAGGCGCCAACGAGCGGCGCATGCGCGGTTACCTCCCTCATACAAAAATAAAACACTTCACTCATAAACAAAACATGAGATGATAATTTAATTACTCAGTAATCATAATACCTATTTACATAAACATTTTTTTACTAATAATATTTTTTTAATAATAAACAATAATAATAATAAAGACGTTTGTTAACCAAGCAAGGCTTGTTCCTGTTTTTTTAAAAAAGAATAATTAAAATATTTGTTTATTGATTAAACATTTGAGGAGGAGGGGGGGAAATAAATAAACAACAGGAAGTGAGGTCCGGGTGGGAAAAGTCGCGAGAGAGCGAGACGAAGGTGTGTGTGTGGGAAGGTTGGGAGGAGAGACGGTTGGTGGCCCAGGGAAGCTTTCACTTCCGGGGTCGCGGCGGCGCGAGAGGGCGAGCGGACGGACTAAGGAGGCAGCCAATCAAGGAGGGAGGCGGGGCTTGCGGCGGCGCGACGGAGGGAGCGGAGAAGGGGAGGAGGAGGAGCCGCCGCCGCCGCCGCCGCCGCCGCTTCCATGGCGCTGAGTCTGGACCGCGAGGCCTACTATCGCCGCGTCAAGCGCCTCTACAGCAACTGGCAGGTGAGGGCGCCGTGCTCTCACCCCTGTCGCCTGGTCGGGGGTGGCGGGCGGGGAAAAGTGGGGTGGAAGCCCCCTCTGGCTCGGCCTGGGTCCCCCCGTCACTTTCTTCCTCCTCCTCCTCCTGTCTCTACTTTCCCTCGGAGTCCGCTTCCCCGAAGCAACAACGACTCCATACTTTTTTATTGCGGTCAATAACCATGTTACCAAATCCATATACAGTAGCACCCCCGTATCCGCTTGGGATTGGTTCCGAGGGGGGCGTGGGTACCGAAAACCGCGGATAATAGCGAACATCGTGGGAAATAATGGACTTCTGGTTTAAAATACCATAGAGTTGCCTTGGAGGACCTATAAAATGGCTAGAGAGGACACATTTTCTAGGAAAACTCTATGGTAGGTGTGCTGTTTTGTGTCCCATGGATAATCGGATCAGTGGATGATGAATAAGTGGATGCAGGGGGTCTTGCTGTACATACTTAATTTATATACACATACATTAAAATGTAAATGTAAGTTACCTAAAATATAAAACATGAACTATGGTGCATGTACACATAATTTTTTTAAAAACCCCTAAACATTTACTAAAACCTTCTTTTTGAGGCTTTTAACTGCAGAGGCACAGAATTTTGCTATCTTAAGTCAGCATGCATGTGATTGATTGATTTTCTGAAGAAACGATTAATTCTCATCACGTTATTTATTTTGCACCGCTCTTCCCACTCTCCCCTTTTCCTTTTAACACTTCCTACCCTCAGATGTTTTGGGACTACACTTCCCATCAAGAGTTGGACTGCAGTGCCTATAATCCCCCAACATGCATGGTTCGGATGGGGGGTGGAGAAGATACTCTCCATTGCCATACGAGGATGGCTCTTAACATTTTTTTACCCCCTTTAAATATCTTTTGTTGCTGCAGACCCCCAAGACATAAGATTTAAAACCATAATAATAACAACAATAATAATTGATGATGATGATGATAATAATAATAATAATAGTAATAATAATACAGTTACACCATCCATTAAACCTTCCCTCAGAGGCACTGGAGGGGAGGGAAGACTTTTCTCTTTCCTGCCAATTTGTGGATGGAGTGGATTGAAGAGTAATGCTTAGGCCAAGCCAGCCAGCCTTTGCATTGGCTCTTGTCAGGTGGGCTGAGCAGTCTTCAAACCTTTGTGAACTGGACTCCCTGTGAGGACATTGTGGCCCCACAGGTTAGGATGAAAAACAAAGTATCATCTCCTCCCACTTCCTTATGTCCTTTCTCCTCCCCTCATGCCTGTCTTTTCCAGCCTGACACCCTCCCAGTCACTCAACTCTCATCACCCTCAATGTGTTTAGCTGCAGCTCCTGTAACCCTCAGTATGGAGTTGTGTGGTGCAGCACATCCTGAGATGCCATGTTGCACGCACCGTGCTCTTCCCTTGAAACAAGATGGGAGGTATCCTTCTTTGCCCCTACTTTTCTGCAAAGACTTACTTTCCAGGTTTCCTTTCTGCTCATCTATTTCTAGTAATTTTTGTTGTCATTGTCACCAGCAATGCTACATCTAAGATTTTTTTTTGCAACTTTGGGATAGGCCATAGTTTGGCTCATGTGTAGCCCAAGACCTACATAGTTCAGCCTTAAGCAACCCACATTCTCTTTTAGCCTCAGTCTCTCATCTATAGCACTGAAGTTGCATGCACCCTGTATGGTTGTTGTAAAGGTTGCTGCAAATTTTGGTGGATGCTTGACAGTGCTGTCCAAATGCTACTACTCTGACTTGTTTTCATCTTCTGGTCTCCTTAAAGAGTCAAGATGTCATCATCACTGTATTTCTTTGGACAGATGGAAATACTGTATCTGATAAGAAGAAGAAGAAGAAGAAGAAGAATTTCTCTGGAGTCACATATAGCTTCTCTCATCTTAGTGATCTTCTCATTGTTACAATATCTAATACATGATGAAGGGGTTCCATTTCCTTTGCAAGTCCCTTTCCCTTGTTAATGTTCATGTATTCGGTCATTACCTGTATTTATCTTGTACATAATGCAAGAGCTTTTGATCTAATCTGGATTGTATAAAGTAGCCATTAATGTAGCAGATAGCATTGTAAGAATGTATAGCTTTAAAGGTACATGTGGTGAATGTGATATACAGTTGCCCCTCCACATTCGCGAACTCAGCATTCGCGGTTTTAATTATTCGCGGTTTTGGGAGGGCTCCCCCCGGGCCCCCCCAAAACCGCGAAAAGGGGCCTCCGGAGGCCCCTTGAAAGCCCTGGGAAGGAGCGGGGAGGGCCGGGGAGGCGTTCACGGGGCCTTTGGAGACCCTCCAGAGGCCCCGTGAACGCCTGGGGAGGGTGGGGGGAGGCCGCGGAGGCCTTCACGGAGCCTTCGAAGGCTCCGTGAAGGCCCCGGGGAGGGAGGGGGAGGCCTTCACGGAGCGTTGGAAGGCTCCGTGAAGGCCTGGGGAGGCCGCGGAGGCCTTCACGGAGCCTTGAAAGGCTCCGTGAAGGCCCCAGGGAGGGAGGGGGGAGGTTGGGGGGAGGCCCCGGGGGGGAGGGGGGAGGATGGGGAGGCAAGGCTCCGTGAAGGCCTGGAGCGGGTGGGGGGAGGCCGCGGAGGCCTTCACGGAGCCTTGAAAGGCTCCTTGAAGGCCCCAGGGAGGGAGGGGGGAGGTTGGGGGGAGGCCTTGGAAGGCTCCGTGAAGGCCTGGGGAGGGTGGGGGGAGGCTGCGGAGGCCTTCACGGAGCCTTGAAAGGCTCCGTGAAGGCCCCGGGGAGGGAGGGGTGAGGATGGGGGGAGGCCTTCACGGAGCCTTGGAAGGCTCCGTGAAGGCCTGGGGAGGGTGGGGGGAGGCCGCGGAGGCCTTCACGGAGCCTTGGAAGGCTCCGTGAAGGCCCCGGGGAGGGAGGGGGGAGGGTTGCAGAGGCCTTCACGGAGCCTTGGAAGGCTCCGTGAAGGCCTGGGGAGGGTGGGGGGAGGCCGCGGAGGCCTTCACGGAGCCTTGAAAGGCTCCTTGAAGGCCCCAGGGAGGGAGGGTGGAGGGTGTGGGGAGGCCTTCACGGAGCCTTGGAAGGCTGCGTGAAGGCCTGGGGAGGGTGTGGGGAGGCCGCGGGGGCCTTCACGGAGCCTTGGAAGGCTCCGTGAAGGCCCCGGGGAGGGAGGGGGGAGGGTTGCAGAGGCCTTCACGGAGCCTTGGAAGGCTCCGTGAAGGCCTGGGGAGGGTGGGGGGAGGCCGCGGAGGCCTTCACGGAGCCTTGAAAGGCTCCTTGAAGGCCCCAGGGAGGGAGGGTGGAGGGTGTGGGGAGGCCTTCACGGAGCCTTGGAAGGCTGCGTGAAGGCCTGGGGAGGGTGTGGGGAGGCCGCGGGGGCCTTCACGGAGCCTTGGAAGGCTCCGTGAAGGCCCCGGGGAGGGAGGGGGGAGGGTTGCAGAGGCCTTCACGGAGCCTTGGAAGGCTCCGTGAAGGCCTGGGGAGGGTGGGGGGAGGGCAATCAATATTCGCGGTTTTTTGACATTCGCGGGGGTCCGTGGAACCTAACCCCCGCGTATGTCAAGGGACAACTGTATATGCACATGCTGTTGCTTATCTGAGAGCCTGTCCCATTAATGTATTGTTTATTAACTGCCACAACATGATTCTGTATTTGTATATGACCATGAAGATTACAGCTGCTGTTTTATTTTTAGCATTTTGCCTTCCTGCTTGTGACTATAAATGAGTAAATCCACATGTAGAGGGCAATTTTAGGTGTGTCTACTCAGAGGAAGGCCCAATGGGTTCAGTGGGATTTATTCCCAAGTAAGTGTGTAAACGGTTAAGAAAAGATAACCCAAATGGTAGTCTTGCTTTCAGCCCACCCTTTCTCTTCCTTATTTCTGCCAAATGGGGTTTAGAAGTCTCATCTTGCCATGAAAACAAGTTCATTCTTCTGAGGTGCTACAGAAACCCCTTGTGGACTAATTTATATATTTTTTCCTTAAGAGCATTCTAATCTGTTTTGAGAAAATAGGCTAGATGAAACAGAAAAGCAGAAGGAATATATGGTTATGGTGTCACATAGTAGTACAGTAGAGGCCCAAACTGGCAACTGAGTTTCAGTCTCCCTTGTGGTCTGAAAAAAATAGCTGAAGATAAGATTTCTGCCTGCTATTAAGGCAGTTCAGGCAGAAGAGATGGTAGCAATTCTGAGGGTCCTGGGAAGTTGGAAGCTCTTGATTGATAGAATTTGTTTAGAGGAGAGCAAGAGCTGGTGCAAGAAAAGAGATAAGAAATGGGCCAGACAGCATGTGTGATCTTTGTATGCTGCATTAGGCTTAGAGCTTATTGAGCCACCCCTGAATGTAACAACAAATTACAGAGAGAAGTGAAGCCTTCTGGCTTATGGAAGAAAGCCTTGATGCCAGTCTATGGTTTCCAAATGTAGAGCCCCAGTTTTTATTCAACAACAACGCCTGGAATCTTTGGCCACTGCCTACGCTGACCAAAGCTTCTGGGAGTTGGAAGCTCAACAACACCAATGTCTGTGCTGAAGTAGAGGGGTTACTTCAGGTGTGTGTATTGACGAATTCTACTGTGAGTTGTGAGAACTTGTACATTTCAGTTTTAGATTCCAAATTGATCCCAGGTGATGATGATCTGATAGACAGATCCCTTTAAAGTTCTTAAAATATCAGGTTTTTCCATAAGCTGGCTCCCCCTACCTTTCTTCTGGAATTTCTTGGATTTTCACTGTGGCAGTTGGGTTTGTCTTTGGCTATAGTACTGTACTTATTTTTTAGTTCAAGGGCCACATTGTCATTTGATGAATGGACTTGAAATTTGGCAAAGAGGTTGGCTAATGATATCAAAAAGCCAGTACAACCCCTCTTACATTTGGAAGCCACTCATGGATAGGGTGAGGAAGGGAAGCTGGACAATGCCATATTTTGTTTCCTGATATACTTCCTTGCCTTTCCCAAAAGTATGTTCAGGACTGAAAGAGAAATACAGCAAAATGGTTGCTAGCCCTCATTATTGTTATTGTGTGCCTTTAAGTCATTATTGCAATCCTAAGGTGAACTTATGGGGTTTTTCATTGCCTAACTCTGAAGCTGAGAGAAGAGTGTGATCTGCACAGGGTGTCCAACACTCAAGCCATAGCACCCCACTGGCTCTCCTGTCCCTCATAATATATGTAGTCAAGGTATATCCAAATACCATATTTTAGTCTTCCCATGCTTGTGATTAGGTAGCCAAGCCTATATGACCTGTGGATAGGAGAGAGCTATTGGAGAGACTTGGGGTAATCATGAGCTTTTCAGAAAAATCTCAGGCTAAAAACAGTGCAGATTTACCCTAAGTGGAAAAAAACTAAAAACTGACCTATAATAACACAGTGACATGGAATGTTGCATGACTGAGAGCAAACCAGTTGACAACCAGGTGGGAGAATGGAATAGAATGGAGTGGCTGAACAGGACAAGAAAAAAAAAGAGAAAGAAAGAAATCCATTGTTACTGGATAGTTCTATTCCTATTTCATGCTGAGCTTTTTTTTCCAGAGATGACAGTGAGAGCTGCTGATAGAAAACAATTATCAGGATCCTGTATCATCAAAGTAACTATGGTGATGGAGATCTGTCATCATAGTTATGAGTAAGGATGCCCCCCAACCTACCTTTGCAGCCTGGCAGCTCCCCTACCAAAGCATTTCTGGGCTGCTGAAGATCAGACTACTGGGAAAGGATGTCCATAGCACACTCTAGTTCACAGGGTCCCTTAAGAACAGGCAGCTGGAGAGACACTTCAGGGCCCTGAGACAAGAGCTTGTCCCAAGGCATCTCATAACTGGGAGCATGCTATGGACAACATTTTCCAGATTATTCTATCCACAGCATTGCCCAGATAGAAAGAGAAGTATCAGCAGACTTGAGGGAGCTCAAAGGTTTTGTTTGTTTGTTTGTTTTTGTGGGGGAAACCAAGAAAACAGGAAAAGCCCACCTTTTTGTAGTATCTCTCCACAGTACACTTCTACATGTGCACACCTTTAGGGAAAAAAATAAGGGTGACCAAAAAGCAGAATGAGAGCCAAGTGTGCTGAACAAATGAGTGGGAAGGATAAGAGGAATGGTAACAAGTGGCTGGAATCTTTATAGAAAGTGGGGGACATAGTATGAGTCACAGGCTGCATGTGTTTTCCAAGGCCATTTTGACAACTCCAGAGTACCCTGTCCTGAAAATAATCATGTGAATGTTGGGTTTTCCTACCTCCCGAGGCCTTTAGGAGTAGTGGTTTTGTGCCAAAATAGCTTGGAGCTAGCCATCCTGCCCTCAAAGTGAAAGCAGATATGACTCTTCAGTTTCTTTTTTTCTGGGTCTGGTACAGTTCAAGTTGAGTCCTTGGGATGAACATGTTTCTCCTAAACTGTTTGACGTTTCTAATCTGCTTTACTCCAGTACTCTAGAATGCAGGATTTTGTTGCAGAGCCTCACAAGGTTTCTGATCACATTTCTTATTCAGTAAGCTCTTTCTGTAGTGATAAGGTAACCTTCCTTGAATTGGTGCCCTCCAGATGTGTTGGACTGCAAATCTCATTATTCCTAGACAGCCTGTCTACAAACAATAGTAGTTTCAGTCCTTTGCATCCACAGGGCACCAGTTAATGGAATGCTGCCATAAGATACGGTTAGGTCTGGAAATAATTGGACACTGGCACAAGTTTTCTTATTTCAGCTATGGTTTTAAAGTGCAGTCTCTCAGCTTTAATTTGAGATTATTCACATGCAAATTGGAGGAACATTTAGGAATTATAGCTCTTTAATATGTAGCCCCCTGTTTTTCAAGGGACCAAAAGTAATTGGACAAATTAACACAATCATAAATAAAAATGTTAATACTTTGTCAAGAATCCTTTGCAGGCAATAGCTGCTTGAAGTCTGGAACACATGGGCATCACCAAAAGCTGAGTTTCCTCCTTTGTGATGCTTTGCCAGGCCTTTACTGCAGCTCTCTTCAGCAAGTGAAATGCATGCTCAATTGGGTTGAGATCAGGTGATTGACTAGTCCATTGCAGAATATTCCATTTCTTTGCCTTTAAAAACTCCTGGGTTGCTTTTGCAGTATGTTTTGGGTCATTATCAATCTGTAAAATGAAGTGCCATCTAATCAACTTCGCTGAATTTGGCTGAATCTGAGTAGACAGTATATCCCGATACACTTCCGAATTCATCTGGTTCCATCTGTCTTCTGTCACATCATCAATAAACACTAGTGACCCAGTGCTATTGGAAGCCATGCATACCCATGCTATCACACTGCCTCCACTGTGTTTTACAGATTATGTGGTATGCTTTGGATCATGAGCCATTCCAAGCCTTCTCCATACTTTTTTCTTCCCATCATTCAGGTACAGGTTAATCTTAGGGGGAATCCACATGACACAAATAAACCAGTTTGAAACTGGGTTATTTGCATAGCTCCTTCCTTTGGAATACTGAGATTTGTAGTTTTACAAGGTCTTTAGTTGTCTCTGACAAAGAGTGTTCGTGCCTCACCAAACTTACAGATCCCAGGATTCCATAGGAAGGAGCCATGCAAATAATCCAGTTTCAAACTGGATTATTTCTCTTGTGTGGATGCCCCCTTAGTTTCTTTGTCCAAAGAATGCTGTTCCAGAACTGGGCTTGCTTTTTAAGATTTTTTTTTGGCAAAGTCTAATCTGGCCTTTCTATTCTTGAGACTTATGAATGTCTTGCACCTTGTGGTGAACTCTTTGTATTTGCTCTCGTGAAGTCTTCTCTTTATGGTAGACTTGGATAATGATATGCCTACCTCCTGGAGAGTGATCTTCACTCAGCTGGATGCTGTGAAGGAATTTTTCTTTTCCGTGGAAAGGATCTTATGATCATCCACCACTGTTGTCTTCTGTGGACGTCCAGGCCTTTTGATGTTGCAGAGCTCACCACTGTGCTCTTTTTTTCTCTCAGAATGTACCAAACTGTTGATTTGGTCACTCCCAATGTTCCTGCTATCTTTCTGATGGTTTTTTGGGGGTTTTTTTGGCAGCCTAAGGATGACCTGTTTCACTTGCATTTAGAGCGCCTTTGACTGCATGTTGTGGGTTCACAGAAACAGCTTCCAAATGTGAATGCCACACCTGGAATCAACTCCAGACCTTTTACCTGCTTAATTGATGAAGAAATAATGAAGGAATAGCCCACGCCTCTCCATGAAACAGCTTTTGAGTCAATTGTCCAGTTACTTTTAGTTTCTTGAAAAAGAGGGGGCTACATATTAAAGAGCTGTAAATCCTAAACCGTTCCTCCAATTTGGATGTGAATGCCCTCAAATTAAAGCTGAGAGACTGCACTTTAAGCCAATGTTCATCATTTAACTGTAACTTGAATTTATTTTGGCAAACAGCCAAAATAACAAAACTTGTGTCAGTGTCCTATTTCCGGCCCTAACTGTATATATAATTTCCCCCCTTTGGAGAGCTTGTTTATCAAGAATGGGTACTGAAAGAATGAAAGGAAAAGTGGTGGTGGTATTTTCTACAGTGTAACAACGGATGAAAAAGGCACAGGGCAATGTCATGGAGTATGTCTAAAGGTGACTGTTAAGGGAGGGATCTGAGGAAATAGTAGACCATTGAAGCCTTACCCCTAGCCACTAGAAAGTCTACCTCTTCCCAGTCCCCTTCTCCCCCCCCCTTTTTTTTATGTGCCTAAAGGCTGGAAACCCTTGTATGTGTGGAGGGAATTGGTTGTGCACCCAGTATAAGGACCTGTGCATGTGTGGCAACTATTGATGGCTGAAAACAAAATAATTTGTTTTAGGGTTTTTTGGAGCATAATCCTTAAATCTCACATTCTGTGTGGTGTTTTGTTCTATGACAGAAAGGAGAAGATGAATACGCCACCATCGATGCCATCGTGGTCTCTGTTGGAGTGGACGAAGAAACTGTCTATGCCAAGTCCACTGCCCTGCAGGTAAATGAGAGCAAAGAATACTTCTCAACTTGAGTAGTGCCATAGGACTTCACGTGGCAAGGGATGGGATGGCTTGGAGAAAGGAGTCCCTTAGTGCCTCATACTCCCATTCTTATCTTGCAGACATGGCTATTTGGCTATGAACTCACCGATACAATCATGGTTTTCTGTGAGGACAAGATCTTCTTCATGGCCAGCAAGAAGAAGGTGGAATTCCTGAAGCAGATTGCAAACAGCAAGAGCAATGAGAGCACCAATGGGGTGCCAGCAATCACGTTGCTCATACGGGAGAAGGTGAGTGGGGACCTGTGCCAGTTTATTGAAACTGGGTGTGAGGTGAAAGCGCTCTGGTTGAGGATGAAAACATGTAGACACACGAGGAAATTCTTTTCCCTCTCTCGTTTCCTCTTGTTCTAGAATGAGAGCAATAAATCAAATTTTGACAAGATGATTGAAGCTCTCAAAAGCAGTAAGAATGGCAAACGCATTGGGGTTTTCAGCAAGGACAAGTTCCCTGGGGAGTTTATGAACAGCTGGAATGATGCTCTCAACAAGGAAGGCTTTGAGAAGGTGAGGACAACCAGTTCCAAATTATGGGTGTGGGCTGGCAAGGATGAAGACCATTCGTCGTCTTCTTGCTCTGTTGTAGGTGGATATCAGTGCTGTGGTAGCCTACACCATTGCTGTGAAGGAAGATGGGGAAATTGCCCTGATGCGCAAAGCGGCTGCCATCACGTCAGAGGTCTTCACCAAGTTCTTGAAGGACCGAGTTATGGAGATTGTTGATGCTGATGAGGTGAAGAGGGAACTGGGTTGTGAGATTGAAATGTTAGGTCAGAGGGGAAGGTTTGTGCCACTGCTCAGTTCAGCAAAAGAACTGGGCACATCAGAGACCTGAGAGTTGGTTTTGCTGGGATCAATATGTGTGTCTTATAAGCATCTGCGGATAGAATTAGCCTTCTCTCCACCATTTGCCTTGAGTATCATTTAAGGCTATTCTTCCCACCTGCCCAATCACATTCCACAGTTTCTATTGACCATAGAATCCTCTCTGTTCTCTGGCAGAAAGTGCGGCACAGCAAGCTGGCTGAGTCAGTGGAGAAGGCCATTGAAGAGAAGAAATACTTGTCTGGAGCTGACCCTTCCACTGTTGAGATGTGCTATCCTCCAATTATCCAGAGTGGGGGAAATTACAACCTCAAGTTTAGTGTTGTCAGGTACGCAAGTTTCTGTAGAATTTGTTTCTCTCAAGACAATTTGTACAAACAAAGAGAAGGACATTTCATGTTTTCTGATTCATCCATCCTCTGAATGAGTGTGTCTGCTAATTGGTCGCTGTAATAATTAAAATACAGTCAGACCCCTGTATCTGCAGGGATTTAGTTCCCAGACAGAATAGGGGGGGATGACATTGAACCCTATTAAAATAATGGACCTCTGGTAAAAATGTACCATAGAGTTGTGTTGGAAGACTTAGAAGATGTCTAGAGAGGATGCCTGTCTAGGCATTTTCTAGGATTGCTGTGGTATGTGTCCGTCTTTTGTGTCCTGCAGATAACTGCAAGCATGGATATTAGTTCCACAGATTGGAGAAGGGGTAGGGGCCGACTGTATACTGGTTTGCAATTACAGTACGATTCCTGTATCTGCAGTAGCAGTACCTGCAGATTCACTTACCCAAGTGAATCTTACCCAAGTGAAAAAATATGGTCTCTAGGTATTTTCTAGGTCCTTCAGTATGATTCTACGGTATGCTTGTACCAGAAGTTCACCATAGAGTCACGCTAGAGGATCTACCAGTGCCTGGAGAGGTGTTCTGTCTAGGAATATCTAGATCCTCCAACATGATTCTATGGTATGTTTGGGATGGAAGTCATTTCAATAGGATTCACTATTATCCCCAATTTCCAATATCCACAGTAAGTTTGGAAATGTATTCCCCATGTATACAGGGGTTGTACTGTAAGTGCAGCCTAGGCAAGGTGTTTTAAAATCTCTGCTCATACAATCCAAAATTCTTTCACACCTTACTATTGTATCTGCTTAAAGACAAAATGGCAAAGAACTGAAGTTAATACATTTCTATTTAATTTATGACACTGTTATTCCTCCTCAAGGAAATTCATGATAGCATTGAGAAATTGTTTCCTTAGATGAGGTGTATTGAGGGCAAATTTCTGTCTCAGGTATTCGCTTCTGTGCACAGGTTTGCCTTGCCAATGGGCTCACCGTAGGCCCATCCATACTGCACCTCAGTTCTTAACTCTTCCATTGCACCCCCAGTGAGAAGACCTATGTGCACTTTGGAACTGTCACTTGCGCCATGGGGATCCGCTACAAATCCTACTGTTCCAACCTGGTGCGCACCCTCATGGTGGATCCGCCTCAGGAAACACAGGATAACTACAGCTTCCTGCTGCAGTTGCAGGAGGAGATGCTCAAAGAACTGCGACCTGGTAAGTGATACAGTTGGTTGGGTGTAGTGGCTAGTGCAGGGATGGGGTACCTTGTGTACGGGGGGCAAATCCAGCCCTCCCGGGGTTCCAGTTGGGCATTCTGGGTCTTCCGATATACCTACACCCCTTTCTCTTCCATCACCATCATTTGTTGGTTTCACGCCTTTTGTACAGTTTTCCCCCCTTTCTGGAAGGCTGCTATGTCTCTCATATTGCTTCATGACTGGTAGTAACAGCCTTTAATATCTACTGTTAATTTCGGTCCTATTATTTTGCCTTTGTCTTCGCCCATCATTGGAATGTGTCCCTGAGAACCTTCCTGGAATGGAATTTGACCCTTGGGTTGAGATACCCCACACTTGTACTACATACACTTCAGTTTTCAGTGGGATATGGGGAGAAAGCAATGTTGAAGCAGCTCTAGCAAGACAGGTCTCTTTCCTTTCTTCTGTGACTTCTTTTTCCTCAATTAGGTGTGAAGCTGTGTGAGGTATACGCTGCTGTCATGGATATGGTGAAGAAGCAGAAGCCAGAACTCCTGAGCAAAATCACCAAGAACTTGGGGTAAAAAAAAAATCACCCCAAAACTTCACCCACGGGGACAGAGGCATCCTCCTCCAAGCTCGTGAGTGGTGTAGCTGGAAAACTTAAGTGGTTTCCCTATTCTTTTCTTTCTAGGTTTGCCATGGGGATTGAGTTCAGAGAAGGTTCTCTTGTGATCAATAGCAAAAACCAGTATCGCCTCAAGAAAGGTAAGAACATTGTTCCCTCACGCAAAATGAACAAAAAAGCAAGGGTCTCCTTGTTCTGGCCTCCAAAAAAAGAAAGATCGAAAAAGACAAAACCTTGTTGGGTGTAGTTGGAAAAGGACCTGAAAATTAAACTGCTGGCATCATACTGCCCTTAGACAAATTGATGGTGCAACTACATCTGGAATAGTATATACAGTTCTAATCACAGCAGCTGGAAATAGATACTGAGAAGTTGGGAAAAGTGTAGAAAACAGCAACCAAAATGATCAGACAACTGAAGCAACTCTCCTGGAAATAGTAGTTACCGTGTTTTGGGTTGTTAGCTTCGGAAAAAAGGTGGTTAAGAGACATGATAGAACTGTGTAAAATTATGCATGCTGTGGAGAAAGTGAATAGGAAGACTTTCTCATAGAACCATCCACTGAAACTGAGTAGTAGGAAATTCAGGACAGACAGAAGGCTGTACTTTTTCACACCACACATAATTAAAACTGTGAGCCTTCTGCCACAAGTTGTAGTGAAGCCTGCCAGCTACTAATCAGGGTGGCTGTGTGCCTCTGTATATCAGTTCCTGCGTAATACAAGGTGGAGGGTGCCAGTGCATTCATGTCCCACTGGTAGGCCTTTGGATATGGATATATCCATATGGATAACTGAGCAGCGTTGGAACACAGTATTGGAGTGGATTAGTCTTCGGTCAGATCCAGCATGGCTCTTCTTATGTTCTTATGTCCTGTTACCTGAATTCACTCTCCTGTATTGCCAAGATTCACATGTATATTGGGAGAGGATAGCTCAAATAGCCCTTGAAGAAACTCAGTCCTGTTTGAAGCTGTGTTCTGTCTGCCGCAGGAATGGTTTTCAGCCTCAATGTGGGGTTCTCAGACCTGAACAACAAAGAGGGAAAGAAACCAGAGGAGAAGACATATGCGTTGTTCATTGGGGACACCGTATTGGTGGAAGAGGTGGGTATGAGCAGAATGAGAAAATACATGAGGGGGTGACAGTGTGGGGGACACAGAGGGGCATTGCTACAGTCGGGGGGAATAAGGCCATCAGAAAGTTTAGGTGTTCTCTTCCAGAAGGAAAGCCCTCCCACATTTGGTTCTGTTTTTGCCTTTGAACAGAGAACAGTGTCTCGTCACAGCTCAGGCCCCTGCAGAAGCATCACTGGCTCCACCATCCCTATCCCACTGAATTATTCTGCTTGTCTTTGGTTCTTTCCAGTTCCAAGGGGCTAACGTAGGAACTGAGTTGAGCATCACCATCTAAAAGCTGTGGGACCCTGGAGGCCTAGTTGACTTTTCTTTTTTGGTTTTACTCACCATCAGCACCTATCTAGGGGCAAAGACAGGCAGAGCCCTCCAAACCCATCTTTCCCAGAGTTTTAGCAAACCTGCCCTAATTCTCGTCATACTCTTCACAGGAGTAAAGGTCACCACACTGACCATCAGCAAGATGGGTCACAGAGTGAACCTCCCCTGCCTGTTTGTCAACTGCAATCATCTACACCAGGCTTTTCCCTTGGTCTGTGATGGGGGGCTGACACGTCTCTACCCCAAAACACCGGACCCCATCCCAATGTAAATGTGGGACAGCAACTGGGGCCAGCCCTTCTGTGTTTATTCAGCACAGTAGAGTGCATGCCTTCACTTCTGGAGATGCCTCTTTCAAGGAAGGGTTCTGCAGCCCATTTTCCAAGATACGTGTGTTGACTCTGTCTCTTGAGTTGTGGCAACTGCTCTTGAACATGTCTTTGCTGCCTGTTTTCCTGTCCTCTCACTTAGAATGGAGTTCTGTCCTGGTGGGAAGGCAGAAAAACAAATCAGACTCTGTAATGTCAAATTTTCATTAGGGATTGGCAAGGAGTGAAGGACATTCACATTGCGTGGATTGCCGCAACTTAGTATTGTCAGAGACATCTCAAGCAACTCGTATGCCTACTGATGTCATATGCAAGGGGCCTTTCTCCTCAGAAGAGACAAAGAGCTTATTTCCCTTGCCATTAAATGGAACCCCATAAAAAGCCCAACTTCTTAGCTGTCTGCGTACATTCTTAAATGTAATGCTTTCTATAGCTGTGTTGCTTTTTCCTCTTCCACAGGATGGTCCAGCTACCCTTCTGACATCTGTCAAGAAGAAAGTCAAGAATGTCAGCATTTTACTCAAGGTAAATGCTGGAACTTTAACAAGAAAACTTTTAAGTTGGGCTGGGCAACTTCACTGGGTTTACGGGCCAGTCTACCCACCCACACTCACCAGTTTACTGAAAATGCTTGTTCTATAGGCACTTCAACAGCTTGCTGCCAAAATTCAGTGACATAGATTTGGGATGGTCTGGAGATCCATGGGGCCACATGCAGCACAGGGAATTCATCTTGTCCATTCCACAATAAGTACTTGGTAGGGGCTTGACAAGGAAATGTCCTGAATGATCTTGTGACCACCACCCCCAGCTAACTTTGCAGAACTTTGAAATCTTGAGAAGTCCCACAAAAACATGTTTGAGAACAAAGTCCTAGTTTGCCCTTGAGTCATTTTTACATGCATTCTCATTTTTCTTTTTCTGTCACAGAAAGAAGATGAAGAGGAGGTGGAAGAAGATGATGACACAGAGGGAATCCTGCTTGGTCGTGGCTCCCGGGCAGCCTTGTTGCCAGAAAGAACTCGGGTATTAAAGGGTTAGGTGGAGTGAAATGGGGGAAACATTTAATGGCCATGAAGGAGAGTGTGGTGCATTTCTGTGAGGGAAATTGCTGGCTTGTTGGTTGTACCTTCTATATGGGGTGAGGTCACATTGTTATATGTGCAAATGTCACACTCCCCATTGTTTGTCCCATCTAGAACGAGCTGACAGCTGAAGAGAAGCGCAGGGCGCACCAGAAAGAACTGGCCACACAGTTAAATGAAGAAGCCCGCAGACGGTTGACAGAACAAAAAGGGGAGCAGCAGATCCAGAAGTGAGTAAAAGATCTGCATGGGAAGGTTGTGATGTGGGCTCCTACTGCTTCAGGATGGCAAGGTGTAGAAGGTGCCCTCTGGAGCAGCTGACTGGAAATCTCCATTTATCAAGCTTTCCCGTGCTTGTGGTCCCTTGCAGGGCTCGTAAATCAAACATCTCCTACAAAAACCCCTCCTTGATGCCAAAGGAGCCGCACATCCGAGAGATGAAGATCTACATTGACAAGAAATATGAGACTGTCATCATGCCTGTCTTTGGCATTGCCACTCCTTTCCACATTGCCACAATCAAGGTATGGCAGGTGCAGTGGTCAAGGGATCAGGGAAGCCTGTTAAGTCTTGGAATGGATGCAGTTTGGTGGCTCTCCAGTTGAAATGGCAATGGGCAGAAGTTTTTGCATTTCCATGGCAATCCATGGAGTCTTTCCCCAAAGAAACTAGGTTGTTGTGGCTTTGGCATGGGTTGTGTAGGAAAAGGGCTGGGAGAGGGAATAGAAAAGGGGCTTTGAATGGAAGTGAATGAGTCTGAGCACTTTTTCCATGCTCCTTCCCTACAGAACATCAGTATGTCAGTGGAAGGCGACTACACCTACCTGAGAATCAACTTCTATTGTCCAGGCAGTGCCCTGGGTCGCAATGAGGGCAACATCTTTCCCAATCCTGAAGCCACCTTTGTGAAAGAAATGTAAGTTAGCCCTTACCTAATTTTTGCCACAGGACGTAGCATCCATCATTGCCTGGAAGCCCCATCTCTTTGGGGATCACTTGTATTTTGAATGTGCTTGATATGTCTCTCCTTTACTGTTATGATCTTTCTTTCTTTGGGTTGCAAAGAATGCCCAGGGCTTCCTCCCATTCATAAGTAAGAACTTGGTAACCTTATTTTCTCCTCCATTTGGCCAGATGGAGAGGCCTTCCCAAAAGCCCAAATTTGAGTTCCATGTTTTCTCCCTTCTTCCAGTAGCTGTCATGTGAAAAAAATGCCATTTCTACTTCTACAGCCAAAAGAACTTGACTTTTTCAGTTTTCAGTCAGGCATCTGCTAACACGGCACTACTTCTCTTTATCTCCTGTATCCATCAACTTTCCCCATCTTCTCCAGAACTTATCGTGCATCCAATTTAAAAACACCTGGGGAGCAGTTGGTGCCAGCTCTCAACCTCCAGAACGCCTTCCGTATCATCAAGGAGGTGCAGAAACGCTACAAGACCAGAGAGGCTGAGGAGAAGGAGAAGGAGGTGAGTTAGAGGAGGGTCTCCTCAGACATGTTTCAAGGAGCAGCTGGAGGGATTGCAGTGATGGGATGACCCTTTCATGGGGGAAGGGTCATGGTATTAGCCTGCTCAAAACTCAGTGTGACTAAAGCCTGAGACTCTCACCTAGAAGTGGTGTGGACACAGGGCTTATGTAGGATGTTGGGAGTACTTAGTGGAGTGATGTGGTTGTTCCTCTTCTGTTTTCTCAGGGGATTGTCAAGCAAGACTCTCTGGTGATCAACTTGAATCGCAGCAATCCCAAGCTGAAGGACCTTTACATCCGCCCCAACATTGCCCAGAAAAGGATGCAGGGGTCTTTGGAAGCTCATGTCAATGGTACAAAGGGCTGCTGCTTTGGGTGGATGGGCTCTCATTCCTTGGAAGCCAAAGGGCACTCAAAAAATATTTTTAAGGGATTTCTCAGGAAACGAGCAAACTCTCTTAAAATGCCATTTAACTGGGTTTTTTTCAGCCTTGCGTGTTTGTGGTGGAAGGCTTTACTAGTATCGATGGCACACTGCACGTGTAACTCTGAATTGTACCCACCAGCCAGGAGTGGGCAGCTTCCTTCTCTCATGCCAGCTTTCTCTCTTGGCAGGTTTCCGCTTCACCTCTGTGCGCGGGGACAAAGTGGACATCTTATACAACAATATCAAACATGCTGTGTTTCAGCCCTGTGATGGGGAAATGATCATTGTGCTGCACTTTCATCTCAAGGTATCTCTCCAAATTGAGCTCTTAGAAATAAGGAGAGCTAAGAAGACATTTTTACATTGGACTGAAGGAGGGAGAGAACTTCACTTCTGTTGAGCAAAATTACTCTGCTGACATTTGAGCCTGATCCCAATAATGTTCAAAGACATTGCCGTGTTAGTCTGGAATATCAATAAGCAAGGGGATCTTGTAGCACCTTTGAGACTAACTGAGAGAAAGAAATTGTAGCATAAGCCCTGTTTAAGTATTTGAAGGGGTGTCACATTGAGGATGGAGCAAGCTTGTTTTCTGCTGCTCTAGCGACTAGAACACGGAACAATGGATGCAAGCTCCAGGAACAGAGTTTCCACCTCAACAGTAGGAAGAATGTTTTGACAGTAAGAGCTGTTCAGCAGTGGAACACACTCCCTCGGAGCATGGTGGGGGTCTCCTTCCTTGGGAGATTTTTAAACAGAGGCTGGATGGCCATTTGTCAGGGATGCTTTGTGTATTCCTGCATGGCAAGGGGTTGGACTGGATGGCCCTCACGGTCTCTTCCAACTCTACAATTCTATGATTCTAAGACTTGGTTTGCTTCCTCAGATGCATGGATCCATGCATCTGAGGAAGTAGATGAAATCTACAAAAGCTTTTGCTACAATTTCTTTCTCTCAGTCTCAAAGGTGCTACAAGATCCCCTTGCTTTCCAATAATGTTGTTTGTCATTTGAAACAAAATGAGCATATTTCTGTTCTTCACCTCAGGCATTGTTTGTATGTTTTGGCATTAGCTACAGAATTAGGTTTCCCTCAAACTTGGGGCAGGGGGGACAACAAGTGGCTGCCCACTAGATATTTTTGGACTTCAACTAGCCAGCTTAGCTAATGGTGAGGGATGATGGGAGGTATCGCTCAAGTTCTGAAGAGCCACCTGTTCAATACCCTTGTCTTACAAACTCTGTGTTCTTATAAAAAGGTTGAAAATATATGGGTGATGCTGGCTGCATGCTCAAAAGGCAGGGTTAAATAGAGCTTTCCTTGTTGAGACATGGGGAGAGTGGCAGTTGCGGCTTAAAAGTCCTCTGGTATTGTTTTTAATGCCTCCTTAAGGGCTAGCAGAAGCATAATGAAGTATGCCAAAGAATCATCCCCAGAGTGCAAGCTTTTCCCTTACTATTAATTTATTCAGCGCTTAGTTTTTGATCAGTATAAAACCACATTACCCCATCACAGCATTTTGGATTCCACACACACCCTTGCAATACATGAACACACAGACCTGTGTTTTTCTTCTCTTTCTTACTAAACCCCTTTCTTCCCCTGAACTCCAGAATGCCATTATGTTTGGCAAGAAGCGCCACACAGATGTGCAGTTTTATACCGAAGTGGGCGAAATCACCACTGACCTGGGCAAGCATCAGCACATGCATGACCGCGATGACCTGTATGCTGAGCAGGTGAGAGACAGAGAGAGAGTGGGGCTGCTTGTTCCCCTGTATTGGGGGAGCAGAAAGAGGCAAGCAGATCGGTTTGAGCAAGAGAAGGGCGAGGTTGTGTGGCTGACGCTCCTTTGGTCCTTTCTGGCCTAGATGGAGCGTGAGATGAGGCACAAACTGAAAACAGCATTCAAGAATTTCATTGAGAAGGTTGAGTCTTTGACAAAGGAGGAGCTGGAATTCGAGGTGCCCTTCCGGGACCTGGGGTAAGAATGACCAGGACAGGGCAGCTTTCATTTTCCTTTGTTTATTTAATAAAGTGTTGTAATTTGAGACAAAGATCTGGGGTTCTTCTGAAAGACAATGTAAGAGGGAAAGAAGATTAATCACCAGGGAAGAAACAGTGGGGGCTGAGGAACTGTGTCATCAGAGTGGATCATCTTAGTGGACTAATACACCAAAGAGAGCCAGCATGGTGTAGTGGTTTGTGTGTTGGACTAGGATTCTGGGAGACCAGGGTTTTAATCCCTGCTCAGCCATAGAAACCCTCTGGATGATCTTGGGCAAGTCGTATTCTCTTGGCCTTGGAGGAAGGCAATGGCTAACTTCCTATGAACAAATCTTATCAAGAAAGCCCTGTGATAGGTTCAGCTTAAGGTTACTGTAAATAGAAAACAACTTGAAGGCACACAATTACAATAATGAGGGATAGCAACCATTTCATTGCATTTCTGTTTCAGTCTTTTTGGAGAAGGTAAGGAACTGGATCAGAAATGAAGATATGGCATTGCTCAGTCTCCTCACCCTGTCCCTAAGAGTGAGTTATAGATCAATGAATTTATTTCAGCCACAGACCAGAGATATGAAACAAATACGAACAACAGGATCAATATGATATTTACAACATACCCACAGCATTTGTATTTGGTATATACAAATAAAACATATTTAAAATCTATAAGCTAAAACATAGTATGTGGTACATATAAATAAAAATAATCAAAATATGTAAGCTAAAATATTATCCACTGAGATCATTCACATCTTATCCCCTTAGTTTTATACTAGCAGTACTAAACTTAGCCACTTTTAGAATGATCCATGATTCCCTATCTTCTATTAAATATTTTAAGTAATAAGCATCACATCTGCCTGAGATTTGCTGCACAATAAGAACAATGAGTGCAGAACGAATGTCTCTGTAGAAATGATAATATAATAAGGCATGACTAACAGTTTCCACTTCATTCAGACCACATGGGCATACTCATTCTGGGGAGGGGGTTATACTGGTTTTTTTTCATCAGCCAACCTTTTTGCCAAATTGCAATTCCATTCACCAAATGACAGTTTGGCCCTTGAATGAGTACTATGTTGTTGTTGTGTGCCTTTGAGTCATTCTGACTTACGGCGACCCTATCGTGGGGTTTTTTTTTTGGCCAAGATTTGTTTACATGGGATTTACCAGTGAATAAGCACTATAGCCAAAGATGGTCCAAACTGCCAGTCAAAATCCAACAGCATATTGCTAAAAACGGTATCAACTGAGTGACCTCTGCATCAACAGATACACCAATATTTATCCCAGTTTTGTTCTACCTTACTCCCAGCCACAAGGAACCCATCAACCACTATTTGGTTGGGAAAAGGGACAGGCAGCTATGCTGAAGTAATACTCCCCATCAAGATATACCCTGATTTGCCATCTGTTTAGCAGGGAGGCTTCCACTTTTCCTCCTTCAGTGAGATCTAGAAACTTGCTCTTTAAAAAGGAGGGAGGAAAATCTCAGGATTTCAAAGGTGGGCATAGAGTTTGTAGTGTTGTAATGCTACATCAGCTGTGAGAGAATGTCCCTGCTTTGTGCCACAGAGTTGGATTTAAGGGGTCTTTGTCTATTCCTTATGCCTCTCTGATTTCTAGGGGCCTATGGGGTCTACTCTTCAGTTATAAACCTGGTTGCTATAACAGAGGTATTGATTTGTTTCTCCTGCACTGCCTGTTTTTCACTGTTGTCTTTTCCTCCCCACCCACCCACTCAATTCCACCCCAAATTCATTGTGGCAGGTTCAATGGAGCCCCCTACAGAAGTACCTGCCTCCTCCAGCCAACCAGCAGCGCCCTGGTGAATTGTACCGAGTGGGTGAGTCAAAGTCTACGTCTGCATGGGGGGAGCACGAGTCGGCCTAAAGAAGGGGTGGCCTCTGCTTTGCCTGGGCTGGACTGGCTACAGGGGCTAGAAAGCTACACCTTTTCTCTTGAGTGTATCTGCCATTTTAAGCAATTGGTGCATGAGGGTATTGTATCCCACCTGTGAACCTGAGCAAAAGTCTGAGGAGGGCATCCCTGTCCTACTTAAATCTTATACTTTCCATTTTGTACCTTTTTGGAGGCGGAAATAGCACTTGCTGAGAGTTTTCCAGATGTTGGGAATGGAATAGACTTTGGGCAAGAGAGAGAAAATTGGAGGTAGTTGGGGTTAGGCACCCCATCCCACTCACACATTCACTCAGGTGGGGTCAGTCTGGAAAAGCTAACTGCTTCCTCTCCTTCAGCCCCCGTTCGTGGTGACGCTGGATGAGGTGGAGCTTATTCACTTTGAACGGGTGCAGTTCCACCTGAAGAACTTCGACATGGTCATTGTCTACAAAGACTACAGCAAGAAGGTCACAATGATCAACGCCATTCCGGTGGCCTCACTGGACCCCATCAAGGAGTGGCTCAAGTGAGTGGTGTGGGGGAGGGCTCTCGGCCATTGGGGTTTCCATTGCTGTGGTCTGTCGAATTACAGTCGGGAGGTCTTGTCATCACATCCCATCACCCCTCCTAGAGTGCATGAAAGGGACGATGCTGGCAATGGAAAAACCAACAGTTGAGTTTGTTGCTTTTTTGGATGACATGACACGTTTGCTGGGGGCTACTGGGAGTTTTCATCCAGAAAAGGGAACTTTTGCAACTTCATGGGTAAGAGCATGGATCTTTTCATGCTCTATGAAAGCATGGTCACCTGTGCAAAATGTACTTCAATCAAGAGTCCTTTTTGAAGGCAGCATCCTCCCTTTCTGCAGGGCAATATGGAGCAGCCACCAACGGCAGTCATTTATTCCACAACAGTCCCTTTTGTTCACTACAGAAGTGAAATATTTCACTGTAGAAATTACTGTGAGAGTGGACTGTGGCTTTGTCAGAGCTTTAGTTGGATTGTTATTAATTTCTCCCTCTCTACCCATATCAGCTCTTGTGATATCAAGTACACAGAAGGGGTGCAATCCCTCAACTGGACCAAAATCATGAAAACGATTGTGGATGACCCAGAAGGCTTCTTTGAGCAAGGGGGCTGGTCGTTCCTTGAGCCTGAGGGAGAGGTAAGTTGAACCTCTGAGACAGTGTCAGCAGCTGTCTCTGAGAAGCAAGAGATGAGGCACAAAATTAGAAGCAAGTCCCGTTTTCTTACCATTTTCCTGTTATCTTAAAAAAAAAAAGAGTGACTTCAGCTGCAGAGGTTGGAACATCAGAGAAAAAGGAACCAGGTCTTGTAGCTTGGGCAGTTCTGGAGATCATAGAAGTGCCCAGACAGAATATGGTGTGACACTCCTCTAGAAAATGGGTGTGGAGACCCAGACTCCATAACTAGCCCCTATGCCACCCCAGCCCCCCAAACACTGCAAGCCCCCAAAATCCATGCTGTGTGGCAGTATGGAACTGTAATGGAATTAGGAAAAAACCTGCTCTGTGCTAATCCCTTCTGCAGTTAGTAAAGGGTGGAACCTGACTTTCCCATCTCCCTCACCTCACAGTTCCTCTTCATTGCTCTTCCCCCCCACACCCTCTCTTCCAGGGAAGTGATGCGGAATCTGGGGGATCAGGATCTGAGATTGAAGATGAGACATTCAACCCTTCAGAGGAGGACGATGATGATGAAGAGGACACAGATGAGGACTACTCTTCCGAGGCAGAGGAATCAGGTGAGGAAGCTGCTGCTCTGAAAGGCAAAGGGTCACCCTAGAGTTCTTGAGAGGAGCGAATGGCCTTGAGTGACCAGCATGCAGCCCTCACCTCAAGCCCCATCCTTGAAAGCTGCCCACTGTTCATGAAATCTGCCCTTCTCACTACTCAGGATCTTCCTTGGATGTTTTTCTTCAGTACTCAATCTCTGTTCCCTACTGGTGTGTGTCTATGTGCATATGTTGCAGACTTTCCTTGTCTAAATTTGTATTGCTTCAGGATCCTGCCTCCTCCAGATACTCACCCAACGTTCCTGCAAACAAAGATTTTCTGGCCTATGTTACCTGGGTCATGCTGCCTTCCCAAGGAAATATGCTAATTGGTGCACTTTCTTCATATTTATAAGGACAATAGCCAGGTTGTCTTTTTCTTTTTAAAAAAGACCAGTGGGATCTGGCTTCTAACCCAGGAACATTTTTAAGCATGACCTGAATAGAAACTGGAAAGCTGTTTGAAGAGCAATCCAGTGTTGGCACTGTGTGACCTAAATATTGCTGCACTCCCTCAAAAAACTCCTTCTCTCTCCCTGCCTTACTTCCCTGGAGAGTACTTTCTTCATAGAATTATCTTCATTATTTTGTGCAAGCCTTCTCTTATCTCCCCCCACCCTACAACACAAATACAGTACTGCCTATACAAAGTCATAGGGATGGATTCAGATTAAGACTACAGACTAAGGTGCATTTTTTACTGAGAATAAATCTCATTGAACACAAAGAGAATGACTTCTAAGTAAATTTCCATGTGTTTGTGGTGTTACTTCAACATGGATTGCTAACAGATTCATGACTGTCTTATTTAAGTTGACGGGGCTTAAGTGTGGTTGATTTCACCTGGCTCCAGCCTGTTGATCTGTAGGAATCTCTAGGAAATCAAGGAAAGAAGGCCTAGGCAAATCTGAGATCACTTCTCTTTGAAAATATCCCAACTCCCCTGAATCCTGTATGTGTGGCAAATGATTCTGAGCCCCCTTTTCTTGACAGATTACTCCAAGGAGTCCCTGGGAAGCGAAGAAGAGAGGGGCAAAGATTGGGATGAGCTGGAAGAAGAAGCACGGAAAGGTAAGATTCTTCCCTGTTCCTTCTCGGTACAAAACTAGGCTGCTCCATAGGATGGTACTTTCTGGCATGTAGCCTTGAGAAAGGGGCAAGGAAGCAATCAGACAAATTGAGCTCTTGGTACGCAGCAGAGATTTCCTTACCTTACTACCTGTCTGGTCCCTTCCTTCCCCTCTCCCTGCAGCTGACCGGGAGAGCCGGTACGAAGAAGAGGAGGAGAGAACCCGCAGCATGAGCCGCAAGAGGAAGGGCGCCTCATCCCAGAGCTCTGGACATAATCGGAGTTCCCACAGCCGCAGCCCTGGCCGAAGCTCAGCTCCTCCCAAGAAGAAGAGGAAGTAGATGGCCAATGCCAGCCTTTCCCATCGCCAATTTTTCAGGGGTTGGGGCTTTTGAGGCCTCATCCAGCAGCCAAGATTTAGGGCATGGGGGGCTTCCAGCCCTCCCCACAAACTCTCTCATCTTTCCTTCACACACAAACACACCCATGCCCCCCCTTTTTTTTCTGTTTCTCTGGGGAGTATTTTTTTGTCTTTGTTCCTTGAATCGTTCCTGACCATTCGTATGGACCAATGAGCTGTGAGAGATGTTCCAGGCCATGTTGTTGTGTTAACTATGGACACAAAGTCTGCCCAGGAAGATTGGGGTGTGAGGCTCAGGAATCCGGTGTCAGTGATAACTCTTCTCTGCTGTCCCCCTCTGCCCTTTCCCATCATCTTTCTTCTGACCCTCCATCCTCCTATCTGTGGGATATATCAACTCTGAACACCCTTCCCCTACCAATCTCTCCTTGACTTCCAGTGTCTTTAGACAAATTGGGGACCGAAGAGAGGGCAGGTTGGCCTGGGAATTACTCAAGAGTAAGAACACGTACTTCAGTGAAGCAGACGGCGTGATACATTTCTTGGTGTCTTTTCTGATGGGGAAAGAAAGTGGTTGTGTCCCAGTTTTTGTGAAGCAAAGGCCTGGTTGATAGAGGAAGCCCCACTTTGGAACAGAGTTGGAGAGGAGGGCATAAGATTTTCCATACAGGTGAAACCCAGAGTGTGGGATGGGTATGAAGATGCAAGTGAGAAGAAAATTTTCTTGCTCCCTCCCCACTATATTTCTTTTTTTAAAAATTGTCAAGCTCTCGTCTGTATTTATCTGTTTTCTCAGTTGCTGAGTCTGGTCTCCAGTAAGCAAGTGTTTTAGGGTGAAGGGGGTTTGAATGCATTGCCTGTCTTCTGCCTCCATTATTTCCTCTGGATTTGGGGGTCAGTGATCCAGGCATAGGAGAGGGTGGGGAGGGAGGCACTTTCTCAAACTCTTTTTTTTTTCCCGTAGCCATTAGCACTCAGTATTTTTGACTTTGGAAAAAACTGATAAATAAAAATGTTTTTTTAAGTATTTGGAAAGTTTATTTCGTTGTGGGCTTCATCTTTACTTTAGTGCGGAGCACCTGGGAGCAGCTCTTTGGTTGCAGAATCCTGTTTTGCTGTTTCTCCTAATCCTATTATCCTTCACTGTTCTTGCTCTTCCCTGCCCAGTAGATAGCACGCAGGGCAGCAGCTGCTTCTATGGACACTTCCAGCTTCCCAATGTGTGTCTCAGGATCAAAAGAACTGACCACTGAAATGACAACAGTTTAACAGTTACATTTTAAAAACCCTCTCATTTGGAAGAGAAGTGGGGTTGGCGGTGGGGGAAGTTGGAAACAGTGCTGTTTTGCCATGGAACAGTCTAATAGCACTAAAGAAAGGAGAGAAAAATCCAGCTTTTGTAAGCCAAGACTAAGCTTCCTGGACTTTCATGTATAAAGGAATGGGCTGATAAATCTGGGAATGTTTAATATTGAGCAACCCAGTGTTACTTTTTTTTTTTAATAAACAGAGTACACCAAATGGAATTCCAGCAAATGGGGCAGAGCTGGGCAACAACCAGGGTTTGGGGGTTGTGAATTGGGCCCCTGGAAGATGTTGGGAAGCTGCACTCCCCTGTCCTGCCCCCCACCCCTGATTTTGTATCTAAAAATGCCCCCTCCCCATGTTTCCTAGAGGATGCAGGGAGGAGGAAATGTCACTGTTCCCTGGGACATTTTAAGCCCTGAGAGGCAGGCCTTTCTCTAACCAGGAAATAAATCAGAAGGTGAATTCCAATGTACTTGCTGGCCTTTCTTAGACCTAAAATGGTGGCGAGGAGGCAGAAAAGTAGCAAAATTCCCCCCATGCCTGCTAGCAGTTGTGTTTGGGAGATAAGGGCTGATATTTTTAGGGGGGGGGGGAACCTAGGGAGAGCCTTGCATTCCATGGGTAACACTCACCCATCCTTGCCTTAGGGTCTGCCTTAAAATTCTACATCAAGCCTTAATATGTTGGCCCCCCTTCACATATGTTTGTCCTAGGTGGCAGAAGGGACAGAGCTGCTTACCCCAAAGCTCTCTTTCCAGCATATTGCATCCAGTTAGAAAGATCTCCCGCAAATCTAGATATGCAAAGCCCACTTCTTCGCACTCTCCTCCTGTGCCAGGCAGTGGCTCATTCACCACTACGAACGACAGCCTGCAATACAACAGACCATGAATACAGGAATGGGTGGGGGCTCCATTTCTTGTGCCCCAGATTTTCAAGAGAAAGGTAGGCATATACTCACTGGTTCTGCTCGGGGTCTTCTGCCTCCAGCATGGAGAACAGCAGCTGCCTTTGGAGACTTGTAGGACTTGTGTCCAGTCTGATCACTGCAGTAGAAAGATACAGGAAGCATTTAATGAAAGCAATGGTGTCAGTTTACATAGTGGTTAGATTTCTCAGGGTAAGTGCATGGATAACAGGTGAAGCCATATGAACTGATAGAAACATGTTGATATCAAAATACGCAGTTTCCAGAAAGAAGAAGCCACATTGGGATCAAGGAGCCCCTCCTCGATTGGCTGTAACTGAAGCCCTTTTTTTTAGCAGTCTTGCTTTTTATTTTGTCAGAAAGCAAGTTGGATGGAACAATTATGTGTCTTCTTAATGAATATCCTATTAACAGGATTGATGCAACTGGTGGGTATGAAATTCACCACTCAGCAGTGGAGTCATGGAACCCAGGGCTTCCATGCTCAATGTACCAAGACTTTTTGAATAACAGGATGATGATTTCATCTCTGCCCAACCCCAAATTCTCTGTGCCCACTGAGCACATGCAGCAAAGCAAGGCAACTCTTCAGTTGCTGCAAGAAAGATGGATTTTCCCCAGCGACTGTTCTCTTGGTATGTGTTATCCTTGCTGTAATCCCCAAAGTATTTTTGTGGTGCCATGGGCCATGATGATCCATTAACCTTACAAAAGGCCTGCTCCTTAATGGAGATGAAACAGGCTTGTTGCAATGGAGCAACACAGCAGTGGGAAGGGTGTAGCTATAGGGATTGTCATGATCAGTGCTTGCACTGTTTATTGCCACACCACTGCTAGTCAGTGAAAAGTGAAATGGGAACTTTATGCCCTACTGATTCCTTTAAAAAGACACTAAATGCCAATGTTTTTTGGAGACTGCTGTTCCATAGGATGATATTTCAGTCTAGGGCAGTGGCTCTTAACCTTTTCTTTACCAGAGACATCCTTTAAATATCTTCTGTTGCCGAAGACCCCCAAGACATAACTCAAGATTTAAAACAGCAACAATACAATTACCTTCCCTCAGAGGCGCTGGAGGGGGAGGGAAGGCTTTTCTCCCACTTCTTCCTGCAAGTTTGTAGCTGGAGCGGATTGAATGGCAATGTGCAGGCCAAGCCAGCCTTTGCCTTGGCTCCTGTCACACTACTGCAGACAGGAGGTGGGCCACCTTCACGGACCTCCTGTGAGAACATTGGGGCCTCCTGGGGGGTCCCTGGACCACAGGTTAAGAACCACTAGACTAGGGAGAATGTTTTGAGAGGGATAGGCTAAGCGAGATTTAACAAGACACTTTGCAGGTCTACCAGTCAGGGTGGCTGAGGATGATGGCAACTGTAGTTCCAGCAGATCAGAGGACACCACATTAGGGAAGGCATATCTTTTGGGGACTTTGCCCTTCTGTGTCATGGGATTTTGTTCTGTGTAAATGAATACATCTTTCTCTCAGTTACAGTTTTCTCTCTGGAGCAAGGACACTTGATGCATGCATCATCCTCACCTTTGCTGAAATGGAAGTAGATTTTCTGATTCCCCTCCGGCTTCCGCAAAGAGAAAGGGGTCTCTGTTTCCTCCAGCGGCACTCCAGGGAATCGATACTCCACGTAGAGCTGCTGGATGTGCTCATCGGCAACAGGCTGACTGTCTGGGAGTAGACTCAGGGAGATGATCTCCACACGAATTCTGTCAGAAGGCTCCTGAGGGGTAGAAGGAGCATGAAACGATGCAAGTTTCCCAGATATTTTTGTTGGAGTTAGCAACTTTTGCATGCCTACACTCACTGATAGATTGCATGTCGGTCTCTAGGAGTTTGGGCACAGCATGTTTACTTGTGTTTGCTTGTTTACTCCTGTTTGCTTGTGTTTGATCACACCCACTCTCTTCCAGCATCACATAGCCTTTCCTTTGTTCTCTTGGGTCTCATCTGCTCTCACACTTCTCCCTATCTCCCTGCCTGCCCTCCATGGAGCACATGTGTGATAAGAGCTCTCTCTGGGTGAGATTTTCCAACTTTCATGATACCATGTATGCTTTCTTTTCTTACCTTCCCCCCAAAAATGAACCTGTATTGATTATGCACAAATATTTGTGAGCAAAACAAATGCTGCAGAGGAGGGTGACCAAAATGCTATACTGTGGAATGCACCTAGAATACTGTGTCCAGTTTGGGGCAGCACAATTCCAGAAGGATATTGATAAGCTGGAACAAGTCTAGAGGAGGGAGACCAAAATGGTAAATGGTCTGGAAAGCCTAGAGAGCTGGCTATGTTTAGCCTGGAGAAGAGGAGGTTAAGAGATGACATGATAGCCATGTTTACATATTTGAAGGGATGTCAGATTGAGGATGGAGCAAGCTTGTTTTCTGCTGCTCCAGAAACTAGGCCACAGAGCAATGGATTCAAACTACAGGAAAAAAGGTTCCACCTAAAAATTAGGAAGAACTTCCTGACAGTAAGAGCTGTTCAACAGTGGAATACACTGCCTTGGAGTGTGGTGGAGTCTCCTTCTTTGGAGGTTTTTAAACAGAGGCTGGATGGCCATCTGTCAGGAGTGCTTTGACAGTGTATTTCTGCAAGGTGGAGGGTTGGACTGGATGGCCCCCAGGGTCTCTTCCAACTCTATGATGTGAGGTCAAGATGGCAAATGTTATTAATGAGGAAGAACACACAAGCTAGGGCTGGCAGCAACAGTTTGCTTTTGCCTGAGCCTACTGGGAAAGGCAAGTTTCTGCACCCTCCTTTCCTCCTATCCCCACCACTGAGTTAATTGAATACAAACTACTGTTGCACTTTGAACTCAATTTGCAGCAATTTAAGTTAGATGAGGGGAAACTGGGAAGAGACGAGAGAAACTGGGACATTTTAAAAGCAACTGAAAAAGTGGGGCAACAGAAGTTTAATCAGCACTGTCCTTGCCAAATTGGGTCAGTATCAGGGTATCATTCACTTCTGGGTCGTGTTCTCAGTTTTTGGCAGAAAATGTACTACTGCAGCCAACCACAGGGGGCAAAATTGCTGCTGCTGCTGCTGTGTGTAGGTCAACATCTGGGAAAGCTTGCACAAACTGCACCGCAACTCCCAGAATGCTTCAGTCAACCTAGCCATGCCTGAATTTTCCAGCTAAAGAAGAAGAACAGGTACGTACAACTTCCAGAGGCTCTTGCAGCCCTGATAAAGCCATCACCACTTCATCACTCTCTGCAGTCTGGGCATCAGAGCTGGTGCTGCTGGGTTCCTCTGAGGCTACAGGAAAGAACGGAGAGAGACAGAGATCCTAAGAACGGCATCCTCTCCTGGTTCTTGACTTAATTGTATTAATCACCCATCAAACACAAAACAGTTTTTCTAATAACCCTGTTTCCTCTTATTGAGTATATAAATCCAGAGCTTGAAAAGTTACTTTTTAATAGTCTCTCTCTCTCTCTCTCTCTCTCTCTCTCTGGCTTTTCTTCGCAAACGAAGATTTATTGTACTGTCTATTCTCCTTTTTAATAGTAATTCATAGTCATTTACAAAGTTTGAAATCTGCTACTACCATACATCGGTCATTTTCCTAAGTCCTAACTTTTTCAATTCTGTTGCTTTATTGGAGAGAAGAAACATCTGGAGTTGATAAAAAGAATGCCAGAAAACTAGAAGAGGTCCTTTCAAAAACCCATTGACAGCTGGAAAAGTGGGATGAGAGAGGATTAATTAAGACTGTCCCTGCCAAATCAGGGCAACAGAAGGGTATGCTGTTAGCGCACACATTCACATGTGTAAATACATCCCCTCAGTGATTTTCAGGACTTGAATGTCTGAATGTCTCATGGGAACAAACAGAAAGTTTTTCTATCAGCTTTCATTTTTGATCTCAGAGCTCAATCGGAGGCAGGAAGCAGGAGGTGTACAGAGGGCTGAAAAGGATGTGGCGAGATGATGCTCTGGGTCCCCGTACATCATCCTACAGCTGCCCCTTTATGGATGGCTTCAGCAGGTTGTTACATGTTAAGGGTTTTTTGGCCTCAATCTGATTTTATTGAGCTACTTTAAGCAGTCTGCATCATCTCTCCTTTCGCATACCTGCTTCCGCCTCTGTGCTTGATTCCACATCTGATTCCCGAGGCTTTTCTGCCACAACTTCCTCTTCTACAGCCAGGGCTTCTTCCTCTCTTATCTCTTCCATCACCACCTGTCCAGACACAGACTTCCATTTTTGGTCAGGAGCAAAAACAATGATGGGGAAGATAGCAAGGTTTTGGACCCCAGCTCTCATAATCCTCTATGATTGGCCATGCTGGCTTGGGGTTTCTGGGAGAGGGGAGTCCAAAAAATCTACCAGAGAAAAGATTATCTTTCCCAGGTTTGCAGGATGGGGCCATTCCGTTACTCCATTAGAATCTTTCAAGTCAAATAAACGAATATACAAATTTGTTTTTTAACATGCCCGGGAATTTAGGTTCTTTTTAAGGCAGACTTCCCCAACCTAATACCCCCCACCCCAGACAAGTGAGATTACAACTGACATCATTCCCTGCCGGATGATGGAAGTTGTAGTCTAAAACATCCAGGTTGGGGAAACACAGGCTCATGGTGACCAAGCTTGCTATTTGAGCACCAAGAGTACAAGAAACTCATATTGTAAAATACTAGAAGGTAGAATTTGGCCACAGTTTTTGGAATTATGGGAATGTTCAACTAAAAAAATGAATAAATAAGAGGTCAAGCTTCTAGCTCTCATTGAGACATAGTAAAGGCAGAACGTGCTCCTTGTCTATTCTGGAGGCAAGGCAGGCTACATGCTCAAGGTTCTTCATTCAAATCCTGCCACAAATGCCATCTTATACATCCAGCCTTCAACACAATCCCCATATTTTCCTTTAGGGTGGAGACTCTTTGGCTCTCCGGATGTTTTGGACCACTATGACCCCACACTCCCTTACCATTGGCCATGATTGCTGGGGATGGTTGAAGCTATAGGCCAAAGCCTCTAGAGAGCCAAGGAGATATTCACCTCTGCTCTACTGTAACCAAACCAGCATAACTGGAATTGGTATTGCCTTTCCCTCTTCCCCTTTGCTTTGGCTTTCTCTTCTTTGTCTCTTATCCCCACCCTCCATATCACAGTATGAATTGTAAGCCCTTTCAGGCAGAGTCTCATCCTTGCATTTTGACATGTCTGATGTTTTAAACTATACATCCCTCCTCCCATTTATGCAGGATCAGTATCTCACAGTTTCACCTACCCACTGTTGGGGGGAAAGGTCTCTCTAGGTATCTAGAGGACCATAGAGGTAGCTAGAAGATTACAGAGTCATGCTAGAGGTGGTTCTCTAGGCATTGCAAAGTGCTCCAGCTGCCGGAAGTTGACCATAAAGTCATGATGCCAGATACCTAGAGGGGTGTCCTCTCTAGGCATTTTCTAGATCCTCCAGTGCATTTCTGTGGTATTAATGGTGCTATTATACACAGTAAATCTATCACTATTATACACAGTTTTCAGGTACCCATGGCAAGCCCGGGAATGTATTCCCTGCAGATACAGGAGGGTGACCTGTACACTATATAATTATGATTACTAATTACAGTAGTCAGAATAAAAATGGCTAGCTTTCTGCTTGGGACTTACATCTTTGTGAACAGCCTTACATGTGTGCACGACTGAACTGAGTAGTTTTACAACATCCTTATTCACCTAGAGGGTGCCATGACATTACAATGTATGTGCGTCTGTTGTGCAATGTAGCCAGTGGTGTGACTGACGCACCACCATGGTCTGATGTGCAATGGGTACCAGTGTGCATTGGGGCACTCCCTAGTATGCATCTGAACACCAGCTAGGAAGCACCCAAGCACAAGAGTCTCCAATGTGTATAAGAAGTGGCCAATGTGCATCTGGCACACACTGGCACACTCTTGCTGGTGCCCTGATGCCCCTAGTTGCAATTCACTAACAGAGCTGTATTGCATTTCTGCAACTTAGGGCTTGTCTATGTGAGGCTATAAAATGTGGAGTGATGCGCACTAATGTCAATTCGCAGCAGCTTTCTTTTGTCTCCATGATTTTTTTGACAAGGTCACAGGCATGCCAAGCTATCCATGTTCGTTGTTCAAATGAGCATGCCTGCGAATCAAGATGGCAGACATGAGTGAATTACTCAGGTTTCTATTCCTACCAGTTGCCACTGCTGAACAGTTTTTTTTAAAAAAGCATATGCAAGGTGTGGAAGTGCGATATTCTGCTTAAATAAGCAGGAAAAAAATGGGGGGGGAGGTTGTTTTGTCACCTCAGCACACAATTGCTACAGCAAAAATCCAACATGGTGCTTCAGGGCACTTTCCTTGCCAGCCAGCTCTTCCCCCTACACACATCTGATCAATCAGTTTTCCACTTCCAGGAATGTGCATCAAAGCGAATAAGTTGTCCTGATGAGTGGGAATGTGCACTTCCTTCAGAGTTTTTTTTTTTTTTTAAATACAAAAAAAGGCATGAAGGCTTTTCCCACAGAGTATTTGGCATTTTTGTCCCCACCCCCACCCGCTCCTTCCAAATACTGCAGATTGATGCAGGATCCCATTTAGACAAAATATTCTCCTCAAATTCTATGAGGAGTATTTTTGCCATATAGACAGCCCCATAGCTATGGATTTGTAATGTCATGAAAATGTAGACTGTGATATAGGATCTCGACTCATAATAATAAATAAACTTGATTTTTCCTGCTAGCAAAGTCTCCCTAGCATTTATCTCATACCTCTTGAGCAGCTGCCTCCATATCCTCCTTTTCCACAGGTCTCGTGGGCTTCACCACAGAACTCACTTGGACATGTGGGACCTTGGGTTCATTTTTTAGCCTGGTGTGTTTCAGAGTCTGTTTCTCTGCTTCAGGTAGGCTCAGCCGTGGCTTTTTCCTCTGGCGACTGGACGGCAAATGTTGTGCACTGCTTTCTCTTGGCATCTGAAAGGACATTGGAGAGGAAGGAAGCTGGCTCACAGCTGGTGAAATGTCAATTTTTGGGACAAGAACTCCCAGAAAAACCCAGCTGGAGTATTCCAGAGATCATAGAATCATAGAATTGTAGAGTTGGAAGAGACCACAAGGGCCGTCCAGTCCAATCCCCTGCCACACAGGAATCACGATCAAAGCATCCCTGACAGATGGCCATCCAGCCTCTGTTTAAAGACCTCCAAGTGAGGAGACCTCACCACGCTCCGAGGGAGTGTGTTCCACTGCCAAACAGCTCTTACTGTCAGAAGATGGTAATCCAAAAACATAATTCTTCTCAAGCTTTGTACCAACAGGACAAGCCCCTAGGGAGGGATTTAGCTACCTGGTGGGGGGGGGGGGGATGAGAGCATTGCCCCACCAAATAAGAACTTAGTTATTTTATTAATTTATTTCTGTCCCACCTTTCTCCTTGTACAAGATCCAAGGCTGCCTCCAATTCTCACCCCGCCATTAAATTTTCCTTCAGCCCTAGATTTAAAGTAACTTAAAAATTCACCTGAACATTCAGAAACATAGTTGTCTTACTCTAAGAGGTGGGGGTTATGTTACAGTCCCACCTATGATGCCAAAATCTAGTTAGGGGAATTATTAGCTCAAACATGAGGCCTGTGTGAGGAGGGTAACTTTGGGGATCTTTTCACCTATGTATACCAGTACTAACTTTAGAGGAGGCTCCAGTTAAAGTAAACCAACATATTTTATTGAAGTAACACAAAAAGTAAACTAACATATGCAACTCATGTTCTCAAGCACCATGCAAAGCTATAGCAGAGTAAGGCAAAAAGGTTGGATAGAGGGAGAGAGGTCTGGAAAGATAGGGAGATAGTTCCCAGTCTCGAAGAGCAGCGAAGATACTCAGACAGGTGTCTGAGGGTGGCACAGTAGGTTCCGATCTTGGGCATGTCGAGAGAGTGGCCGGCTCCATCCACTGTGGCACTCTTAGCTATAGTTGGGGCTCTAATATTTATATTCTATTCCATGTCTTGGAGGGGTGAGTTAGTAATAACAAAGCTTGGATGGCTCTTCCACGGAATAGACAAAAGGAACTGAAATTCAGCTCTTTGCTTTAATTAAAACAGTGATGGGCTTATGACAACCTCACAGGGTTGGACAGGAAGGGGGTATGAGGAGAGATTTCCATAGGGTGAGGAATGGTCACTTGATTGTGTGATTGAATTATTCCTTGAAATGCCCAAGGATGGAAGAAAGGATTAGCACATACCCCTTAACAACCAGGTTGTTACTGTGGGCACTTTCCACATAACCCTAACTTCGGCTTTTTCTAGACACATCTCATGTCATTATGATCTTTGACCTCCAGTCTGCCTAACCTCCCAGCCAAAGTGACCCCCAAAGTGTCCAATATGTTCAGTTATGGACTCTCGCGGGGAGGGGTAGTAACACATGCTAACAGATGAGATACCCAAAGAAAAGGGGCAGGCAAAGTTAACAAGGGAATGGGAACAAAACAGTTATTTGAGTTTTAGATCTGACTGATTTTCAATGTTTCACTCTCTGCAATGGTTAGAAATTTGGGATTGTTGCAGTTAAGTGTCTTCAAATCGACTTTGGCTCATGGTTACCCCATGAATGAGACACCTCCAAGACCCCCTGTCCTCAACCACTCTGCTCATGTCCTGCAGGCTCAGGGCCATGGCCTCCTTGATTGAGTCTATCCATCTGGTATGTGGCCTTTCTCTCTTTCCACTGCCTTCCACCTTTCCTAACATCATTGTCTTTTCTAGTAAGTCAGGCCTTCTCATGATGTGGCCAACATCATGTACAACAGCCTCAATTTAGTCAATTTAGTTTCCAGGGAGAGTTCAGGCTTGATTTATTCTAGGATCTACTTATTGGTCTTTTTGGTATTCCGCCATATCCATAGAACTCTTTTCCAGCACCACATTTCAAATGAGTTTGTTTTCTTCCCATCAGCTTTCTTCACTGTCTAGCTCTCAGTTCCGTACATGGTGATGGGAAATACAATAGCTTGGATGATCCTAATTTTAGTGTTCAGTTTTATATCTTTAGGATCTTGTCTAGTTTTTCATAGCAAACTCCATTCTGATCAATTATTTGGGGACTGAAGGAAAATTTCATAGTGTGGAGAAGAATTCTTATTTGGAAGGTCAATGTCCTCAAACACACACACACACACACTGCAGCTACACCGTAGCACCAAGGCAGTCCCTATCACATGGCAGACTCTGAGATACCATGGGAGGGTAGTAAAGAAGAGACTAATGATAGTGATGGTGATGATTTTACAGTATTGTTGCCACTTGAGATGTATCTAATGTTTGTAAAGATTTCCCAAGGGTAAGACTACATTTACTCTCTGCAATCAAGGGATGACATACAGACAGAGCTTGGAAAGATCCTTTTAAGTGGAAGGAACATTGCAAACCACTGAAACCATACATAATAGAGCTGTGTGGTAAGATGATGCTCTGGGTCCCAGTACACCATCCTACCACTGCCCCTTTATGGATGGCAACAGCAGGTCTTTACATTCTTTCAGTTTCCAAGGAATTTCCCCAGCTTTGCTACAAAGGCCACAGTAGCTCATTCAATGCTGGTTCAGCAAAGCTTGGAAAAGGTCCCTTTTTGGACCTACCGAAATCCCCCAGCATGCAGTGGCCGTGGAGCCTGAGAGGTTCTGGGAGCTGTAGTCCAAATAGAAACTTTTCCAAACTCTGCGTCCCAGTGGGGTACAGCAACTAGGGCTGATTCTGTCACCTGGCTTCTCAGCTTGGTTCGTTCCTCCTCAGCCTGCAGCTCCAAAGGACGCTCCCAATCTGTGGGTGAAAGTGGGCCAACCTCTTCTGGGGGCACATAAAGAAGGGTCCACTCCAGACTCAGGCGGATGGAACCATTGGTCTTCCCTGCTGGGTCCATGAGGACAAAGTCTCCTGGAGGAGGGGGGGGGGAAAGGGATGGGTCAGATAGTCAATTAACACATGACAAAAAAGAAGAAGAAACATTGCCATAAAGACAAAGATGGCAAAAACTGGGAAGGCTCATTTTGGGGTAATATTTGCAAATACTGATGAAGACATATAACAAAAGCAACTACAGGTATCACTCGGTTAATGAAGTAGATGTGTTCCTGGGTGTTGCTTCTTTAACAGACAATTTGGTGCCAGAGATAGAAATAAAGTGGGGAAAGATGAGCAATTGAACAGGTTTCAGCAAATATGTTATTCTAAATTAACATTAGGCACATATGAAATGGAACAGTCAGGTCAGGCAAGGCAAGCCTTGCATTAGTAAACAAAAACATTTTCAATCGTCTAGATTTTCTTAAAAAAAATATTTATGCTTTTCTAGTTACACAAAATAGAACAGTATCAACACATGATAGGGAAAAAAAAGGGGAGGGGGAGAAACAGAGAACCAGAAAACACACACACAACAAAGAAAAAGCAGAAGGAAAGAAAAAGATACAAAAGAGAAAAGTAACTTCCCTTCCTCTATGTATCCATATATGCAAATATCTATATATGTAAAAGGCTTGGGTATGTACAATAGGCTTAGGTATGTTCCTCTCCCAGTGTGCTGATTGGTTGCTCAGGAAACACACCTGACCAGTCACCACCCACATGCAAATTCCCTTTCCACCTCACAATCCACTCCTGCCACTCAATCTGCATCTACACTCCCAGTCTTGCAAGAGCCCCTCACTCCCCTCACTCCCTCAGACACTCACAAGACACTGGCTGCAACAGGACCCAGTCAGTCAACTGGCGGTGGTGGCAGTGGCAGGGCAACAGAGTGAGTCACCCTCAACAATTCTCGGGGAACAGCGTATGGTACTTTGGGTCTACCTAGCTACTCCAAAATGGTTCTCCCCAATTTTCCAACATTGGATGACAATGACCTGTTATAGAAACTTTGGCAAGATTTATTCACAGGAAGAACACACAAGCTCGGAGAGGCTGTAGCAGTTTGCTCTTGCATGAGCCTAAAGAGGTGTGTAGGATTCTGCCCCTCCCCTCCTCTCCCTCCTGCTCAGTTAATTCAGTGCCACCTTCTTCTAAACTTTGAACTCAGTTTCCAGCAACTGAAGAAAGCTGAGGACAAAGGGGGAAGTGAGGGGAGACAAGGAGAGAGAAACCGGGACATTTTAAAAACAGCTGAAGAAGTGGGACAAGAGAGGATTAGCTGTGACTGCCTCTGCCAGATTGGGACTATTGGGAGGGTATGTACTCCTAGAATGCTTAATCGCGGGCTATACTTGTGAGGACCGCTGAGAGATGCAATCCAACAACTTCTGGAAGTCCACATGACTCTCACCCCTGCATGAAGAGCTTTAAAGTAAAATATATTGGTATTTTTGTTTGTACCTTCCTCCCCCCGGAACACAATACCCTAGAAATTCTCTGGAATGGAATTCAGCCCTTTGACTAACAAAGCTTCCCCACACTTGCCATAAATCAGGGGTGGGAATGGGATGACCCTTGTGATTTTGTTCCACTGTAATTCCCAGCACTCTAGCAAGCACAGCCAATAGTGACGAATGCTGGGAATGGCATTCCAACTATAACTGAAGGATTACTAGATTCTCAGCTGTGCCCTAGATCCCAGGCATACTAGGCATTAGAGGCAGCTTCAGGAAAGGGAAGTCAGAGATGGAGGCTCCAAATGCTCAGGTCCACATAGTATATACAGGTTCAGGGATTGCAAATGTACACATCTTTCACCTGAGATGCTGCGTCCATTTGCTAGTGGCAGCAATGGGATCTGGGCTTTGCCCAGGTAGCTACCAGGTTCTTCATCCTCGTCATCAAATACATACACCCACAGGCTCTCCACGAGCAGGTAATGGTGCAGCTCAGGCGTGACGCGCAAAGGATAGGTTTGCAAGTCGCCAAAGTGTGGGTTGTTGCTTGCCGGAATGATGATCGTGTCGTGGTCAGGGAAGTTGAAGAACTGGTACATGGCGTAAGGGCTGGGCTGCGAGCCAAGCCAGCGGCTACGTAAGCCAGCGCAGGCTTCAATCCTCACACGGATCTCATTCCGGTCTGCACCCCGGGACTGCCGGACAAAGAGAAGAGAGGGTGAGACTGGCATCAAAGAGAAGCCCAGGGGTTCCAAATTTGTTGGAAGCTGGGATCTATTCATTGCGATGTGTTGGAGCACTGGACTCATTGGGCCGTCATTGTGTATCCCTAGCAGGACTTCATGAATAAGTGCATGGTGAAATGGTAAAAATGTGTGGATAACCTATTCGTTTCCTTATTTGTTACCATGGTACCATGCCATTCCTCCAAGGAGCCCAATGCTGGGGCCCAGGCAATCTGAAAGACTGTATCTCCCTATAGGAGTCTGCCTGACTTTTACAATCCTTCAGAAAGAAGTTTCTCTTGGCCTCACCACCATCACAGATATGTTTGCTGAAGACACAGGAGAGAGCCTTCTTGGTGGTTGCTCCAAGGCTGTGGAATTCTCTCTCGCGGGAGGCTAGATTGGCTCCCCTCTCTGTCTCTTACTGCTGGCAAATAAGGGTAAATTTTGTTTACCCCCCAGGCCTTTGACTGTTAACTGTTTGTTCAACCCTTTTAAGTGGGGTGGGGTGTATTTTTTATTATTACTATGTTTTAGTGGCCTTTTCAATTGCTTTAGATTGTTGGCTGCCATCCAGTTATGATGTCGTACACTAGACTTACAATCTCAAAACCGTTTTGTATTCCCATTTATAGCCAATGGTACCATTGCTATGACTGCAAATGACCCTAAAACCCACCTCAAAAGCCACGTAGCTGTACTGAGCAGAGGAGTTCTGTGGCATTGGTGACTGGGGTATGGAAAGAGGATGCCTCCAGCCGCTTCCTGCTAGTGAGCCATGATGTGGCAAGGAGTTGCAACAGGGCTACACAGGACTCCCTGTTGCTGCCCTTCACACCGAAACTTACTGGCAGAAGAGTGCTGGATCCTTCATCCTTCAGTGTCCTGCTTACCAGCACTGCAGAACTCCTTTGCCTGTCTGGCTTTTATGGTGGGGTTTAGGAGATCAGATCAGGAAATGCAACATTGTAGCTATCTGTCTCATTCAGGATCTCACCCAACATTTTAAACATGTTTATCTTTTAATTTTTTGATAGTTTAACCCTAATTTGGATAGTTTAATCCTATTTTTATGTTCCTCCTTTTGTATGTTTTTAGTTTTATTGATTTTTTTAAAATTGTGAACTGGCTTGAGTCCCAATTTTGGAAAAAAGGCAGCATATAAATAAATATAACTTCAGCTATGATGATGATGATGAAGATGATGATGCACAGTTTTAATTACATTTTGTTTTAACTTATACTGTGAGCAGCCTTGTGCTCCCATATCAGGAGAAAGGTAGGATTTAAATTAACCAAGTAAATAAAAATAAAATGAATACAGATGGTATGCATGGCTCTTCTCCTAATAATCCTGTGACATAGTTCAAACTGTAAAAGTGTGACCAGCCCAAGGTCACCTAGTGAGTTTCATGACTGACTGTCTGACTGAAAACTTAAACCTGGCTCTCCAAAATCCCCATCCAAACCTCTAACCAGTATACCACCCTGCCTCTTATCAATATCTTTGCTTCTTTCTGTATCCTTTCCCCATCTATTTGCCACCCATAAAGCTGTAACTTATAGTCTGTCACATAGGATGCATCTACACTGTAGAAATAATGCAGTTTGACACCACTTTAAGTGCTGTAGCTCCATCCTATGGAATCCAGGGATTTGTAGTTTTACAAGGTCTTTAGCCTTCTCTGCCAAAGAGTGCTGGTACCTCACAAAACTAGAAATTCCAGGAGTCTGTAGGATGGAGCCATGGCAGTTAAAGTGGTGTCAAACTGCATTATTTCTACAGGGTAGATGCACCCTTAGGGTCCTTTCACAGTACACAGTTATAGCACTATGATTCCACTTTACCTGCAATGGCCTATAGAATCCTGGGATTTGCATTTTAGGGAGGGAATATTTGGAAATCTCAGCCAGGAAGCTCTTGTGCTTTACCAGACTACAAACTCCAGGATTCCAATTAAAATGGAGGCCGTGAATACAGGGGGAAATGTAGGCTGTATTCACAGGGAATTCACCTACACACAGGCCTCCTCCTCCTCCACTTGGACAGAGAAACTGAGAAGTCCACAGGGAAGCCTTTGCAGACAGATGTCAGCCTCTGGATTCCCAACAAGGAATTTTTGGATATCATTTTTCAAATATTTTCAGCAGTGTTATTTTCTGACTCATCATTCCTCATGGGTTGCTTGTTCATTTGTTTTAAGGTTGTTCTGCAGTGAAAGCCCCAAGAGAAAAACCAAGACACATCTCAGGCTGACAGAAGGTGGTATTCATCATCTTAATTTTGGAAGAAGGAACTCCAATACCATTTATTGCTAGTACTAGAGTTCCTTCTTCAACATTTCTAGTCTTGTGTTTTAGTGGCCCCAGAAAAAAAGGCCTTAGAGTATCCATAGCCAAATCATGTAAGGCTTTTTAGCTAATAAAGACCATCTTCAAGCATCCTCAGGTGTATTTCCCTTTTCCCTTGTGGGTTTTATAGGATGCTCTCTAATTTTCTTTCTTTTCATTGTGTTGCGGTTGCTGTGAGGACTAGAATGCTGAACAAAGCTATTACTTTGCCCCACAAACCCATTCTCCTTTGCTTCTCACCCCTTCCTTCTGCCCGTTCAACTGGGCCACAGTGGAGCGTGGCACTCCAGCAGATAGGTAACCCAAAGCTTTGGTTCGTTGGTGGTGCAGCCTCAGGATCTGTTCTATAGGAAAGCGAAGCCTCGCCCAGTATTCCAGAACGCCGTAATCCTCACCATTGGCACCTAAAGTGACCCAGGCAGGTGTGAGGTTGAAGAAAACAGGACAGGAAGGTTGTAGTGGTAGAGAAGAGGGAACAAAATAGTAGAGGGTAAAACATTCCAAATTTGCCTCTTAGGGCCTTTTTGCACTACAGTATGATTCCACTTTAACTGCCATGGCTGCATCCTAAGGAATTCCAGGGTTTGTAGTTAAGTTAGGCATTAGAGGTCTCCAGTTAAGACTCTTAACTGGATATCCCTCCCTAAACTGCAAAACCCAGGATTCCATAGGATGTTGCCATGGCAGTTGAAGTGGAATATAGCATTATAATTGTGTGGTTTAAAAGGTGAAAATACCATAGACCAGCACTTCTACAAAATCTCCATGATATATTAGACTAGTGGCTCATGTAGAAGGTGGAATTAATTGCAGAAAATAGCGTATTACCTCACTAATGCAGCAGTGTTCATTTGTCCCCGTGATCTATTTGCAAGATCACTGGCATGGGAAGCTCTCTGAGTTTGCAGTTCACACAGAGCATGCCCGCAAGAAAAGATGGTGGCCACAAGTGAATTACCTGCCTTATTATCTCCAAAAAAGCTCCCCCCATTCCCCTCCCTTTTTTTGCCATTAAATGAGAGATGCAGAAGAGCAATATTCTGCTTAAAAACATTTTTTTGTTCTGCCACTTGAAAATAGTGCTCGATCTTGTCCTTGAAAAACAACAATGGCAGCTCTGGCTGCTTCGTTGCCGGCAAGCCCGCCCCCGTGCATGTCCAACCAATCATGTTTTTACTTCCTGAATGTGCCCCAACTCGGATTGGTTGTTCAGACGGGCTGTTAAGTGCATTTCTGCATACTTTGAAAAAAAAGATTGCGAGAAACAGCGAAAGCTGTAATTGCAAACTACTTGGAGTTTTCAGCCCCCCTCCTTCCCAATATGGCGAATCTCAGCAGGAGCTCATCTGGACAAAAGGTATTCTGCCCATATTCTTTGAGGATTTTTTGTTGTTGTCAAGTCAGGGGCTTAGGTAATTCAAAAAACACAAGAGGATGTTGCCTGATTCTCCACCAGGGGCCCATTTACACTACACATTTATAGCACCGATACCACTAACTGCCATGGCAACATCCTATGGGATTGCATGGTTTGGTAAGCCCCTGGTTGAGAATTCTAAATGTCCCTTCCTAAACTGCCAGTCCCAGGATTCCACAGGATGTTGCCATGACAGTTAAAGTGGAATCATAGTGCTATAATTGGGTAGTGTGAAAAGGCCCTGACACTCTAGTCAATGAAGATGGACAATATAAGGTTTATCAACTGTGCACCTCCAGCAAGTTGAAAGCTGATATTTTAACATCTCCATTGCTCATGGAACCTGCGGCAGTAAGCATCTTCCAGTTGCACTGAGAGCCTTACTGCACTCGAGGAAAAGCAATAAAGCAGCAGGAATGTTCCATCTTTCTTGCTGCCTTCCTGCATGGCATCGTTTTTTTCATTCTGGTCCCATAAGGAACAGAGATAAAACTGTGCCTTGTTGCTAACCAGAAAAACCTGTTTGCAAAAAGGTGCAGTTTTAGCTTGGCCCCCAGAATGAAAGGATGTCAGAAGGATGCTGATGTCATGCAGGAAGGCAGCCGGAAAGACTGAACATTGCTGCTGCTTTGCCACTTTTCCTTGAAGCGCAGTAAGGCTCTGAAACAAAATGGCAGTCAATCCACAAGACCAGATTGTTAGACTCTTTTGTTTCTTCCTCCATCCCTGAAATTTTTGCACCATCACACCTGATGAGGAGCTCTAGAGAATGCAAAAGTTCACACCATCTTTGCACCTATTTCATAACGTTTCAGTGTTCCAAGCCAGCTCAGAGTCTCTGCTCTGCTTTCTGGACACTTGAGACAGGACCCTGACTGCTCTTTTGACTGTCCCCCTGCCTGCCTTGGTTTCCAGGCTTACTGGCTGATTGCTCAGCTTCTTGATCTCTGGATTCCTAATTAACCACATGGCTTCTCCTCTCTCCTAGTGAATTATGATAGCCAGAACAATTCTTACCATGAAGCACCTCCATGGCATGGACTTGTTCCCCAGTGCCCAGTGCTTTGCCAAAATGCAGCCAGCAGGAGGCCAGGGTAGTGTGGTCGACAGCAGAGGCAAGGTGGAGGTCAAGGCGACAAGTGCCCTCGTGCAGGTACTGCAGAAAGAAAGGCTCGGCTCGGACAACATACTGGGATGTGAAGTTGTACTGGGGCCGGATGCCCCGCACCACAGGGGTGCAGTGGGTCTCAAAGTCATAGAAAGAGTATGTGCAGAAGGTGACAGGCTCCGGGTCCCCCAGGAGACGCAGGGTCTCGGCTGACAGCACAGCGCCAGAGATGTGCAGCTCAAAGAGGTTCTCTCCATGCTTCAGTTGCAGGACCTTGTTGGGGTCTGCCTCCAAGGATGCATCGACTTCATCTACTTGAAATGGGACAGCCCTGGTTCCATAGGCCACATCCTTCAGCTGCTCTGGAGGACAGAGTAGGAAGACACAGGTAGAGCCTTGAACACCCATTCCTCAACACTTCCCACAGCTGCATTCATAGTGCAAAAGTCTTCCTCCTTGGCTGAATAGCTAAAGTTGTACATATAAAACAGCAACCAGAAATATGAGGAGAAGGGAGGCAGTGTAGCTTTTTCCTACACTGGAACGTTTGAGACCTCTAGTTCTTTCCCTTCTAACAGGATGATTCTTGAAGGCAAAAGCAAAAACAAATTGAAGCACAATTTTTCCCTATTTGCACTGAATAAATCTAGGGACAGGAGGTTGTACCTGCCTGAAATAGAGGTGTCATAAATGAGGAACTTTCTCAGAAGAAGATGTAGTATCCCGAATTCAGCACAAACATGGGCTGAGACCCTATATGGGACATATAGCTATGATGCCAAAGCTATGCTGATCTGACCCCCAAAACTCACCTTACGAGCCAGGCAGCTACACTAACCAAAAGAGTTCTGCAGTGGCAGTGAGCAGAACACTAAAGGATGAAGTATTTAGATCCCTCTTGCCAGCAAGCAGCAGCAGAGTTAGATTAGGCCTGAATCCCATTTGTTTCTAGAATAGAAGCACTAGGGTACAGTCAGCCCTCAACTTTTGTGGCCCTCAACAGGATCTCCACAAAAATGCTAAAACTGTGAATATAGGATGCTAATTTATTTTTATTTTTACCTGAGAGAATACTTCTCTAGGCATTTCTAGGTCCTCGAGGGATTCTGACGGAAGTTGACCGTAGAATCGCACTGGAAGACCTAGGGGCTTACTGCACTCCGAAGCAGGAAAGTTGCGCCTTCCATGCTGCTTTACAGCATGCTGCCATTGTTCTTCTGGTATTCTGCCATTCCGGTCCCATGGGAGACCGAGGTAAAACCATGTCTTTTTGCTAACGGGTTTTTCCAGTTAGCAAAAAGATGCGGTTTTACCTTGGTCTCCCTTGGGACCGGAACGAAAGAATGATAATGTCATTCAATAAGGCAGCATGGAAGATGGAACCTTCCTGCTGCACTGCCACTTTTCTTTGGAGTACGGTAAGCCTCCTACAAATGCCTAGAGAAGTGTCCTCTTAGGTAAAAAAACCAATGTCCTATATTTGTGGTTTTTCCACTTCCATGGGGATCCTGTGCCCCTAATCCCCACAAAAGTTGAGGGCCAACTGTACTTTAGTATAGTCAGGGCCAGGTCCTGAGACCTGATAACCCTACATTGATTCAGTTGGGCTTAACCAATAGAATTCAGGCCCGAGAGAATGGTTGTGCCAACGTGTATCCTTTTTCCACTGGCCATACCTTCGAGTTGGTGGATGCGAGCACTACGCAAGTCCAGAAGCCGGGCCATCTGCTCTTGCTTCTCCTCGTGCTTTTGCTTCTCTCTGGTGGCCTGCAGCAGCACCCCTTCCAGCTCTGCCTAAAACCGGAAACATCCCCAAAGAGAACATGGTACAGTCAGCTTTCAGCCACAACAATAACAAATATGAATTGAGACTCAATTCCATCCTCCTCCCAGCTGCTGCCACAGTAGGCCGCTCAGTTGTTCCTCCACAAAGGATTTTCATTCCGCATACTGTTTTCCCTTAAACCATGGGTTCTTAACATTTTTTGGTGTCATGGATCCCTTTGGCAATCTGGTGAAGCCTATGGACACCTTCACAGTTGCATGTGATCTAGAGGCAGGTCTGATCATTATAGTCATTTTGAGCTAGTGATGAGCTTAAACAGTATTTCAACATATCTGCAACAACTGTAATGCAATATGAAAATATCTTTAATTTCTATTGGTGGCAAAGTCAAAGGTAATACTACTACCGTGGTTCGTTCCTGCATTCATAAAGGAAGGAAATGCTAAATTTCAGTTAGGTTAGTGAAAATAAAGTTGCAATTCTCCCCACCCCCATGCAAGGTCATGAATCCCCTAAAATCTATCCACAGACCCCTTGGAGGTCCTTGGACCCTAGGTTAAGAACCCCTGCCTTAAACCAATCAGACAGGTCTCCTGTGCTGCTACTTTCTACACAACCCATTGAAATCCAGCAGGGAAAGATTTTTCCCTGCCTGAAGAAGTGATAGGGAGACCTAGCATCACACCTTGAGTGTCTACAGGCAATCTGTTAAAGGCAGAGGAGTCCTGCTAGCAAAATCAGATGGACACACACATATACCATTTGATTGCTGGATTGTCCTGGGCTTGTTTTTTTTTCTTCCCATGTGCCCTTGCAGGAAAAGAAAAGCTGGGCCAACCTTCTTTCAGCAACAGTTATTGGAGACACAAGATAGGGACTGGTTGTGCTTCAGCCTTGAAAAGATATTAATTTCAAAGGTATTGTGTCTAACCAAGTATATTTCTGTGTTCCCAGAGCAGGGTTGGGAAACCTAGGGCCCTCTAGATGTTGTTGGATTCTGACCTCCTGTCAGCCCGAAGCCACATGACCCATTAGCAAGGTGATGGGAGATGTAGGATGGCATTTCTCCAAGTTGGTGCCCTCCAGATATATTAGACTAAAACTCCACTCATTTCCAACCAACATGGAATGATGCTGGTGCTGATCCAACATAGTTGGAGGGTGTCTGTCATAACTCACCCCCTGGACAACTGAGACAAAGAGGAGGAGGAGCCCCTGATAATGGAACTCTCTTGGAGTCCGAAGAGAAGGGGGTTGGGGACCCTGCTGTCCAGCAGGAGTTGGCAAAAACTGCAGACATGCCCCCTATCCTTCATTGAGCAAAGGAAGGAGAAATGCCAAGCCCAGTGCTCATTAAGTAATAGATGCTAATTAAGCACCTGTGGCCTTGAAGGAGCTGTCCATAAACATTCCAGCAGTTCTCTCTCAGACTTAGTGCTGACAACTCTCTTATCTGTACTCTCTCACATTCCTGTTTTTTCATGACCTTTCATGACCTTTCATGGCTAGGTTTTGGACTATTCTGTTAACTCCTTGCTGGACTTCTGAGCTGCTGATATGACCTCTGGACTGGCTACTGACCACCCTTCTGCTTCTGTCTTCATCTTGCTCAGATAACCTGTGACTGACCAGGGCTGGACTGACAACTGGACAGTTTCTACACACCAACCACCCGCTTCCTTGGGCACTTGCTGACTCATGTTCAGGACAGTGCCAAGTTAGTGAATGCTGCTGTAGGGATGTGGAGTGGGGAGAGGTTTCTTGATTGCTATGCCCATTCAGCTGAATTGTAAACTTGCAGAATGTGGTTTCTACTGAGCTTGACCCTGGAGAGACCATTGTTTATCAGAGCAGAATACACAGAATATGGCTCCAAAGTAGCTCTGCCATTCAGATAACGTTTTATTTGTAAATCCCCTCTGTGTGGGAGTCCTCTAAGACCCCTTTGTCCCAGCAGCTGGATGGAGATTTCTTTTGTTTCACCTGGTAGTCCCGGTTGATGCGGTGTTGCAGGATGAGCATGTCCCGAGTCTTCTCCAGCTCTAGCACAGTCTCAGCATGAGCAGCCTCTGTCTCATGGAGCTTTCGCTTTAGACTCCGCTGACTAAATACCTCTTCTTTCCCAGTCTGTATCTCTGTCTCTCCCACTCCCTCTCCCTCCAGGTACAGAGGCTGCAAGGAGGTGTGTGTGGGGAAAGGAGAAGAGAAACAAAATGTGTTGAATTTACCATTTTAAATAGGTTGGAGCCCATCCCCATTATATTAAAGTAAAAGCAAAACATCCATTCTCCAAAACCAGAAGTGAACTTCCAGCAGCAACATTGGTTTCACTTTCTCCCACTGTACACTCACAACAATGCTACACAACAGTTCACTGCACTAAACCCAGTTTCACCCAGAACCTACTTGGATTTGACTGGAAGGAGGTTCTTCCTGTCTTGTCAGGTCTCCCAAAATGGTTGCCTTCTCCTGTGAGGATTCGACTTCCTGTGCACGTGTTAGCAGCAGACTCATTTCCTGCTTCAGTTCTTCATTCCGAGCTTACAGGAAGAGACAAGGTTTGGGAGGGATCATGGAGTTTCCACCACAGGCATTTGGGTTGGAATCGATCATTCCCTTGCTATGACTTTGTCCTTCTTAACCCTCATCATATAGTGAATGGCAATTGATTGATCATCAAGGAGTCAGTAACAAACTGTGTGACTAGGACAACTAACCATGTCATTCTTTGTAAATGCTACCACTGCATTAAAAACCAATTATTTAATTGATGAATGAGCAATTGTTAATCCAACAGATTAGATTTCTGCCTTCCCAACAGAATGCCAGCCTCCAGCCAACCTCCGCACCTATTTCCTTTTCTAGCTGCTCCTCAAGCTTTTTCTTCTCCGCAGTCACTGAGCTGAGTTGCTCTTCTGGGCGAGGGGTGTTGTCCTTCTGGGGCACCTCATCCAAGTTTTGCTGGGCAGCGGTGATGCAGCTAAAGACACAGAGATGAAGGGGTGAGGAAAGGATTACTCATATTTTTAAGGTACCACAAGACTCTGAGTGTATTGAGCAGTGTGATTCCCCTTTAACAGTCATGGCTTCATAATACAGAATCCTGGGATTTATAGTGAGGGCTACCTAGACTTCTCTTCTAGACAGCTTTAGGGCTTTACTCAAGGGGATACTTAGTCACCATCAAAGTACGAATCTCAGTATTCCATAGGATGGTGTCATGATAGTTAAAGCAGTGTCAAATTGGTCTAATGGTATGGTGTAGAGACACCCTCTCTTATATTGATATCAGAAACTTAAGACAGCAAATGGCATCCTTTCTGGGACAGTACATTTGAAGGGAAAAAAAGATATGTGAGTGGGGGGGGGGAGAGATCTTACCTCTCCAGGAGTTTGTCATAATCCAGCTTCAGCAAATCTCGTTCTCTCTCCAGGTCCCGGACCCGATCCTGAAACTAAGAAAGGTGCAGATGAGATCATACCTTCCAACATTTCACAGAGTTTTGCCAAGCAACATCAGCGTGTGATCAAGATGGCAAAAGTTATTAATGAAGAAGAACACATAAGCTAGGAGAGGCTGCAGCAGTTTGCTTTTGCCCGAGACTACTGGGAAAGGGAAGACTCTGTCCCCCCTTTCCTCTCTCCCCTGCTGAGTTAATTGAGTGCAAACTGCTTTAGCACTCTGAACTCAGGGTTCATTTATAGGAGCCAGAATATGCCGGTTCCCTGTGAAACTGGCCCGTTCTTCCCACATTACCTGAAAGAAATGGGATAGAGTCCAAGACTGCCACACTGGCCTGTCCCTGCAGCCGCTGTCACCACTGGCATCAGTTTCTCTGAAGCCAGGAATCCAGTCTGTAGCATGTGATCAAGGCCCTCTGCGTGTGACCAGTCTTGGTCACATGCTACAGCACGCCTTCCCGGCTTCAGAAAGGGCAAAACAGATGGCAACTGCAGCAAGGGGCTGGCGTGCAGTCATGTAGGGCCCATTCCATTTTTTCTTGGCTGAGACAGTTTTTCCTGGGTATTTTGCTAAAATGTTTTATTGGGCTTTACCCTGTCTTCCTTCTGACTTTGCTGGGGGGGGGGTTGTGAGGACTGCCTGGGGGCAAAACAGGGCAAAAGTCCTGTGTCATTTGGACTTCAGGGCTCCAAGGCATGGCCTCTAGGCATGGCCTCAATTTGCAGCAACTGAAATAAGCGGAGGACAAAGGGGGGAAGTGAGAGGAAGAGAGAGAAACAGACATTTTAAAAGCAGTTGAAAAGTGGGATGACAGCAGATGAAATGGGAACTGTTCCTGCCAAATTGGGATCGTTGGAGGAGGGAACGTGAGATTCTCTTTCTTCTCAAGAGGCTGACTTGGGCTTGGAAGAGTCAGATCATAATAGATCAGTCAAATATTCCAGTTGCTGACATCATCAAGGGACAAACTATAAATATAGAAATGCTGTAATGTGTCATATTGAGGGCCAAACCTGAACTACATATTGCAGTGTGGGTGATCTTTGAGGGGAGGGGAGCATCCCCTGGTGGGTTACCTTTGGATGATTTGTAGTAGGTTGGCAAGGTTCCTTTGTAATTCACCCATCTAACAATATTAGACTATTAACATCTCTGATCTATAATAAATACAAATATAAAAATGTACCTTTGTGTTGAAAAATATACCAGCATATAGTTCATGGGGTAGAATTGGGAACTGGCTCCACCCCTGAGCTGTCATTTTGTATGAAACTCTGCCTTCAGCCACTATTCTACATCTCGCGCCACTATCCACTACCACTATTGCTTTCACATGTTCATAAAAAGATGGATTTCATTGTTTGAATCAAAACAAAAACAAAACATATTTTGCAAGGCTGAAATCAACGTATGCCTCATCTTGTGAGTCACATTGTGAGTCTTTGCTGGCTGTAGTATTTATTTATTTACATTTAGATTCTTTCCTCCAGTGAAAGCAGAGCTCTCTTCCCCCCTCCCCATTTAAGCCTCACAACAGTCCTGTGTGGTAGGACAGGCTGAGAGAGAGTGAATGGCCCAAGGATACGCAGAGAGTTGGAAGATCCAGGATCAAGTTCCTGGTGAACCATAAAACTCACTGTGTTTTATGGTCCAAGGGAATTGGAGCCTGAGTCTCCCAAGTCTCCCATGATCACTGGTTACTAGGATTGGCAGAGTGAAAGTTGGAGAAAATCCTGCATTAAAGGTAGTAGAGAGAATTTGTGTAAAAGAGTTAATTTCAGCAGGTGTTGCTTGTCACACAGCCAGGTAACAATCAACACCTATTGAAATTCCTCTTCTACACAGCCATTAAAGGTACAGGAGCCCTCTCCAATTTTCAATCTGGCAACCCAACTGGCCACACTGGCTAGAGTTTCTGGGAGTTGCAGTGTCCAAATTCTCCCCCAACCATTTGCAAAGCTCTGTTCTAACTACTACACTACAATTCCTTTTCAAGTACCGTATGTAATAGTAACTTTCCTCCTGGCATTTTTCCTCATCAACCATCTTCAAAACTGAACTTGTCACCTCATCACATAGCCACAGGTTTTGCATTTCTATGGCTATTCATACAGTCTGCTCATAAAGGTCTATTCTTAGGCACTTCACTCCATTCATCTGAGGAAGTACGTAGACTGAAGTCTACGCCAACCTCTTTCTCTCAGTCTCAAAGGTGCTACAAGATCCCTTTGCATACTGATATTCCAGAGTAACAGGACCATGTCTTTGTATGTAATAGGGTTAGAGTCTCCATAAGTCAACTTCATGACAATTAACATCAATGTAATACGGTTGTGTTGAGGAGGAGGAGATCTATGGTTGTTTGTGAGTGTGAAGGTTTTGGATTGGCCAGGCCCGGTATAACTATCTTACCCCTTCATCCCTATCCGGTCATCAAAGAAGGGTCAACTATTTTGATGCCTCCAGCCCCAAATCCCTGTAATGGCCCTTAGAAACACTGGGGAATATGCACTGCATGCTGGTGATCAGGAAGGCTTGTGTTAGAAAACCTTTGCCCCTCCAAATGTTGTGGACTTCAACTCTCAGAAGCCTCAGCTATTAAAGCCAATGGTAGGGGATTGTAGGATTTGTAGTTCAAAACATTCGTTGAAGTGAAGATTCCCTACCCTGGGGTGGTCTCTTACAATGTTTGGTGTGGTGTAGGGAGGTCTTGGGGAGTTAGCGTGGTGTATTAGTTTGAGTGTTGGACTACAACTCTCAAGACCTGGGTTCAAATCCCTGCTCAGCTGTGGAAACCCACTGGGTGACCCTGGGCAAGTCACACTCTTTCAGCCTCAGAAGACAAGGGCAAACCCCCTCTGAACAAATCTTGCCAACAAAACCCGGTGATAGGGTCTCCATCAGTTGGAAACAACTTGAAGGCACACACCATCACCATAAACAACGGGAGGTCCCAGAAGGAGACAGTTGTAGACTGTATCTCCCAGAATTCTGTTGCCAGAAAAGTCACTTTTCTAAGTCTTGGATTAGAAAAGAGAGAGATTTAAGGGGGCTACTGTCTACAGGTGATTCCAGAGGATACTTACATCTTTCAGTGTTCCTTGCAAGGGAGAAAGGATTTCCAGTTGACTCTCCAATGTAGTGACCTTCTGGGTCTCCTCCTTCAGGAGGGTGTTGAGCTCTTCAACTTGAGCCAACAAGGCCTCACTGGTTGACCTTAAAGCTTCTTGGTTCTGGAGAAGTAGGGGAGGAAAAGAAAACGCAAAGATCATGAGATCTAGAGTTTTGTGTAACCTGCTAGACCTGAACTTAAATCTCACCAAACAAAACTAAAGAAAGTTACCTGCTGGAGCTGAGTCTCGTAAGCCTAGGGGTAGAGAAAGCAAAATGCTGTATCAATGAAGTGTGTGCTTTGGGGTAGAAGGAAATGTTTGTCAAGAAAACTATTTTTTTCTTTATGAAGGCTCCACATCCCAGAATACAGGATTTGTGGGCATCTTGTTCAGTCTATATAATAGGAAAAGCTTTCCAAACTTCATAAGGGATATCTGCCAGCCATATAAGAGACAAACTTTCTGCTCATCAAATAAGGGACATCTCTTATGATAAGAGACACCTTGAACTTGATTACATGGGCGGGAAACCCCACACCAACCTCTTAGCTGAGGTGGATGTTTTTGATGTGCAATGGTGCTGTGAACGCAACACTCGGCTTCTCTGATTATAGATTGGAGTATCCTGCCACACTGTTAGTTGTGTCAGAGTACAAGGGTGGGTCTACGCTAATCACATGTCCTATCCATCATACTAATTCTGGCCACATGGCTGGGGGTGTTTCGGGTCCCCCCCCCTTTGCTTGTGCATGAGAATAAATGAATATACATGGTCCCAGAGTACTGTATTACTAGATAAGTATATCTCTGCTTATCTAGTTATACACACAATTAAAAAAATTAAAAATAAGTTTTTAAAAAGCATCAGAATGGAGTCCCGTCCACCGGAAGTCCTGCCCTGACTTTGCAGTCCTCAGCCAGTCCTCAGCTGCCACATAGCCAAAAACCCAGGTTTTCCCCTCAAATCCAGAGCAAACTGTGAATCTTACAGCTCCAAGGTTTCCTGCAGAAATCCCAGTGAAAATGTGCATAGTTGAAAATGTCATGTATCAACTGTGCTGTGAATATGGGGTGAGTACGGGTTTTATTACCAGTGCAGACAAGCCTCTTGAAACCCTAACAGTGAGGCCTAGTAATTGTATCAAACAGTTTGAACAATCGTATCAAACAGGTTTGTATGGAACAAACAGGTTTCTAGCACACCGTAAGTGCTAGAAAGTTCTGCACTTAAGGCCAGTCAATTTGATCCATCTTGCTTATAATGGGTTGAGGGGATTTTGGTGTAAAAGCAGTCTTGTCCCTTACTTGTTTGCCTCGTGTCTTATTGACTCAGCTTCTGTCTTGTGTTGTACACTGTGCACTTTATGTTTTTGTTCATTTGTTCCCAGATCTTGCCTAACTGGGGCCTAAGTGGTATATAGTAGCATCCCCGTATCCATGGGCAACCGGTTCTGGGAGCCCCCATGGATGGTGAATTCCACAGATAATAGTGAACGCCATCTACCACTACCACCCCGCCACCGCCACAGGAGCTTTCCCGGGAGAAGGGGGACAGGCATGATTGCTCCTTCCCTCTCTGCCCCACCATGGCCCCGCCACAACCAGAGCTCTCCTGGGAGGAGGGAGGGGGCAGGCATGATCACTCCTGTCCCCTCCCTTCTTCCTTTGCCCTGCTATCTCCAACTGCAGATATGGGGGTGCGACTGTATATCATATCCTCCAATATTTCACAGTTGAAAACTGGAACACATGTGGTCAGGCAAGATCAGTGTGGTCAAGGCAGCAAACATTATTAATGAGGAAGACCACGCAAGCTGTGAGAAGCTGCAGAAGTTTACTTTTGCCTGAGATTATGAGGAAGGGCACGGCTCTTCCCCCTCCTCTCCTCTCCCATGTGCTGAGTTAATTGAGTGCAAGCAACTTTGAACTCAGTTTGCAGCAACTGGAGTAAGCTGAGAGCAAAGGAGGAAAGTAGGATAAGGCAAGAGAAACTGGGGCATTTTAAAAGCAACTTAAAAAGTAGAATGACAGAGGATTTATTGGGACTGTTGCTGCCATATTAGGACAGTTGGAGGATGTGGTTTTTGTACTTTTGTATTATTCCTAAAGGGTTATTCTTGATTTGTAAATAGTATAGCTCCCATCCCTTGTAAATAAATCCATGTCCTCAATTTGGTTGTGCATGTGTCTTCAGCTTTGGTACTAAATCTAGCTCTTACCTTTTGGCTACAGTTCCTGTTTAAGGTTTTCCTTGCTAAAGGATCTTGACCAGAGGGTGACGGCTTAGACTTTGGCGCCTACATTCTGTGGGATGTCTTGTAGTATAGATTTGGGTTTTCCCTGAACCAGGCTAAGTGGACAATAAATGGGTGGTGGCAGTCCTACCTTTCAGGGTTGTTGTTGTTAAACCAGATTTCTTGACCTTTCGCAGTATAAGAACACAACTGTTAATACTATCCATGCACAACATGGATTCTTTCTGGTGATAGTCAATACAGATTTTTGGAAATAGCTCATCTCAAAATGTCTATAGCTGACAATCTCAAACTTATATCCACCAGGAAAAGAGGTGTAATTGCAGCTATTTGAGTTCTGTTGTTCTGTATGGATAAATGAATGAAGACCATGTAAACAATGTCCTTTTAGGAATAAATGCAACAGTGCTGTCTTGTCAAATGAAATTAATGCTTTATTTAAACAAAGCCATGGCCTAGAGCTCCAGCAAGATGAATTGCCTTCTATTCTATAACATAAACTTTTTAGTAGATCAGTTTACTCTTATGCATTGTAAGTGTACAGATTCTAAAAATAAGACATTTGCTAAAAATAAAGTGTCCTTTCGTGGCAGTTTATACTAAAATAGTCTTTTGCTTTCAGACAACCATTAAAATCAGTTTTAGCATTACAGAGAGCAGCTAAATAGGATTAACTGGTGGCAATAAGCCCTGTTTGGTCTTTCATTGCATCCTTTACAGTGCATTAATTTTGTTGCATTTCGTCTCCTGGTTGATATAAGTTTGCAAGTGTCAGCTGTACACATTTTGAGATGAGCTATTTCCAAAAATCTGTATTGATTATCACCAGAAAGAATCCATGTTGTGCATGGATAGTGTTAACAGTTGTGTTCTTATACTATGAAAGGTCAAGAAAACTGGTTATGCTATTTCTGTCTTTTTGCAAATGATTAGACATAAATTGTTGTTGTTATACCTAGAGTATGTTGTTGAAAGCCTTGGGGAGCACATATGGCCTCAGACCAGCACTTGGCCCATCCATTGTAGACCATTGGGACAAGAAATGTTCAGAATGACAGAGAAGAATGGGGACAGACGGAAAAGGCAGCCTCCCAGTAAGGTGGATTACAAGTTACATCAGTCTGGGGATAATGGGTGTTGTGGTTCAAATATTCTGGAGGCTGCCAGATTGAGAAAACCTGGTATAGGGTTGCAAAGAAGAGTGGGCAGGTGACGAGATCAAAGCAACAGGACTCACTTCCTGCAAGCTGGTGAACTGGGCTTTGGTCATCACTAGTTCTGAATTCTTTGCCCTTAAAAGCTTCTGAAGCCGGATCAGCTCCACATTGTCTCGGATGGCAGCTCTGGTTGATCAAAGAAAGAAAGAAAGAAAAAACCCACAGGTGGATGGATCTGAACACGAGACACCAAACCCTCCCCATCAACACTACCCATTGAGCTGGAAATGACTGTGGGCCTTTATGGAAAGACTGAAACAAAATGGATACTGTCAAGGAAATTTTTGCTAATTCAGATGGACATGTAGAAATCTGAACACATATTTTCTTGGTAATATATATATTTACAAGACTCCCCACTTGAAAAACTTAAGACCCACCTTCAATTTCTCCAGCCTATAACCTAGCTCTGAACGTGTCCTCCATTCCCTTGATCTAAATCAGACTCACTCAGTTTTTCACCTAATTAACTGCTCCATGGAACAAGATGTCCTTGGTCTCCACACTTTAATTAGCTTTCTAATTAGGGGAGTCAGCTTCAACCTTTTTTTTTTTTTAAGATTGTATGCAATATTTATGGCTCTTTCTTGGGGCTCTTCCTTGAAAAATTGTTTATTGCCAAGCAGACACACATCTGTATCATCCTTACAGACGAGATGGTCCAAAGCTTATAAAAGTTACATTTTTGGACTGCAGCTTCCAGAATTCTCTCATATTGGGGGATTCTGAAAGTTGTTGTGAAAGAGTAACATTTCCAAGCAAATAGGACACAAACCTTATCCCTTAGTGAGGATCCACGGCTTGAAAATATTCCAAAAAAAAAAAAAGGGGGGGGGGGAGCCAAAAACCAAACCTTGATTTTGCCATTTTATATAAGGGCATTTTACAGCATTTTAACTATGCCATTGTATATAATGAGACTTGAGCATCCACAGATTTTGGTATCTAGGTGTTTGGTGGGTGCTGGAACCAAACACCAGTGGTATCCTACTGTACCTACTGTGTGGATATAGCATAGTGAGATGTGTTATACACACACATACACAAAGCACAGATGTACCACAGCACACTCAGAAGTGATGTGACATCACCTTATCCTCCCACATTTTACCGATGAAAACTGGGACATATGTGGCCAAACAATATCAGAGGGTGGTCAAGAAGGCAAAAGGTATTAATGAGGAAGAATAGACAAGCTAGGAGAGGCTGCAGCAGTTTGCTTTTGCCAGAATTTACAGAGAAGGGCAAGATTCCACCCACTCCTCTTGTCTCCTCTTCCCCTGCTGAGTCAATTGAGTGCAAACTATTTTTGCACTTAGAACACAGTTTGCAGCAGTTGAAAACTGTTGAGGACAAAGGGGGAGTGTGTGGGGAGGAGAGAGAAACTGGGATATTTTAAAAGGTGCCGAAAAAGTGGGACAACAGAGGATTAATTGAGACTGTGCCTGCCAAATTGGGACAGTTGGAAGGTATACATCACTTCTAGTTTTGCCAAGAAAAGCAGCACTTTGGCGGCGGGGTGGGGGGGAGGTTAATGGGATGGAAATCATCCTCAGGCATTATACTCTTTTTAACTGCAGCTCTTGGAATTGCTTGGTACTGGGGGATGCCAGAAGCTCTGCAAACAGGATGAAATCCTTATCCCTTGATGAAGAGGAACACATGAACTGGGCACTGCTAGCAGAATGGGAGCCAGCTGTCCCATTTGCCTGATTTGGGAGCATTTTATTGGATTGAAGGCTTAGGGAGATCTTTCAGAGGATTTCAAAATAGGAGCTAGGACCAGCTAGGCCAAAGTCCATACAGCCCCCACACCAAAAATCTTCCTATCTAGGTGCCTAGGATTTGGAACTTGGCAATATGAACTACAACTAGTTGTTGTTGTTGTTGTTGTTATTATTATTATTATTTAAAAATTATTTGTATCCCGCCCCTCTACAAAATGCAATCGGGGCGGCTTACAGCATTTAAAATATACATTCAAAACCCTCCATCCCACCCCCCTTAAAATACAACTAAATGATTCAAAAAAATGTAAAACATACTTAATAAATACTAAAAACGAACAATAAAGATAGCTGCATCAGGATCAGGCTACATTACATTTTTCTGATGGCCGGGTATCTATTCAGGAAAGGCCCGCTGGAAGAGTGCATCTTAAGAGCTTTTTTAAAGCTGTTTAGAGTGGTGATATGATGGATCTCCTCTGGCAGGCCATTCCATACTCTGGGAGCAATAGCGGAAAAGGTCCTCTGGGAGGTCGAGGAGAGTTCCATCCAGCAAGGCTATTTGGTTGGGAGACCCTGGGAACTGTAGTTTGTAAAACTCCCAGAACTGTCTGAAGATGCCAGCCACAGATGCAGGCGAAACATCAGAAATAAACTCTTCCAGAACACAGCCTCACAGCCCGGGGGGAAAAAAACAATAAGGAAAACCTATGGATGCTGGCCATGAAAGCCTTTGACTTCACATTCCCATAACACTGCTCCACCAGAAAAACACTGATTTGAAGCAGCAGGAGCTCTCTGCAGCACCATTAACAGCACCTTAAAACAGAGTTAGCTATCAATCCCTTCCCACCCGCTCCCCCAATTTTTTTTATCAATATAAACACAAATGGATGGGAAAAAGGCAATGAATTTAGATGGAGAAAGCAACTGTACCGACGTTCCTGGACTTCCAGGAAGCGCTGCTGAGACCGGATGCTTTCTGGGTCTGTCTCTTTGCCATGTGTGGAACTCAATGACTCTTGCTCCAGCTCCAGTTCTGCAAGGACCAGACTGTGGTGGCTTCTGAAACAGAAAACAAAGCAAAGAGGAGATCCAACTCCTCGGGAAAATGAGAATGGGAGAAGATAGAAATCAATATTGGCCAGCATTGTAGCTGGGAACTATGCACCTCTCCTGAAGTTGTTGGACTGCAACTCCTAGCATTCAGCATTGCCATTGGTGAGGAATGATGGGAGCTGCAGTCAACAACATCTGGAGAGCCACATGGTTTTCACTCTTGGTTTACACTCATGTACTGAAATAGAGGCATGAGGGAGAGAAGGAGGGAGGGAAGATATGTGTGCGTGTGTGTGTGTGTGTGTGTGTGTGTGTGAGAGAGAGAGAGAGAGAGAGAGAGAGAGAGAGAGGACTCATAGTCCAGCCCAGAGTCTGAATGCAAAAAGGGGCAGAGCTGATGGCTCCTATGTCAGTGAAGGTAACAGAGCCTGGGGAATTCCCTTCCATAGGAGGCCCTGTTGGCTCCCATCCTGTTTTCTTTCCACCAGCAGGTGAAGACCCTTTTCTTCAGGCAGGCCTTTGAGATTTAAATTATGTAGCCATAGCCAGTGTGGTGTAGTGGTTTGAGTATTGGACTATGACTCTGGAGACCAAAAGAATCAGTTCATCCTTGTGAAAGAGCAGGAATAGGGTGGTCCAAGGTGTCTGGAGTATTCAAGGGTGGCAAAAACAGGCTTGGAAACCATGTGTAGGCATCAAGTTTCACTTTGCCCAGCCCTGAGCTAAGACAGACAGTTTTTCTGACTTTGCAAACAGCTGCTTCCTAGGCTCCCGTGATTGAACCAGGCCCTCTCAGTGCATTCTTCAAACCAAGAGACATTCTTACAGAGCTTTGAAAAGTTACTTTTTTGGCTTCAACTTCCAGAGTTGTCTTGGTTGGGGAATTCTGAGAGTTGCAGTCCAAAAAGGAAAACTTTGGAGATTCTCATTGTGGTATCTTCTTCCCTGGCACAACTTATACAGTAGGACCCCCATATCTGCTGCAGATTGATTCTGGGGGAGCCCGTGAATACCGAAAACAGTGGATAACAGCAAACACAATTGAAAATAAAGGGACTTCTGGTTTAAAATACCATAGAGTTGCCTTGGAGGACCTAGAAAATGGCTAGAGAGGACATATTTTCTAGGAAGACTCTATGGTAGGTGTGCTGCTTTATGTTCCATGGATAATTGAATCAGGGGGTAATTAATCAGTTGATATGGGGGTCCTCCTGTACAGCAAGCAAAGCGAGCCAGTCGCCGGTTCCCACTGAGCCACAAAAATTTGGGTGGACAAGAGGCAGGAAGCCCAGTCTGTAAAGAGCTAGGATGGAAAGGGCAAGTCAGACTCACAGTTGCTCTGTCTCTGCTCGGGATCCCTCCACAACATGATCCCCATATCTCGGAGGGGCTGTGTGGGTTGCTCTGGCCACTGGCCCTTGCAGCCGTATCCCTGTTAAGCAAAATGGGGAGAATTACAAGTTGGGGGTTGTGTCTCCCAACTCCTGTCTTGTCTGATTGAGTGCATCCACACTACACAAAAAATCCAGTTTGAAACAGGATTATTTGCCATGGTTCCTTCCTATAGAATCCTGGGATTTGTAGTTTTCTGAGGCACCAGCTCTCTTTGGCAGAGAAGGTTAAAGATCTTGTAAAACCACAAAGTCCCAGGATTCAATAGGAATGAGCCATGGCAAATAACCCAGTTTCAAACTGGATTTTTTTTGCATAGTGTGGATTAGGCCCAGACTGGCCAAAAAGCCTGGGCATTTGGTGGGAGTTGGACAAGGTAAACCTCACAGGTCTGCATCCATTGTCCCAGTTCCTACTGCTATATTTTAGGACATTCTCACTGATGAAGTTGTGAATGGTGGTGTGATGTTTGCCACATAAGTTTCCAATTGATCTGTGTTTCCTCCTGACATTTCTGGTTATAAGACTGCAGGTTTCTTCCCCCAGCCTTCTTTTTAGAATTATAGTGCTAAAGTGGTATAGCCCTTACACCACTTTGGCACAACGACAATACAAAAATTAATAGAAAATTAGAAACCACACCTACTTTCACAGACTTATCTCACACCAAACTAAAGCAGCAGGGCAGCCGGAAGGTTCTGCTTTCTGTGCTACCTTACTGCATGACATTGTCGTTCTTCCAGAGTTCTGCTGTTCCAGTCCTGTGGGACACCAAAATAAAACAGCATCTTTTTGCTAATCAGAAAAAACCATTAGTAAAATGGCATGGTTTTACTGCTGTCTCCCACGGGACTGGAACAGCAGAACACCAGAAGAATGACGGCATCATGCGGTAAGGCAGCACGGAAAGCGGAACCTTCCAGATGATGTGCCAATTTATTTCAATGTGCAATAAGCCTCTCAGTTTTACCATACCTGAAGCAGGAGAAAGAGGCAGCTTGGTGCACTGGTTTGAATGTTTGACTAGACTTGTGGACCAGGGATTGAACTCCTGCTCAGCCACAGGTCAGTGGCTCTTAACCTTTTCTTTACCAGGGACTCCCTTTAAATATCTTTTGTTGCTGCAGACCCCCAAGGCTTAAAACTAATTAAAACTAATAATAATAATAATACACCATCCATTAAACCTTCCTTCAGAAGCACTGGTGGGGGAGGGAAGACTTTTCTCCAGCTTCTTCCTGCAACTTTGTGGGTGGAGCGGATTGAATGGCAATGTGTAGGTCAAGCCAGCCAGCCAGCTTTTGCCTTGGCTCCTGTCACATGGCCACTCTACTGCAGGGAGGAGGTGGGCCAAGCAGCCTTCAATCATTCACTCACCCCCTGTGAGGACATTGAGGCCTCCTGGGGTCCCTGGACCACAGGTTAAGAACCACTGCATTAGGTGACCTTGGCAAGCCACACTCTTGCAGCCACAGAGGGAGGAAACAGAAACCCCCTCTGAACAAATCTTTCTAAAAAAATCCCCATGATAGGTGCTAAACCAGAGATGACTTGAAGACACATAATAACAACAAGCAGGAGAAAACAGTAACATGACAATCGAGAGTAGTGCTAAAAGCCAGCAACAAACAAGGACCAAATCCCAGTAATTTAGGCCACAAATTAGGAACAGAAACAACCATTACAAGCAGTTACAATGCATTAAATCCTGAAATGGAATGCCCTGAAACTGGCATTATCGGGCAGTCTGGAAAAGCCCTGAGTGTTCACAGAGAGCAATAAAAGCTTTAGGAAGTACAGCAAAGATAGCACACCTCTTTCAACCCCAGGGCCCAAATTCAATTTCAGAAAAGTTCCCATAGGCCACATTAAAGCATATTTCAGCAATACCAAAAATACCAGCATATAACAGCTCAATTAAAAATACCAGTGTATTTCAGCTTAATTAAATTCTGTACTGCCAGTACCTAAGTCATAGGACAGTCATTCCAACCTTTTAGAATGGGGAAAATGCCCAAGAATGGTATCATAGGGAAAGGGGAGTCACCATTTGGGGGAATCCCAGAGGGCCATGCTGGAATCTCAGGAGGGCCAGATTTGATGCCAGGGTATACTCTGAGGTTGTCCAGCCCTGGTCTCTGGAAAGCCCACGTGATGCTAAAATGAATAGGGCTGGCTGGAGCTGGAGATAGTTTGCTGACTCAAACAAAGGTGCAAATGGTACCTCCTCTTATTCCATGTACAGAAGATTGGAGGTTAAACCTAACATTGACACTCCCAGTAAGCCAGTGTCTTCCAGAGCTTCTAGGGGCAGCAAACTAGTCTACCAGATGAGGGTCTGACCCCATGGCACACACAGGATCTATCTTCCAAGATTGGTGCCACTGCTCATCCCCTAGCACCTGCTACCTGAAGCTCATTCTCACTCTAATGGTAGAGCCAGCTCTGAAAATGAGGCCTGCTAGCCTTACCTTTAGAATCTAAAGCCACTATTTGGCCTATTACCTCCCTAGAGATGGACACAACACCCTCTAAAACCCTCTTACCTTTGCGTAACCTCTCTGGCACTCGCCCTGCAGCAGTGTGTGCCCGCCGAAGTCCCGTGTTGACCCTGGGAGTAACGTAGCCATAAGGGCAATGCCGGCCACAGCCTTGCAGTTGCAGCTGTTGCTTATAGAAGAGGAGCCGGTTCCTCAGCCCCTCATTGTTCCTCTCCAGCTCCCGAACCCGCTCCTGCATCTCTCCCAAGTTCTTCTCCAGGTCCAGATTCCGTCCAGAGCCACAGACCCAGTTCCCAGATCTCCCACCAAATTGGGCTCGCTCATGGCTGAGTCTTGAGAGCTTGGTGCCCATTCTGGGGGAGGAAAAAGAGAGAAGACAACCCAGTCTTGGCTTTCTCAAGAAGAAAAGACACCAGCTTTACTCGTCACAAGGAGGACCACTGCGTTCTGGAATGTAGACCAGGAAAGTAACTTTTTTGAACTTAGGGCCATTGTCTAGGGTTCTCTTTTAGTCTGGAGAAGAGAAGGTTGAGAGGGGACATGATAGCCATGTTTAAATATTTGAAGGGATGTCATACTGAGGATGGAGCAGGCTTGTTTTCTGCTACTCCAGATACTAGGACACGGAGCAGTGGACTCAAAGTGCAGGAAAAGAGATTCCACCTAAACTTTAGGAAGAACTTCCTGACAGTAAGGACTTTTTCAGATGTTACTTACCGTGCTAGGAGGTCTCATGAGAGGCACGGCGCTGTCACGCAGCAGGGGGTCCATTTCGGATGCCGCCGTCCCTCTTCCAAAATAATCTGTTTCACTTCAGTGAAGGATTGGAAGTGGCTGCACCATATTTTAATCACGGGTAACTTCTGTGATTAAAATATGGTGTGGCCGCTTCCAATCCTTCATGGCAGTGACAGCAATGACTTCGGAAGAGGGACGGTGGTGTCCGAAATGGACCCCCTGTCGCGCGACAAGGCCATGCCTCTCGCGAGACCTCCTACCACGGTAAGTAATGTCTGAAAAGATCTTAAGAGCTGTTTGGAAGTGGAATATACTGCCTTGTAGTGTGGTGGAGTCTCCTTCTTTAGAGGTTTTTAAACAGAGGCTGGATGACCATCTGTTGGGAATGATTTGATTGTGTGTTCCTGCATGGCAGGGGGTTGGACTGGATGACCCTTGAGGTCTCTTCCAACTCTATGATTCTATCATTCTATGAGGTCTGGTCCCATTGTTTAAGAGGAATTTTGACCAAGCTGGAAGGGATTTGGAGGAGAAGAAGGAGACTGATGAAGGAACAGAAAGAAGACTCATGTGGACAAAATGGAAGGAGCTTAATATTCAAACTCTGTTCCATTTCCATGATAATAACATTGTGTGTGATTGCTAGTTCTTGGAGTGAAACATTTGTATTAGCTAACACACACTGGAAACTGCTTAATGCGGTATAGATTTGTAAATTGCTATTGCTTAAAACAATTTGTAAGCTGCTCTGATAGCCTTGTGGCTGAAGAGCAGGGTATAAATAAATAAATAAATAAATAAATACTGTAAATAATTTGCTTTCAGATTGCAGAGTCTTCTAATGCTATTTTGCAATCCTTGCACTCTGTCACTAAATGGCACTATGGTGCACTTGGCTTCAGCCAAAAAACCCTGTAATGTGCACAACGGCAGCATCTGATGGCAGAATGCAGTACTAGGCCTAACTGAATGACTGTTAGCTCACATTTGAACACTCTACCCCAAACTGACACTTTTAAAAATAGTCATTTCTTTAAGATATATGTGGCAGATTAATTAATTAATTAATTAATATTAAATAATGGGGAAATGATCTCTATGAGCAACAATTAAATGTTTTAACTTGTTGTCTCCGATACCTTTTGATCCTGTCTTCTTGCTTCCGGGCAAACTCTTTGAGCAGCAGATTTTCATCATGAAGTCGTAGGAATCCATCCTCCAGCTCTGTGCGGCTCACTTGAGTTATCTGGCGCCGTGTCTTTGCCAGTGAACCTGATCCTGGACATGAGGAAAAGATGAGGGAAGATTTTAATCAACGATGGGCAGAACTTGAAAAGTTCCCAGAATTCTGCTCTAATCAGTAAGTGATGTCTCTTAATAATGGGATCCTTTTGTAGACAGATTCCCATATCCACGTGACCAGTACCTGTGGGTTCATTTACCTGCTCTCCAAAAATATGTTCTCTCTAGGCTTTTCTAGGTCCTCCAGCATGCATGCAAAGCTCTCCCCCCTTGCCACCCCCTCTCCCTGTGCCCCAACAACAGCAACAACATTGCCTGTAACTCTCGTTCCCAGCTGGCATGTAAACAGCTTTCAAGATTTGCAAATCCCCTCTGTCCTCTTCCACACCAACGTTGATTTTTGCAGCAGCAGCAGCTGCTGGAGCACCTACCTCTCCACCTTTTTGGTGGCATAGAGGAGGTGGATGGGACTAAGGCTTAGCATGGGGTGGAACTAGATGGCCCTTGGGGGTCTCCCCTAACTCTATGAGTCTGAGTCTTTAAACTGAGCATAGGGTTGGACTAGATAGCAGCCCTTGGGGTCTCTTCCAACTCTGATTCTATGAGTCTTTATAAACAGGCTGGGTGGGTTCCTGCACTGGGCATGGGATTGGACTGGATGGCCCTTGGGGGGTCCCTTCCATGATTCTATGATTCTCTCTCTCTCAGGACTGCTTTGAGCTGTAGGGTTCTGCACTGGGCATGGGGTTGGACTGGATGGCTTGTGGGGGGTCTCTTCCAACTCTGATTCTATGAGTCTTTATAAATAGGCTGGGTGGGTTCCTGCACTGAGCATGGGGTTGGACTGGACGGCCCTTAGGGATCTCTTCCAACTCTTATGAGTCTATGAGATACAGCACAGGCATTATGGTTCCCCCACTTGACCATATTCCTGACACACAGTTATTTTAAAAAGGCAATTTGGTGTGGAAGGTGGCTGGCTGGGAACAGAAGTTACAGGCAATGTTGTTGCTGTTGTTGGGACACAGCGAGGGGGATGGCAAGGGTGGGGGGAGAGCTTTGCCTGTGCAGCTGTGCTTTTCTTTCGGCCTTGAGGAGAGACGGGGTGGAATCTGAGTTTTAAAAAGGCAATTTAGTTTGGAAGGCGGCTGGGAACAAGAGGTGGGGTCGTTTTTTTGCCAGGATAAGAGGACTGAGAGAAGTACAAGGCTCTCTCTCTCTGGCTTTTCTTCCCAAACGAAGATTCAGGAAGGACTCCTCCCACACTTTCTGCAAGCGCACTGATGACTGAAAAGGCCAATCCGAGATAAACAAGTCCGGTTGCAGAAAGCACAACAAAGGGTCTCCTTGGGTGATGTTTCCGGGTTGTGATTCTTTCTGCGTTGTCATTTCTCTTCAAGACTTGCTCGGCGTGAGTTCTCAAATAAAGCTGCAGCATTGTGGATAGTGTGTCTCCATGCCTCCCGATGTGAAGCCAGGGCGGACCACTGTTGGTGATCAATTTGGCCAAGCCTGAGAACTTTGCAAATGTGGTTGAGGCATCATCATTCAAATGCAGGAAAGGGAAAATGCTGGCTGGAGTGGAGAAAGAGAAGGTGAGGGACGATGGCGTAGGTGGGTGGCCAGAATCTGCAGTTTCATTGTTGGTTGCAGCAGTAGCAGCTGGTGCAACTAACATTTAATTTGGAGTGGAGGGAGGCAGAGGGACTTGGCAAATCGGTTGAGGCATTGTGCAAAGGCAGGAAAGGGAGGTTCTGGTGGTGCTGATGGCAGGAGAGGAGAATACAGCATGTTTGGTGTGGGGCTTAATTTATTAGTGGTTTTTTCACTTTTGCAGTGGTGCTTCACCCCTAACCCCTGCAAATGGGAAGGGATGACTGTACTGCCATCAAGCCAGGTGTCACCCATAATTCTTGCTGCATGTTCAAGCTACATCAAGCCACTGAAGTGATAATAATTATACGGTAGGTTTCATATGGTGAACATAGTGTACCAATGGATTACATATCAGGACTCCTTATCACCTACCTTTCATTAAGGATTTCAGCCCATAGGATTTCACAGGGAGGACAGCAGATGATGACACATCTAGAAGGAAGAAAATTGGTTATTAGTGTAGAATACCATCAATGTACAAAGAACATATGTGTTATCTACGAGATGTGGAGGAGTGAATCACACAGACTGGCACTACTCAAAGTGATGGTCCATGGACCGGTGCCAGTCCACAAGCTGCCAAATCCCTGGAGAGTTTCCAGGAATGCAAGAAACAATGGTAGCCCATGGGATCAAATATGGTACCAGCCCCTGGCACACTGGAAAGAAAAATGCCAAACTTCCACATCAGATAGCTTAAGAAGCACTGACATAGATTAAACTTTGGGTCCTAAGTCAGGAGAAAGGCAAGGCACAAATGAATTGATTAAACAAACACGACACTCCATAATTATGTGTCTGTAAAATTATACTCTGGTTGCACACAATTCAAGTGTTCTCATGAGATCTTGCTCCAACATGTGGGACAACCAAGTGAGAGATTTTCACCTGCTTTTCCATTTTAGTAAATATTTCTGTTGCAATGATCATCCATCTGTTAAGGTGAAGTGCAAAGAGATCAAAATGAAAACAAAGGGCATAAGTAACAATTTTTTTACTTTCCTTAGAGGGAAAAAATCAAGTTCCTAGTTCCTATGGGTGCAAAGCAAAAATAAACTTGAAAACCTATTGCTAGAAACCAGGTAAACTCTGAATCACATGATGCCCTCCAACATTTCACAGATAAAATTCAGGACATCTATGGCCAAGTAACATCAGAGTGTGGTCTAGATGGCAAAAAATATTAACTTGGAGGCTGCAGCAGTTTGCTTCTGACTGAGCCTCCAGAGAAGGGCAAGATTCTGCCCCTTCCTCTCCTCTCCTCTCCTCTCCTTTCTGCTGTGTTAATTGAGTGCAAACTACTTCTACACTTTGAATTCAGTTTGCAGCAACTGAATAAGGTAAGGACAAAGAGGAAAAATGGCAGAAGGAGAAAGAAATCAGGACATTTTAAAAGCAGCTGAAATAGTGGGATGGCAGAGGATTAATAGGGACTGGCCCTGATAAACCAGGACAGTTGGAGCACATGCCACCTTTTGGGTATTAGAGCAGGGTGGACCTATAATGTTTTGCATATTTCACTGCTCTACATATCTAGTACAATATGTGTTCTAAATAGCAAAACTGATGCAGATTTTCATTATATAACCCAGTTGCAGAATTCAAGCTTGGAATCAGATTTTTTCCCCTTGCTTTGTTTCAGGGAGTATCCACACTACATAATAACAGAGGTATGGTAACATTTTAACAAACACAGCTCCATCCAATGGAATCCTGGGATTTATAGTTTGGTGAGATGCTCTGAATTCTCTGAGATAGCATTTTAGAGGCACTGTGTTGAACTACAGCATTATAACTCTTTGGCAGATAAAATTAAGATGAAATTATCTGGCAAACATTTCTAACAGTGTAGTCCAAGGGAGTGTTCTAAAACTCTCTAGCAAAGAATTCAAAGTCCCCCTCCAAACTACAAAACCCAGGATTCCATAGAATGAAGCCATGACAGTTAAAGTTGTATCAAATTCTGTAGTATGAAAACCCCTATGTACACTGATATTTTTGGCCTCTGAACATCCCAACAGTTTGGGAAGATTTCAGATCTTACAGTGTGACAATGGTAGAGACTCCTTCCCTCAAATGCCCTTTCCCATCAGAATCATGACCTTGTACTGCTGACCTTGTATGGCTGTTATCACTGAGGGCTTCTGGTTGGTGTCTCGGACTGGCAAATCCCCTGCTGTTTCATCCAACAGAAGCAACGACATGTTTAGCAAGGAAGAGATGTGGCCTAGAATGAAGACAAAATTACAAAGTTGGGACTCGGATATCATCAAGCCTCATCCCCCTAGGCTGATCACCTCTCAAATTTGGGGAACCAGTGAGATATGATTACGCTATTGCTATGGTATGTTCTCCAGCATTGAAAACTGGGCATGTGCAGCCAAGCAACATCAGAATGTGGTCAAGATGGCAAAAGGTACAAATGCGGAAGAACAGACAGCTAGGAGAGGTGCAGCAGTTTGCTTTTGCCTGAGCGTACTAGGAGGGGCAGGATTCCACCCTCTCATTCATTCCCTCTTTGCTGCATTGATTGAGCAGAAACAACTTTTTCACTTTGAACTCAGTTTGCAGCAATTGGATTTAGCTGAGGACCATGTAGTGAAAGGGCTCTAATAAGCTCCCATTCATTAGCTACTGTATTTATGTATTAACCAGGTAGCTACAATATGGTGACTGCAGAGCAACCCTTGATGCCTTTGACTATGCCCATGCCAATTCCAGGTAATTACCAGCATCAGGCTATCTGCCACTCCTCATGCCCTGACACTCCTATTGTGGTCAGCTGGACATCCTCCAGGAGCTGTAAAAACAAACAAACAACTTCTATTTTTAAATATATCTATGGATCAAATCCAGTAATGCTTAAAACGTAAATGTAGGGGGATGGCTCTATAGACACATACATGTCTATACAGTCATCCTGCCACATTTGAGGGTAAAGCATTCACGGATTTGATTATTAGCAAATTAATAACAATAATAATAATAATTTATTTATATCCCGCCCCTCTACGAAACGCAATCGGGGTGGCTTACAACAATTAAAATATACATCCAAACCCTCAGTCTCACCCCCCTTAAAATACAATTAAATAATTTAGGAATTAAAACATACTTTAAAAATACAAAATAAATAAAGAAATAAAAATAAAGAATAAAAATGAGCAATGGACAATGGATGTGGCGAGATTGGGACAAGCTAGATTTCCTTTTTTGATGGCCAGGTATTTATTCAGGAAAGGCCTGCCGGAAGAGATATCTCTTAAGAGCTTTTAAAAAGCTATTTAGAGTGGTGATATGATGGATTGCATCCGGCAGGCCATTCCATAATCTGGGAGCGATAGCCAAAAAGGCCCTCTGGGAGATGGAAGAAAGCCAGTTTTTAAAGGTTGTAGCAAATTCCTCCCAGAGGACCTGAGTGCACGGGGAGGATTATATGGGAGGAGGCGGTCCTGAAGATAGGTTGGACCCAACCATTTAGGCTTTAAAGGTGATAGCCAACACCTTGTATTGGACCCAGAAACTAATGGGCAGCCAGTGAAGTGATCTTAAGATCGGTGTTATATGGTCTCTTCAGGATGTACCCGAGACCAGTCTGGCTGCCATATTCTGTACTAGTTGAAGTTTCCGGACCAAGCACGAGGGTAGCCCCACATAGAGTGCGTTACAGAAATCAAGATGGGAGGTTGCCAGAGCATGTTGTCTCTAGGCATTTGTAAGTCCTCCAGCATGATTCTGTGGTTAACTTCCACTGAAAACTGACCACAGAATCATGCTGGAGGACCTATACATGCCTAGAGAAGAGTTCTTTCAGGTAAAAACAAAAAACAAATAGCAGGTCTATATTCATGGGTTTTCCACTTTCACAGGACCGCTGCACCCCTAATCCCTGTGGAAGTTGAGAGCCAACTGTACCTGTATGGACCTAACCCCTGCTTTAAAAAACACTTTTGATCAGTCTTTATGATACAAGCCTATCATTAAGCTCCACAAGACACACACACACTAGGAATAGAGATTTCTTGGTGGTGACCCCATTGCCCTATGAAATTTCTAACCAGGAGATACACAGCCAGCTCAGTCTGAGGCTGCTTTTAAGGAGATGTTCAAAACATACTTTTCTAAAAAATGCTTCTCTGGCTTTTTGATGCTATTTGGCTACTGCTGTTAGATATGTGACATACTTTAGATATGCGACATATTTCATTGCATAAAATATGTCACATATTTTAGATATGTCACATATTTTAGATATGTGACAATTTTATTTTAATTGGCTTCTCTTTCAAATATAAGCAGGCTAGACGTTTCTAAACAAGTCAACCAACAACACTTCAGTATAGAGAGCTATTCCAGAACTACAAAGGGAGAGAAATGAAAAGGCTGGTGAATTGATGGTGTTTCAGAATGTGTGTGTGTGTATCAAGAGAGTCCTATGTGGTTTTGTTTAAGATCAAAGTCAAAATCTCCTGCTCTTTCCCTCACCCACCAGCCAGAGGCTTTCTCCGTTCCCTCTTGTTGAAAGCAGAATTCACTGTACTCTGTGTAGCGCTCTCTCTCTCTCTCTCTCTCACCCACTTTTTCATCTGCTGTGTGTGTGTGTGTGTGTGTGTGTGTGTGTGTCCCTCATCTTCATTTCTCCACCCATCCTCTTGTATGGCCTGGAGGAACACTTGATCTTCCCAGCTCTACAAAACTGTTAAAGAGTCAGTGCAGATTTTCTTCTCTTTGCTAATCTGTTGCCATCTGTCAGATCATCCAAGGCCAGGGTGTGCACAAAGAGGTGCACGTCTGCACCCCCTCGTCCCAACCAGAGCTTGCGAATGCTATCCTATTTGGACTTCAGTGCCCAGAATCCACCAGCAGCACAGCCATGCTGGCTGTGGGATTGTGGAAACTCTAGTCCAAAGCTTAATGCTTCCAGGCTCCCTGATTGAGGCACCTACCCTGTTGGTTTCTGGAGATTAGCTTTGTGTTTTTTTGCTTGCTCATCACTCCTCCTCCCCCTAGTGAGTTGTTAGCATGCAATGAAATAAGAACCAGGGATGGCCCTTCCATCAGGCACAGTGAATGGAAGCATCCAGTATTATATCAGGGGTATTACGAAAGAGAATCCTTCAAAAGGTTAGCTTGTTAATTTGTTGTATTTTCATCACACTTTGGGCATGTTCTTTTTTGGATGATCACTCCCATAAGCCTCCATCTGGCAGGAGCACACACCATGCTGGTTGGGAGAGTCTGGGCACCACTGTCCATAACCAGTATATATATATATATTTTGCTAGCTCTGGCTTTGGATGCTATTGGAGGATGGGGAGTGGGCACTGTTTGCCATTCTGCCTCAGGCAGCAAAACATCTTGGGCCTCCTTTCTGACAAGTACCCCAAAGCCAACATGGTAGCTGTGAACAGACACAAAACAACAGCCACTTGTCTGCCTCTCTAAATGTTGCAAGGTAAATCTGGTTCTATGTGAAGTTGAAGGCTTTCACAGCTGGCATCCATAGATTTTCCTTGGTTTTTTTCTGGGCTGTGAGGCCATGTTCTGGAATAAGTCTGGTTCTGTTCACACATGTCCATTTACCCACTCCAGGGCTGTCACAGATCATAGTGGCTGGTAACAGGTGCATGAACCATCTCAGGTGAAATGCCATAGATAGCATGTTACACTCTGCCAATGTAGTGCTCAGAACAGCTTTTGTTGTGTGATATTCTGAATAAAATACCAGGAGTGGGGACACACAAAGACATGGTTAAGAGTTACTGTCACACCACAAAAGAATTAAAGTTATTCTTTGTTAAGTTATAGCCATAATCTGACTTATTTATGCCTTAATTATCATGACAAGGAATGAAGAATTTAAGAACAGCCATGTTGGAAGGGACCGAAGGCCTACTTAGTCCAATAGTCTGTTCCCACAGTGGCCAACCAGTAGCCTATGGGAAGCCCATCAGCAGGACTTCAGAGCAACTGCATCCTCTATCTTGCACCCCTGGCAACTGATATACAGAAGCTTGCTGCCTCTAAAAATGGGAGGCGATATCCAGACACCATGACCAGCAGCCATTTATGGTCCCAGCCTCCATAAATTTATCCAAAAGCCACCCAGCATGACAGCCACACCACTACAAGTTGTGGAAGTGAACTCCACTGTTTATCTATCTATATACTGTGGGAAGTAACTAGTTATTTTTACTTTTGGGCAATGTTGTTAGCATGCCCTGCTACCCCTCCCTGCAAGATTCCATAACTGGACCTATTAGACACTTTTTGGGTTCAGTGCAGAACTGGCTGGATGTCGTGTAGACAAGCCTTGCGTAATCTGTACAGATTGCCATGAGGAGTGGAGTGAGGATGTTTTATTTGGCTTGTGTAGACAAGCCCTTAATGACATCAACAGGGCACATCCTTAGATTTCAGGTTTTGGCTGGGAAGCCTCAGAGCTGTGATGGTCCTGAGCTGGCCAGCCTGGCTAGGGGTGAGCAGCTGGGAGTGCAGCTAAGGGTTGGGTCATCAAGTAAGATGTGTGCTTGCACAAATCAGCCCCCACTGATTCTTTGATTGAGGAACAACATTTTCCCAGGCAAACTCCCAGCAGAACAGGATGCTGTCTCTTCCTCAGTATCCTAACCACAAAGCCAGACTTTGAACAGGAACTAAGGCAACAATGAGATACCTACCTTGTTATCCTGGAGTGAACAGAACTGGTTCTGTCCTTACCGTGCTTCCTGTCCTCAGCACTCCTGTACTTGATCTTGCTATAATATTTAAAATTGGAGACCAAAGTAGTAGATGTATTTTGAAGAGAATTGAAACAGGAAGCATTACATTGCCAAAGGACAAACACACAGATAACTTACTTGGTTTTCCTTTCTCCCACATAGACAGGTTGTGCAAACTGTGAAAGTGTATCAAAACCTTGTCAAAGCCACTGCAATAGGTGCCAGCAGGATGAGTATACATGGTGTAAGTAGCAATCACCCTCTTTCCAGTCTGGAAAGAGCTGACATCTTTATTACTTATGATTCACTATGCTACTGCCTTTCTTCATAAAATGCTGTGCATGCCTAACAACTTATGTAAAACCCAAAATTGTCACCCAAAATATTTTTTTAATGTAAGATCATAGAATAAAATCAATTGTGATCATAGAATAAAATCAATGGTATGCAGTAAAGCCACTGATGGAAAAACAAACAGAGCAGTTTCCTGTATCCCCAAAGCTTGGGTAAATAAATGTATTTTTAAACAACACTATGAGGGACAGACTGCTACAACAACCAGCGTGATGCAGTGGTTTGAGTGTTGGACTATGATTCTGGAGACCAAGGTTTGAATCCCTGCTCAGCCATGAAAAACCACTGGATGACCTTGGGTAAGTCACACTTTCTTGGCCTCAGAGGAAAGCAAAGGCACCCCCCCCCCTGAAGAAATCTTGGCAAGAAATCCCTGTGACCTTAGGTTCGCCATATGTTGGAAATGAAGGCACACAGCAACAATAAAAATGGGAGATGGCCAAATTTTTTCTCAGACAGGAGCTCCACACCTGGGGGGCTGCTATCCAGAAGTCATGCCTGATACATAGATGGATGGATGGACAGACAGAAAACGTACACCACCTCTATGATGCCGTGTTTCATTAAAGGAGTAAAAATTTAGTTACAGGGAGTATGTGGTGAGTTTATGAGTTATCCAAAAGATTTGCATTGTTTATAAGGGGCCTTGGACAGTTCAAAGCGATTTGTATTGTTTATAGGTTATTTATAAAACCTGTTCTCCCCATGATCATTTATGTCGTCTAGCTGGCGTCCAGGAAACAAGTGGCCAATGACAGTTTACCAAGGAAGATAGCATTTGTCTGTAACGATCCAGCAAACTGATCTTGATTTCTGCTAGATATTACCAATCTGCTATCTATTGAAAGGAAAGAATCAGACCCACATGACAGTCCTTTGCAGACCTAATCCTCCTTGCATATCCACCCACCCTAGGAACTGTCCATTCAAATACACAAACGTACATATCCTCTCCAACAGGGACTCACAGTATATAAACCCCACACACCCCTACCCAACCATTCTCTGAAGATGCCAGCCACAAATGCAGGTGAAATGACAGAAAGAAACTCTTCCAGAACACGGCTTTACAGCCCGGGGGAAAAACAAGGAAAATCTATGGATGCCAGCTGTGAAAGCCTTTGACTTCACACAGACCTTGGAAATTTATTAAAAGGTACTTACTTCCAAAGGCCCCAAAGAAGTTAGTTGTTCTTATAGTTACCTTTTTTAAAAGCAACCATTTCCTGTTTCACCAAAACACCTAAACACTGCTATGTTTTGCTACTTTTCCATAAGTATCTTGTCTTCACATCAGTACCCATCAGAGAATATAACGCAGGAGGAAAAACCAGCACTTGAATCGTGTTATCTTCCTCCTCTACCATATAGTGAAGCCATATCACCATAACCAGGAAAGTAACTCAAAACAAGGGGTTCTGCCAGCATGTGTTTGAGATAGGTTTGCACCATGTTAACACTGTTGACTCAGGTAGGCCAACTGGAAGCATGCACACTTTGTATGTAGGAGGTTGCAGGTTGAAACTCTTGAGCCTGACAATTAGAGTCTCAAAAACAAGGGCTAAGGAAGACCTGTACATAAGACCTTGTAGACCTGCTGCAAGTTTAAAGCTTAGAAACATCCCATTTTTGGACTGCCACTCCCAGAATCCCCCAGCCAGCATATTCAGTGACCATACTGGCTGGAGAATTCTGAGATGGGTAAAGAGCCAAAAAGGAATTTTTATAAGCTCTTCTTATCTACACTTGGGAGACACAGTTAATTTCTAGAGGCTCACAGGAATGGATTGAAATCTGTAGGACTCTAGAAGATAAGAGAGGTTTTTTTAAAAAAGAAGATTTGTTTTAAAGCCATTTTAAATTGTGAATTTGAAATTGTGTATTGATTGTTTTAAAATGTCTAGGTTTTACTTGTTCTTTTAAACTTATATTTTTCTTAACTGATATGTGTTTTTAACCAATGTTATGTTTATATGTTAATTTGTTGTTCCCCACCTTGATCCGTAAGGAGAGATGGGTAAGAAATACATATTGTTGTCATTATTATTTACAACACCAGGAGTCAAAATTAGAACCAAAGAGGGACACAGAAAGGGGGGGGTGTTACCTGATCGAATGCAGAGATCGTATTAAGAAATCACAATAAACCAGTGTGGTTTGTTGAACTCTAGCTTGTTCTCATGTACAGACCTGTCTGATTCAGCTAGAAAACTGTGTATAGAAGTGGGCAACTGCAGTAGACCTATGGGCAAATTTTTTGCCCCTAGTTAGACACTCTGGGTGCTATAAGTAACCCCAAACCCCAAACCCCTATAACCTAAAACCGAACTTGAAACAGCCAGATGTCCACTTCTGGATTTGAAAAATGCTTGTTTTATTTATTTATTTATTTATTTATTTATTTTATTCATATGCTGCCTTTCTCCCAGAAGGGACCCAAGGCGGCTCACAAAATTACATAAAATACCATTTAAAACCACCAAAACCCTCACAATATAAAAAAAATATCTAAAGTTATATAAAATACATAAAGTTAAAAGATTAAAATAAGCAAGTTTTGATGTTAACACCATGCAAGTGGGGCCTGTAACCTGTTAATGTGGATTTATAGCAAGCCAAAGATCAAACAATGCTTTTCCAGAAAGATGCTGAACAAAAACCTGTCTTTTAGAAGTATTTACACTTTTATAAGGAAGCAGAATTTCCTCTGTTGGCTTCTAGTATGTCATAGTATGTCATTTCTACATATCCGTACCCTCCAATATTTCAGACCTGAAAACTGGGACATATGTGGCCAAGCAACAGCAGAGTGTGGTCAAGATGGCAAAAGGTATTCACGAGGAACACATAAACTAGGAGAGGCTGCAGCAGTTTGCTTTTGCCTGAGTCCCTCCAAAAGGTAAGACTTGGCCCTCCTCTCCTCTCCCCTCTGTTGAATTAATGGAGTGCAAACCACTTTTGCACTATATTTGCAGCAATTGAAGTAAGTGTAGCAGAAAGGATTCAAGTGAGAGAAGGAGAGAGAAACTGGGACATTTTCATAGCGTCCAAGAAAGAGGGATGACAGAGGATTAATCCAGGCCACCCCTGCCAAATTGGGACAATTGGAGGATATGCGTATCTCTCCTACCCCTGTTAGGTTATAATCTCTACCACTCGTCCAATATATTGAAATGAAACTGATTCCAGGCTCACCTCACACTTATATATAGGCTGAAACAGAAAGAAGTCTTTGTCCTATTTCCAAGATCCTCGGTATGTCCCCTAGTTCATCTTCCTCTCTTTCTTTCTTATGCCTGCTTGACGGTTCTGCATTTTGGTTTCTCAGTGAATCATATTAGAGGTTGGAAAGATGGAAAGATGAAATCCCTTTGTAATCCCCGCCTGTGTAAGCTCATTAGCGTGTGAAGAAGGCCAGCCACCTTGGGCCAGGAGAAGCTAGACTGAGGGATGAGTCAATGGGTGGATAGTTACGTGACAACAATTAACTCCTCACTGGACCAAATGAGAAGGTTAAAAGTGAGGATCCGAACATAGTGTGCAAAGACTCCGAATCAAGGGTTGTCACAGAAAAATCCCCAAAGAGAGGAGAATGATCTGGAGTAGCAGAACACAGAGTTTGGAACCTTACTTTAAAAAAATTACTTCTAGTTAATTATTATATATATTATTTTATTTTATTCATTTCTATCCCGCCTTCCTCCCACTAATGGGAATCAAGGCAGCCAATAATATCATTATAAAAACAATGCAAGCTAAAAGCAGTACAAAGTTAAAATCACATTATAAATATCAAATTTAAAAAGAATTAAACAATTTACAAATTAAAAACATTACAGGTAAAATTAAAAATACCTTTAAAAAACCCTTAATTTTTTTTTTAAAAAACCATGCCACACAGCCTCACTAGCCCAGCCCTTGTTGGTTCATAAAAACCTGGCAGCATAAAAATGTCTTAGCCTGCTGCCAGAAGGAGATCAAAGATGGGGTCATCTTAGCCTCTCTGGGAAGGGAGTTCCAAGGCCTAGGAGTAACCACTGAGAAGGCCCTGTCTCTTGTTCCCACCAAACTTGCCTGAGAAGGTGGTGGGACATAGAGAAGGGCTTCTCCAGATGATCTTAAAGCTCTGCTGGGCTCATACAGGGAGATGCAGTCCTTCAAATAACCTCAGTCTGTGCCATATAGGGCTTTATAGGTCAAAACCAACACTTTGAATTGTGGCCAGAAACAGACAGGTAACCAATAGAGCTGTTGCAACAGAAGAGTTGTGTGCCTAGGCCTAGACCCCCAAAGACCCTCAACAGCCTAGACCCCCAAAGTAATTGTTATTCTAGAGTGTAGAGTAGGACCCCCATATCCGCTGGGGATTGGTTCAGGGGAGCCCCGTGGATACTGAAAACCATGGATAACAGCGAACAGCATTGAAAATAATGGGACTTCCAGTTTAAAATATCCTAGAGTTCTCATGGAGGACCTAGAAAACGGCTAGAGAGGACACATTTTCTAGGAAAACTCTATAGTAAGTGTGCTATTTTGTGTCTCATGGATAATTGAATCAGTGGATAATGAATCAGTGGATATGGGGGTCCTACCATATTTAGATTATCCAACTACTGTATGAATCCACTTTAACTACCCTGACTCCATCTGATGGAAGCATGGGATTTGTAGCTTAGTGAGGGACTTAGAATTATCTAGTCTACTCCCCTGAGTTATAGCATTAAAGTTGTCTGATCAGAACGCCAAGTCCCTGATCAAACTACAAATTCCAGGATTCAATAAAATGGAAGGCATGGCAGTTAGATTGGGATTGAAGTGCTGTAACTGTACAGTGCCGACACACACACAATTTCCTTTTTAAATGTACCCATTATTTTCTCATTATTCAAAAGTAACCAGAAGAGGGGGGTTTTTTAGCTACTCAAAACAAAAGAAAACAAAATATTTTAAAGCTACTGGCCTGTAGTGTCAAACATATCCAAACTGTGAAGCCGCTTGAACCCTCTGACTATAAAAATGACTAAAAAACTGACCCCAGGGATGTTGCTTTCAGGGCTTCAGCTGAGCATGTTAGCTGGGGCGTTAGGGGAGATATAGTCCAAGAAATAAACTGTTCCAGTGTCTGGAAAGCAGCTAGTTAACCTCAAAAAGAGTACCATTTTAATCCTAATGTAATTTAGGGCTTATATACACTGCCCAGTGCCCCAGTTTGCCCCCATTCCAGAGCCCTGCAGTCCATATGACGCAGGGCTTTTCTTCTCCCAGGCAGTCCTCATCACCACTGGGGCAGTCTGACTATAAAAAATAACTAAAACTGACACGAAGAACGTTGCTTTCAGGGCTTCAACTGAGCATGTTAGCTAGGGCATTTGGGGAGATATAGTCCAAGAAAGAAACCATTCCAAGAAACTATTCCAAGGGGGCACAACAGGGTAGGGCTTGGTCAACTGTTCTAAGAAAATACCCAGTTTAATCTACTACCCCCAGGACAGAATGGATTGGGCCCCGCATGTTCATAGGAACCCATCCTGGCACACCATCCCTCACTGCTGCTGCTAGCTCCCTGGCTCTCCCGGAAGCCAAGCAGGAGACTCTCAGCATGTGACTAAGGCTAGTCACATGCAGGGGGCCTCCAGTCACATAAAATCATAGATTCATAGGGTTGGAAGAAGCCACAAGGGCCATCTAGTCCAACCCCCTGCTCTGCAGAAATACACAATCAAAGCATTCCCAACAGATGGCCATCTAGCCTCTGTTTAAAAACCTCCAAAGAAGGAGACTCCACCACACTCCAAGGCAGTGCATTCCACTGCCAGATAGCTCTTACTGTCAGGAAGTTCTTCCTGATGTTTAGGTGGAATCTATTTTCCTGTAGTCTAGATCATCCCTCAAATACTGCATTCTGTTCCAGGAATGTACCTATGCAGAGGCTGATAGCAATGCCTCTTCAAATAAGAATTCTGTCCCTCCCCATGAAATCATCATCATCATTTTTTCTTACCCACCTTGCAGGGGGAAAACAAATTAAAATACAGCAACAAATAGACACAAAGCACAGTTAAAAACATGAACACCAATTAAAAGTACACAAATTAAAGGAAAAGTTTTAAAAAGCATACATATTAAAAACAATCCATTCATAATTTAAAAACACATACTTTCAAAACCATATGGACAGTCCTGCTGGAAGAGGCCTAACATTGCAGAGAGTGAGACGGTGAAAATCATTCACACCTAACTCATATAATTGCTGTATTTGCATTCCCTTTGCCACTTTGGCCCTGTTCGTTGGATACCTAAACCGTATTTCTGAATGTTCAACTGAAGTTTTAAAATTACTGCAAATGAGAGAAATTTGGAGGCTGAAGGAAAATTTCATATGGGGGAGCAGGATTCTTCTTTGGGAGGGCAATGTTCCCATGTTGACCTCCCCACCCCATAGTTACACCCCTGCTCTGTTCCCCTCTCATATTTTCTCAGACCTGTAGTAATTGTTCTGTGTTGGAGAAAGTCTGCTCATAGCAGGAATTGTAACGGTACTGGAAGGAATTTTCTCCATTGTGTACACTGCTCTCCACTGTGAGCCAGAGCCTGTATGAGGCTGAGCAAAATGTGGCCTATAAGATGTCACTGGGTGCAGCTTCCAACATTCCTTGCAATTAGCTCAGGCTAATGGGAGTTGCAATCCAGCACATCTGGAGAGCCACACTTTGCCTAGCCCTGGGGTGAATCCAGTTGTTTATCCCAAGCAGAGTAGATATATTTGACTCAACAGGAACTTGGTAAGTCAGTACTTAGGCATGGTCCACTGATTATGGGCCTATTCTGGTAGCAACTAAGGCCTTGTCTATACAAGGCAATAAAATGTGGATTCATGCACAGTAACTCCAGTTCTAAGTAGCTTTCATTCGTCTCCATGGTTTTTTTTCTGGATTGCAGGCATGTGAAGCCATATGCATTTGTTGTTCAAATGGGCATACCTGCAAATAAAGATGGTGGGTGCAATTGAATTACTTGTGTTTTTATTGTCACCAGTTGCTACCGCTGCCAAACAGTTTTTTAAAAACTGCAAATCTAAGGTACGGAAGTGTGATCTTTCACTTAAATAAACAGAAAAAAAGGGGGAAAAAAGACTGTTTCATTGCCTCAGTGCACGATTGCTACGACGAAATCCAACGTGGCAGTTCTGGGTGCCATGGCAACAAGGCCTTGCCAGCAAGCTCCACCCCCTGTGCATGTCCAACCAATCAGAAGGCTTTCCCCGCTGAGTATTTGGAGTTTTTGCTACCCACTTCCGAATACAGCAAAATGATGTGGGATCCCATTGGGACAAAAGGTATTCTCCGCGAATTCTATGAGGAGTATTTTTGCCATATAGTCAAGCCCCCAGAACTGAATTTGGGCCCAGTTTTTTAGCCCCATACTTAGTTCATTTTCCAGAAGTTCGAAAACAAAAAGATTTGAAAAGAAAGGTATTGCGTTGATTGTGTATTCTTGCATAGCAAGGGGTTGGACTCGATGACCCTTGTGGTCTCTTCCAACCCTATGATTCTATGAATCCAAGAGTCTATGAATCCTTTCTGAGCGAGATACTGTTCAACCTCTCCTCTTTGGAAGAAGTTGTAGCAATAGCAATAGTGGTAGAAGAAGGGTGAGGAACATCCGACACTTGTAAAATCGACAGTCCAAACCTCACCAGGGAAGTGGTCTGAGAAAGCAGATTTGCACAAGGATAAGACCTTTTTCAACTTCCAGTATCTATTCTTCAACTTCCTGTATCTACTTTTGTGTCTTTTTTTGAGGAGACTCTAGCGAGGCAGCTGCAGCATTAGATGCAAAGGTGTTCAGGAAGTAAGGAATGGTTTAGCAAGCCCTCAGATCCAACACGCAGAAGGAAAAGTAGGGTATTTCACCAGAACCATATATGGGGGGGGGAATCTATCTATCTATCTATCTATCTATCTATCTATCTATCTAGAAAACATGTTTTCACCTGACCTATTGACTGAGTCTGGATGTGCATACAAATTTAGGTCATTTTCACACTGCACAATTATAGCATTTTGATATCACTTTAACTGCCATAAGTACATCCTTCAGAAATGTGGAATTGGTAGTTTGGTGAGATGCTAATGCTATCTGTCAAACTGCAAATCCCAGGATTCCATGGGATAGAGCTGTAGGGAGGGTCTAGAATCCCAGGCCCTGCTGTGTTACCCCAGCAAGTTCTGCAGTTCTGTGGGTGAACCCTGAACCAGTGGGGAAAGGAATACCTAGTATTTTTTTTTAGCCAAAGGGTCCTCTCAGCTCCGAAGAAGAGTAGTCTGACTGCCTTGTCAGAAGTCAAAGAAGGAACAGATTATTATTATTATTATTATTATTATTATTATTATTTTAAAAGCACACTTTAAAAGGTTTGGACTATACTTTTAAAGGTTTGGACTGCGATAGCAATTGACGGTACGCGGGTTACATGATTTTTGCAAGTTTCCTTTGAAAGGTTATAAAGGCTCCATGTTCAATTCAGTGGTAAAAATTGTTAGAGTAGTTACAATGTGTCTGGGGAAATGGACAGACGTCACAATGTTGCAAACTCCAGAGTAATTACAAGAATGCACAGGGAAAGTAAGAGTGTCCTTTGCATGTACAAGAGAAAGTGTTTTAGTTACTTTTTTGGACTATAATTCCCAGAATACCCCAGCCAGCATGGCTAGTGATCATGCTGACTAGGGACTTCTGGGTGTTATCATTCCAAAACATTACTTTTCAAAGCTCTGTTTTAAGATGTACCTCACCCACTTACAAACTAGGTTTTTACACAGTGTTAAACAGTATTTATGTTTAGGTATATTACCATCTTTCCAACAACACATGGCCCAATGTGTCCAGTTAAATGAAAAATGGAAAGAGAAAATGAAAATAATACAGTAATAATAATCTAGATACAAATGATGGCTGTAATCCTATTAGCCTTTCACACTACACAGTTATATCACTATGATTCCACTTTAACTGCCATGGGTTCCATCTTGTGGAATGCTGGGATTTTCAGTTTAGGGAGGGATATTTTGAATTCTCAGCCACCTCAACAAACAAAGTGGAATAATAGTGCTATACAGTGGGCCCTCCGTATCCCTTGGAGTTTGGTTCCAGGACCCACTGTGAATACCAAAATCTGTGGATGCTCAAGTCCCATTATATACAACTAGCTGGACCCGGCATACCATATGCCGTTAAAAAACTCCCCCCAAAACACCCAGTAGACTTCATGCCCGGTTGCCTAGGCCCTGTCACAGTGCTAGCAGTGGCATCCCGCTGCCGCCACCACCAGTGCCAGTTGACTGCCTTGGTCCCATTACAGCGGGAATAGAAATAATATTACTGTGTAGACTTAAATCATAATAGGAAATTGTGCAGCCCTGAGCCATTAGTGAACTGGAAAGGCCTGCAGCCTTAGTAACTATAGCCAACACTGTAGCACATTGTTTGGTCATTCCCAGTATGCAGATTGGCCATGAGTGTCAGGATCGTGAGGCAGAGAGGGAATTTGCATGTGGGTGGTGATTGGCTGAGGGAGTGACAGGAGTGGCCAATCAGCACACTGACAGAGGTAACATACCCAAACCCATTGTACATACTGAAGAGGCAACATACCTGCATACCTAAGGCCATTGTGCATACCCAAGAGTTTTATATATACAGATGGTGTAGTAAAATGGTGTCCCTTATATAAAATGGCAAACAGCAAGGTTTGCTTTTTGGAATTTGCCCCCCACCCAAAAATGTCTGAGCTGTGGTAGGTTGAATCCATGGATACGGAGGGCTGACTATATTTTTGTGGTGTGAATGGGCCTTTGTGTAGTGTGAATGGGAATTCAAGAGACAAGGAGCTGTAAGGTTTGGGGAAGACAAGCTACGCCAGTGGACCACCAGATATATTACTTTAATGGAAGATATGCTGGTAGCATTCCCCAATATTTTGGTGGAATGGTCCCCATTGTTACCCCAAATGCATGGGGTCCATGAAGATCCCATTAGTTTCTGAATATTAATATGGGGAATATTTAATTAGCTCAAAATGGCACTGAGAGGCTGGGTAATGGCAGGATCTTTTGACCTATGTATACTAGTAGTAATGGAGGAGACGCTAAGCCTGAACATACAATTAAATTATCTTTATTGGAAATTAATATTAACAGCATTCACACCAACACCCAGGTGTCAAGCACTCACACAAGGCTATCAAAGGTAGTAGGAAGTATTTGGATAGAGGAATAGAATAGGTTTTTTTGGGGTGATACGGTACCTACCTATCAGAGGAGCAGAGATTCATGCAGCAAAAACTTCTCAGAGAAGAGGAACTGTGGACATTTTTGGGGTGTTTTAGGGTGATATTTATATGTGATAATTCCCCTGAAGGGATGGGATTTTGAGTGGAATATAGATATCACCCTAACCCCCCCCCCAATGTCCACAGTTCCTCTTCCTAAATCGATGCTGCCAGTTTGCTGTGAGACCCCCAGAACGCATCTCTGAGAATTTTCTGCTGCATGAATCTCTGCTCCTCTGATAGGTAGGTACCTTATCACCTGAAAACCCCTTATGTTTCTCGGAGTTTCCTAGGACTAAATAAAGGGTTCTCCAGAAGAGTTAAAATCATTAATGGGTGATGTATTTGAAACTGAATAGGAGCAGGCAAGGTCTATTGTTGGAGGACGAGGGGAAAGGAAGAACCTGTTTTGCAAACATCAAGGACTTTGCTATTGTTGAGTGGATTACTGGATGACTCATCTCCATATGTTAACTCTGACCTGAGTATTACTTGCTTGGAAATTTCCAAAGGCCCCTCCCTTGGTTATACCTAACTCCAACCTTGGTATCTGGGGGTCCCTGGTATACCTGCTAACCACGTGGAAGGCCACATCAAACCAAGTTATTAAATATTGCCAGTTATGTGATATAACAAAATGGAGGCTATCCAGATAGGAAAAAACACATTGTGTTCTCTTAACACCAATGTCTCTTTCCAGTATGTGGGGGGCAGAGGGAAGGTTTCAAGGTAAAATTAAACAAATGGATCTCCTGTGTCATGCATTGTTGGGCCTCATACATTGGAAAATGCCATAGTTTGGAAATTTCTTTCTAAAAGTAATTTATTACAGTCATGGTACCCAGTTCCAAAGTAGTTAGTTATTGTAAGTTAAAAAACAAAACAGAACTCTATTATTATTCAGTAGCAATAAAAAGATTAATAAATAAAGTACAGCAATTGCAAAACAGCAGGACACACCAAAAAATTAGGCCAAAGCACCTCTATAATTATAAATATACAGTAATTGCAAACAGTTATATCACAAAAAACATGATATTCACAGCTTGTTATATTACAATTTTTAACATAGCTTAAGGGTCCTAAGGGTCGTAAATGGTCAAAATAATCCTCATGGAATTTTCTGGGAAGATGGTCTGTCTTCATGGAAATCCGCATCAATGCGCATTATTCAGAAGTGACAGGAACCAAAAAACTCCATAAACCACATTCGGAGAGCCTTCATGGCTGTCCCCGGAGTTTTTAAAAAGCTCCATGGGGAATGCTCATTCCCAGTCATTGGGACAAGTGATTTGATTTGAATCATTTTCCCATACAAGAGGAAGTGCAAACCTGATTGGCCAGGCGAACGTAGGGGGTAGGACTTGCTAACAGGGCAAGCGCCTGCTGCCACCATGTTGGATTTTCACCTTAGGGAGCAATCGCGAAGGCAATAAAATGGTTATTTGTGTTTTCTTTCTCTCTCTCTCTCTCTCTTTTTTTGTAAACATGAAATATTGCTTGTGCGCACCATGGAAATAGTTGTTTTTTTTTAAATGGCAGTGGCAGATTTTAAAACACGAATAATTCACTCAGAGCCATCATCTTGGCTAGAGGGCATGTGAAGTTTATGGGGGCTATAAAACCATTAAGACAAGTCGCAGCTGCTACAAGTTGTCTTTATTGCGTTAATTTCAGGCTTGTATAGATGAGACCTTAGTTTTGCCAGTTATGGCTGAAAGGGGAATGACCATAAATTAATTAATTACAAGTGAGTCATTATATGCATAAAGTGACTTCCAAACTGTGGAAACAGACAAGTCCTATTTCTTACATACAAAGTCCACACCTGCTGCAGGTGACTGGCTCATTCAAGGAGAACAAAACACACACACACCCCACAGTAGTTCAAGAGGATGAGGGTTTCTTTTGTCTCAGTGTTGCTTTAGGCAAAACCATAGCAATAGAACCTGGGTGTAAACTCTGAGCCATATGTAAAAATTCTTAGCAGTCTTATTTCGCACGCAACTTCCTGCTGCTGTCGCTGCTACTCCCACCCACGTAGAACTTGGTGGTCATGGTTAACATAGTTATATCTGAACTCAGGGCTGGGGCTGCTTGTACACCATCTTTGTGTGTGAAAAATAAAACTCACATCCACTGAATGACCACAAAAAGAAAATGTGCATCTGAAAGATCAAGTGGAAGCAAACATATGGGAAAGTAAGCGCCTGATAGAAAGCAGAGGTATGTGCTATACATTAGAACTAAATGGGAAGCAAAACTTAATTTGAGATTAGCAATCAGCTAAAGCAATCAGCGTAATAAGCTAGAAAAGTTAAGAGGTGACAAGATAGCCATGTTTAAATATTTGAAGGGAGGATGTCATACTGAGGATGGAACAAGCTTGTTTTCTGCTGCTCCAGAGAATGGGACATTCTCTGGGTTCAAGCTACAGGAAAAGAGATTCCACCTAAACATTAGGAAGAAATTCCTGATGGTAAGAGCTGTTTGTTTGTCAGTGGAATGCACTGCCTTGTAGTGTAATGGAGTCTCCTTCTTTGGAGGTTTTTAAACAGGCTGGATGGCCATCTGTCAGGGGTGCTTCAATTGTGTATTCCTGCATAGCAGGGGGTTGGACTGGATGGGCCTTATGGTCAATTCTATGATTCTTGGGCTGTTGAAAAATTTCCTTCATGCGATCTGCAGCACCTTAAGTCCACTTTAACAAAATATAATACCAGAGTCAGGATTCCCAATGCCATTGTACTTCTGATTTCTATTTGTGGTTGTGAAAGCTGCACAGTGAAGAAAGCTGATAGGAAGAGAATGGACTCAACTGTGGTGCTGGAGGAGAGTTCTGCGGATACCACAACCTGCCAAAAAGACAAATAGATGGTCCCAAGAGCAACTCAAGTCTGAACTCTCCCTGGAAGCCAAAATGACTAAACTGGGACTTGTTGTACTTCAGACATACCAGGAGAAGACATGACTCTCTAGAAAAGACAATCATGCTTGGTAAGGTAGAAGGTAGTAGGAAAAGATGAAGAGCACAATTAGGGAAGCCACAGCCCTGACTCTGTAAGATCTGAGCAGGGCTGTTGATGACAGGGTGACTTGGGGGTCTCTCATTCATGGGGTCACCATAAATTGAAGTTGACATGATGGCAATTAACAACAACAACAACAAAATGTAGATACATAGAAAAATGGAGGTATAGGTAATCTCTCACCCTGTGAAAGGTGAAGGATAAATCATACATCACTTTCTAAGCAGACAGGAACTCAGATGTTTAAAATTCTAAGAATTACACTTCGATAGTGTCCTTGTGCAGATAGAGGAGGATTCCTATTTTGCAACTAGTAAGGAGGACTGTAATCTACATGTTTTGCGTGGTGTGGGTTGCAATTCTATCCACTCTTACCAAGGTGTATGCCCCATTGTAAATTAATGTCATTTACTTATGAGAAATATGTTTAGGATTGCCCTTTCAGCCACATAGAGGATTTATTGGTTGTGTGTCTCTCCATATAGAACAGAGTTGGAAGAGATCACAAGGGCCATCTAGTCCAGCCCCCTGCCACTCAGGAGTACCCAATCAAAGCACTCCTGACAGATAGCCATCCAGCCTCTGTTTTAAAACCTCCAAAAAAGGAGACTCCACCACACTCCATTGGATGGACTACAATTCCCAACACCCTTACCATTGTCTGTGCTGGCTATTGCTGGTAGGAATTGGAGCCCAAACACATACGGGGAGCTATAGGCTCCTTGTCCCTACTATAGATGAATTTTAGAGCTTGAAAAAGTAACCTTTTTGACCACCACCCGCAGGATCCCCTAGCGTCTGGAAGTTGTAATTCAGTTCTGAACACTGTAGTCCAAAAGACTCTGGGAGATGTAGTCCAAAAAAGATACCATATTTTCCCCAAGCTCCGATATTTTCTTAACTAGTTATTTGTAAGCTGCCCTGAAGATCCACCCCAAGCAAAGAGACAGTTTTTGAAGTGAGACAAGAGTAGAAGCATACTAGCTCCATGGACTGGAGAGATAGCTTTTAGAGTTTTATTTGTCTGTGTAGCTTCCCATGCAATTTCATGTGAGGGAAGTACAAAGTATTCCCGCTTCAGGAGTTATCAAACTCATGCAGGGCTTGGGGTGGGATGGGGTAGGAGTCCCGAGGTCCTGTTCTTATCCTTTCTTTCCTACACCTACATCGATTTAACCAATTTAATATCTATTTAATAGAGATATCTGGAGAGCCAGTGTGGTGTAGTGGTTTGAGTGCTGGACAATGACTGGACTCTGGTTTGAATCCCTGTTCGGACATGGAAACCCACTGGGTGACTTTGGGCAAGTCATACTCTCTCAGCCTCAACGGGAAACAAACACAAACTCCCTCTGAACAAATCTTGCCAAGAAAACCCCATGATAGGTTCCTCTTGGAGTCGCTGTGTCTTCTACTGATGCATAAAAAAGTACCGTAACTGTTCCTTGTAAAAAGTAACTGAATGTATATATAAAGTCAGCCCAAAATCAAAAAGGAAGTGAGTGGCACCACCAGTGGGTTTTATTTTGGCCAATGTTTACTATTTTTTTCCTCTACGGGGGGAGTTTCAAGGTATGGGGGGGCAAAATCACTGCATTTTCCAATGGTTTTGAACCTTTTGGGGGAGGTAGGGAGAAAAATCACCCCCAAAATATTTATTATTTTTTTGTAGAGGGTCTGGGGGCTTTGGGGGATTTTTTGGTGGGGCTCCAATGGCTTCACTTTGGGACCCCAACAGTCTCATGTGACCCACGGGCCACACTTTGCACAGCCCTAGTGCAAATCTACTTCCTGGTAGTTCACACTGGTTGTGTACCACCAGCTTTGTGATGAATACTGACATTTTGCCACTGACTGGGTATCTGTTTATTGTCCCATTGTTCATGGGTGGGGGGGGGAGGCATGGTGGCTATTTCTGCAATCCCAGTGAATCAAGTGGTACATTGAAGACAAGTAGCTATGCACACACAATCCAAGAATGAGCAGCTGCATGGCTAGAATCCTGCAGTTTAGACCCAATTAGAGTAGATCCCCCCCCCGAATAAATTGTTGGTGAGTGAAAACATAGATAAATCCATTAAATTAAATGGCCCTACTCTATAGGATTGATAATAGGATTTAAGACCAGGTGAAATGGTTAAGCTTGTGGAACTCTGCTTACACAACTATGAACTAAAACATATTAATCACACAACAGCTCCCAAAGATACAACCACATGTCTGGGAGAATTTACACATGTGTATAACATCAAGAGCAATCTATCCACAGATAAATGGCTACCTCAATGAGAACCAAATCTTGGGTTCCCCCCCTCTCTCTGGCTTTTCTTCACAAACGAAGATTCAGGAAGAACTCATCCTGCGCTTTCTGCAAGCGTGCCGATGACTAAAAAGGCCGATCCGAGATAAAGAAATCCGGTTGCAGAAAGCACAGCAGAAGGTCTCCTTGGGTGATATTTCCTGGTTGTGATTCTTTCTGTGTTGTCGTATCTTTTCAAGACATGTTTGGCGTGAGTTCTCAAATAAGGCTGCAGCATTGTGGATAATGCGTCTCCATGCCTCCCGATGCGAGGCCAGGGATCCAATTGCATGGTAAACCAATATTGGGAATTATTCTGTTCTGCAATTGGATATGTTTCAGGCCTCTCCAAGAGTTCTTTCAGAGCCAAACACTGAAACATGATGTTACTGCTATAAAATAAGCTTTATGGGTGGTACATGATGTAGCATAATATACAACAAAGAAGTATTCTAGCCCTTTCATTGGTGAGGTCCAGTATCCCCTCATAGCCAATGGTAGAATTGGGCTCCTAAAAAACTAATTCTGCCCAAGCTGTTCCCAGCTGGTGACCAAACTCCCCTTTGCTGGCTAAATGGATACCCTGGACTGGGATGCACCCCATACAGGTCGACTCCCAAGGGTTACAAAGTACAGAACACATTATGGTGTGTGTGTGTGTGTGTGTGTGTGTGTGTGTGTGTGAGAGAGAGAGAGAGAGAGAGAGAGAGAGAGAGACCTATATCATATATTTCCAAATCTGAGTGCCTCATGATCCATTTTTCTATCTTTCCCCTCAGATCTAGAGAAGCCCTATTTTTAAAAAACATATAATTAACACTGGATTAAAAGAAAGAGCAACCTGTCTTTGCTAAACTAGAGAACAAAAGGATTTTTCTTTCTCCTTCTGCATGTGCCTTATTTTTCCCTCCATGTCCTGCAGATGACTTTCAAGTTCAACAAAGTTCTGCACCCTTTGCTATATGAAACAATAGGAACTGGGCTCTATCAGAAAACCTTCTGAGGCTCATTTGGAGCAATGGATAATACCACCTCCGTATGCTACCCGATGCCCTTCAACACCATAAAGTACTTTAAAATCCCCGTGTACTCCGTTGTGCTGATGGCTGGGCTGCCTCTGAACTGCTTGGCACTTTGGGCCTTGATCTACCAGATGAAGAAGTCAGTCATCCTCTCAGTTTATATCATGAATTTGGTCTTGGCCCACCTCTTGCAGATCCTGACGCTCCCATTCTGGATCTATTATAGCTACCAAGACCACCATTGGGGCTTAGGAGAAGAGCTCTGCTTTGTGGCTGGTCTAGCGTTCTGCACAAACTTCTACAGTAAAAATGGCTTCCTGTGTCTCATTGCCATGGAGCGATATATCGGCCTAGTTCACCCCCTCCGGTTCCACAGGCTGCAGACTATTCGAGGTGCCATCAAGGTGAGCATTGCCACTTGGCTTCTGGTGATGGCTTTGTGTACCACTGGCATCGGGCTACAGATGAAGAATCAAAACCGAAGACATGATTCCTGTCTGGATGATTCTGAGCTGAACTATGACTATGCCCAGTTTAAGGTGAACATTGTGGGATTTTCCTTCTTTATCCCTTGCCTCCTGATGGGCTTCTTCTACTTCAGGATCCTCTATGAGCTCAGGAAGGTAGTCTCTCTGGAGAAGAGTGCCAAGAGGCAGATCTATGGGTTCATCTCCCTCATCATCACCACCTTCTTCTTTCTGTTCATGCCTTACCAGGTGACTTCATCTTACAGATTCTACAATGAAGTGATGCTGAAACACAAGAGCCAGACCTGTGAATTTGTGAGGCATATTTTCATCTACAAGCAGGCAACATTGTGCTTAAGTACTTTGGACAACATCTTGGACCCCCTTCTTTATATCCTGCTCCTCAAGAATATCCGGGCAGAGCTCAAAGATACGCTCAGTTTCAGGGCTCACAGGACAGGACTCTCATACAAGTCAGAAGAGCAAGATGTTTCTCCACATTTTACCACCGAACAGGTTTAACATCTAATCTCTGAACACATTCACCATCTTCCAGGCTCCACCTTGACTTTTAATTCTTTGTGAGACTGCCCTAACCCTAGCTCTTGCTGAAGTGAAAAGAGGCACTTGAATTCTAACACAATGATGGGCAATATTACATTTATCATGTGACAGCAATATCGCTCATAGAATTCTATTGATATTGATTACTGGTTTAATCCTAGCAGTTTTGTTATTAAATTGGGTACTGTGAAAAAGTAATTTGCGCAAAATGGAAACTGCTGCAGCCTCTAGTAGCCTGTCAATTCTACTTCATTATTGTAATAACTTTTGCATCTTGATCGCAATCTGATGCTGTTTGGACATATGTGTCTAGACCAACTCTCCCTCATTTCCCAGGATTTAAGCTGATTTTTTGGGGATCCTCCTGGCTCCCTTATTGACCTTCTATTCCTCCTGTATATTTATGAAAGTCTGACATTCAAATGTTAAAGCCAAACAAGTCAGTGCACAGAGGGAACCCATGAAGGCTGGATTTGTGTGTGTGGATCATCAAAAAGCAAGCCAGGAAACTCCTGCCAGCTTGAGGTGTATGTTCGCATTTATGCCAGAGAGGGGTAGTTTGTGTGTGTGTGTGTGCGTGGGGAAGACAGAGAGGTATGTGTGTGTTGTTGCATCTGTGTGCATGTGAGAAAGGGAAATGTTATGTTTGCATGGCACTATTAAAGTGGGGAATGAGGTATGTGTGTGCTTTTGCATCTCTCTCTATAAAAGGTCTTTGATTTGTGTGTGGTGTGTGTGTGTGTGCTTTTGCATGTCTGTTTTGATAAGATACCTGTAACGGTTCTGTCAGTTTTCTTTAAATTAGTAGTGGTGCTTGGGATCTTTTTAAAATAGTTGTTGTTGTTGTTGTTGTTCTTGTTGCTGTTTAAGTTTCCTGGATAGTGCATAGATACACGAACATACAAAGCCAATCAAGATATTAAATAATATGGCCTGGCCATTAAAGATGTAATCCTATACCAATGAACAATTGCTAGAGTGACTCCACAGTGCTAAAAATGCGCAAAGTTTGTTGCAAGTAAATCTCCCTTAAATTCACGGCTGAAAGTTGTTTACCCTATATGTGTCCCAGTTTTCATGTGAAATGTTGGAGAGTTTTCCATTGCATAGGCATGCCTCTAATCTAGGGCGCACTATATGTCGAGTGGAATATCCCACTGAAATTGAATTTTGTGAAATTTAAATTGTGTGTTGACTGATTTAAAACGTCTTGGTTTTACTTGTGCATTTAAATTGATATATGTTTTTCATTGATATGTGCTTTTAACCAATACAGTTGTCCCTTCATATATGCTGGGGTTTGGTTCCAGGACCCCCGTGGATACCAAATCCCTGAATACTCAAGTCCCATTCTATGCAATAGCATAGCAAGATGGTGTCCCTTATATAAGATGGCAAAATCAAGGTTTGCTGTTTGGATTATTTTTAAAAGTATATTTTCAAGCCATGAATACTTAAATCCGTGGATACCAAAGCTGTGGATACGGAAGGACAACTGTATTATGTTAATGTGCTGTTCCCTGCCTAGATCCAAAGGGAGAAGCGGGCAAGAAATAATGATAACAACAAGAACAATAATAAAATAATTATTATAATTATTATAAATATATTATAATAATTATTATTAATCACAGTGGTTTGCTCCAAAAGAAACACGCATAGCATTACTGCTGTACAGTACAGTATTTTATTTCTCTAATACTCTGCACCCTTATACGTCATTAAAAAGACTGATTCCTAAAAGAAATAAAATAACGGACCCGGGAAATGTAAAGAAATGGGACATTTTCAAACCAACCAATCAGAACGTGGGCCTATAAAAGGCGCACGCCGATTGGATGAGACCTTAAAAAGGCTGCTCCCCACGGCTGTTGTTTTTTAATGCCTGCTCAGGGATTTAGCCGGCTCTACCAGCTGCCCAATGAGGAGCCGAAGCTTCGATTACGTCATTCACCCAGGGCCCATAGGAAAAAGAGACTTGCCCCAAGGGACCCGGATGTACGTCAATCTCTCTCTCTCTCTCTCTCTCTCTCTCTCTCTCTCTCTCTCTCTCTCTCTCTTTTAAAAAAAAGTTTTATCCGCCGATGCTATTGAGTAGTGTTTGTCCCACGACAGTAGCCTATAATAATCTAGTCAAGGATGACTGAGAGGCGTCCGAGCCATTCAAGAGGCGCTATTTACAAAATGGGCGGGGAGAAAAAAAAGCGGCCTATGGATACAATCAGCGCAGGTAATCATTACAAGCCATAAACTGTTGAAATGACAGCTCAGCTACCCAATCACAGTAAGAAAACTTTCGAACGGTGCATAGAGCGACAGAACCCCTAGCCTATCCGCATCTGTAGCCCGCCTTCCGCCTCGCAAATCTCTCCCAGCGCCGCCTACGTCTCCACTTACCTCATAATCGGCGTCGTATTATTGGCTCTTCGGTTGACGGACAGAAAAAACGTGACCAATGAGATAGGGCGAAATATGAAACCCCGAGCAAAGTGAGGGGGCGAAACGTGAAAAGGGGGCGTGGCCATGCTAGATCCGGGCTGCGCGGCGCAGAGGTAGAGGGCGGTGTGGGCGCCATTTTGTGAACAGTCCGGAGCGTGGATGAGGCGAAACGTATCTGTGTGAAAGAGCGAAAACTATATATATTTTTTTAAAAAAGCGGCGTCGTGTTAGAGCTGGGTCTCCTGGTGAGTTTGTTGCTTGGGAGAATAACCGCGGAGGTAGAGAAGATAATAGCGGCGAGGCGGCAGGCGAGGGCTTGGGGGGGGGGTAATAATGGCATTGCCCTTTCTATCCCACCTCCTCCTTTCCCTACCACGTTGGTATTTCCCTGGTCGGCTTTTACCGAATCTTCCAATTTCCCTGCGAACTTCCACCCCCGTTCTGTACAAATGGTACATTCCGTTGTATTAGGACCCAGTTTGCTCTGGGAGAGAACATCGTGCCGGGGAGGGGTGAAAGAAAATTGATACTTCCCCTGAGCGGAAGAGAGGCAAATGAGAGGGTGGCGGTGCTGATAGGAGAGGCCAAAAGTAACGAGGCGTCATTGGATTAGGAAGGAAATTGGGCTCCTGTTCATTTCCCCCTTCTTTATGCAAAGGAGGTCAGGGGCGTTCACACGCCACACGGTAGTTTAATCCGGATTAGGAAACTAATACAGACTGCAATCCTAGGGAGGCGTATCTGAGTTACTGTGGGATTGGATTGAGTGAGTATATGGAGGAGGGTTTGGCCCTAATAATGGAAGTGCTTGAAATGGTTAGGCGCAGTGCAGAAATTAGAAGAAATCAGAAGGTCCGGTGTGTACAGTATATCCTTGTAACATAGGGGGAATCCACACGACACAAATAATCCAGTTTGGAACTGGGTTAATTGCATGGCTCCTTCCTATGGAATCCTGGGATTTGTAGTTTTACAAAGCCTTCTCTGACAAAGAGTGCTGGTGCCTCACCAAACTACAAATCCCAGAATTCCATAGGAAGGAGCCATGGTAAATAATCCAGTTTCAAACTGGATTATTTGTGTAGTGTGGATGCCCCCTGCCCCCATAGTCCTACCAGGTTTTTGCAGCAATAAATAAAATGGCTGATGGGTTCTTAAAAGACTAGTTTATCCTTAAGTCGATTTGCTTGAAACTATGTCTCACTAAATTCAGTGCGACCTGCTATCAATAAATGGGGATAAGATTGCAGGAAGGATGCGCTAGGAACGATTATGTAATAATAAATGTGCCAGCCTTTAAAAGTCTCACTGCACAGCTTTTCCTCCCTCCCTTCTGCCCCATTTCTTAATAAAAGCAAAGCAACAAATTAGGTCCAAGATCTGGTATGGGCTGTGATCATACTGGTTCCTTTATATAATATTGGATGATGTGGTTTAATTTGGCCAGCTTTGCATGCTTAGCAGTGTGCAACCCCTAGAGTTAATTGAGAAGATTTGGTGTGTCATCTGCTCGATGGAAAAGCTCCCAGGTTGAATGCATTTGCCAGCTAAAGTTGATTCAGTACAGATGCAGTTGGTTGAATTTGCGACTGCTCCTTTTTCTTAATGTATGGAGTAAGGAAGAGGTTTAGGTTCAGCTTGTACTCATCCATTTTGATAGGTGCTTAAACAAAACACTGAAAACTAGTTCTGCTTCTACAGATACCCTCTGGGGTTTCCTAAATTGCATTTCATTCTGCAGTACTTGCAGTACTGGTACACTTTTCTTGGGAATTGAATGGCTCTGAGTCATCCTATGATTTAGGAAGTAACTTGTTTTGAATTGTTATTTTAAAAGTGCCACTGTAGCCATGCTCCTGTTGCAACCGTGATATAGAGCTGTAGGTAGGCATGATCAGGAGTGTCAATTCTGCATTGACTCCTAGTCATGAGCTGTGGCATTGCTCTACAGTGAAACTGCAGATCAGATAGGTGGGGAAAGACACATGATGGGCTGAGGGTGGGAGAACTGTGTCTATATTAATGGAATCAGGGTAGCCCCTTGTACCAATCTAGTACTGAAAGCCTGAAGCCTAGAGGTAGCTTACAGCTGTAGGATCCTGTGGTGTTGGACTTTAAACAATTGGCTTCCTAAAAATTCCATCAAAATAGTATCATTTGTTTATGGCAAGGGTAAAATAGAGTCACAAGGTGGTTTGAAGTTTGCTCTAATGAAACAGCTAATTTGTAAAGTGATGCTACAGTATTTTCCCCAGAGTACAAGGTTTATTGCAGGTCCATACCCAAGAGTTTTATTTTGGTGGACCACAGATTGGTTGAGACAAATCCTATACAAAGAGTAGGATAGGAAGCACAGATGTTTTTCATGATTGCTGTTGAGGAACCAAGCAAACCCTTCAGCAGTGTTGATTAGATCCCTCCATCCCATGTGTTCTTTAACTGTTCAATAGTAATATTGAAACCCCAGATCATTTCAGTTTGCTTGAAGGTAGCATCTGAATGTATTTAGCATCAGTCTCATCTGTTTGCTTATTTATTGTGTTGATTTCCCCAAGCAATATACTGTGTTTAAAAGATGTTTACCCTAACATTTTCCTCTTCCTCGTTTCTTGCCTGTGCTGACCCATTGAAAGCTATCCTGTATTCTTCCAGAGGAAATGCAGTAGCACAGAAAGGAGCAATGGCCTAGCTGTGAATTTCTGTTCTGTTTGACTTGTACAAATAACAGTTTTATTCAGGGGGGAAACTTAAAAGGAAGATTTATTAAAAACAATAAATGTGGGTGATTATCTACAATAGCTTCTTGGCACCTAAGTGCTGGACGGGAAGGCAAATAAAAACAAGGCAGGGGTGTAGATTTTAATCCAGTGCTGCTTGATTGTATCCATATATCAAAATAAGGATGTCTTCATTTCTAAACATGGTGCTAAAAAGCCAGTGGGAGATGGATGCATGCACTCCCTTGTTTCTAGGATTTGGAAGGTAGCATAATAACTGTGCTGTCTTAGTGCTTTTAAAATTCCTAATGAGGCTTGTCACCCTCAGTGCCATGCATTAGAATCTATGTGTTTGTGTGTGTATTTGTGTGTAGTTTTCCTCCTCACTTCCTCATCTTTGCTTCAGGGTATCTGTGAGCTTCAGTACGGTCCACCTCCTACCCCAAGCTTGCAGGTCCCTGTGACGTCATCCAGCTTGCCTCCTTGGCAACCAGTGGAAGCAGCAGCAAGATCACAGCAGCATCTTAGTCTGGCTGGGGGAGGTGGCTGTAAGCTTGGGGTAGTGATGGTGTGGCTGGCAGTCAGCTTTCTCTGTGGTGGGGGATTCTGGGAGATGGGGGCAAAGTTTCTGGGGTACCCTGACTCATCCTGTCCCTTCTCCTTTCACAGGGCAGCAAGGCGAAAAACCCCACCCTTCCTTCACTGGAGCTCAGCTTCGTGTTTTGTTTTTTAATCTCCCCACTCCCCCGCCCCGCCACACACACCCCTCCCAATGTCTTAGCACAAGCTGTTTTATTAAAATGGTGCCTTACGTGGCCCAGCATTGCCTTGCAGTCAAGCCAAAGCTGGATTGAAAGATGTAATTTTGGAAAAAAAATCACCTTTTTTTTTTCCTGCAGCAGCTGGGTTAGAGGAGGAAACTTTTAGCCTCGCATGAGCTGGCCTCTCTCAGGCATTTTTAGAATGAATGGTGTTCAAAGGGCTTGGATTGTTTCCTGCCAGGAGCTCTCCCCTGCCTGGTTCTGCAGTAACCGTGGCTGGAATGAGAGCATGAAAGGGGGAAAAAAGGACAGAAAAAAATGAAACAGAAAAAAAAATCGTTACTGACTTTGACCTTTTTACACCTCCCGTTTTTCTAATCTGGGCTATTTTTATTTTTGTTTTTTTACAGTGAGATTTTTTTGATCTTCAGCTACAGTAAGTTATTCCATTTTTTCCATTTTTTTCCTGCCTTTCCACTGATTTCCTTTTTATTGTTGTTACTAGTTACTTATTGATATTATTGCTACTATGATGGTGGTGACTGTGACTGATGATGTATTGCTGATGGTGATGATTTAAAAAAATGACTGCTGATTTTTAACCGGATGAAAATGGAGTTTTTCTGAGTGGTCCTATCTGACTTTGGGCTTTTAACCCCTTGGGGGGGAAAGATGCAAGGTTTTTAAAAACTCATTTTTTTAAAAAAAGTGGATTGATCACGTTAACTCTTTTTTCCCTCCCTTCCTGATCGCCTGGCTGCCAAGAACGGAACCTGATTTCTCTCCAGAGCTTGTTTGAATATCTCACGAAGTTCCTACACTTTTTATTATTTTTTTTTATTTTTTATTTTTAACATTTTATTTCTGTGCAATTTTTCAACTGTTGCTGCAATGTGTCTGTGGTGCTGATCGCTCCCTAGCAGCGGCAGCCTTTTCCCTGGTCAGTCCCCCCCCCCCCCGTTTCCCCTTCACCTCTCGTGCCCTTCAGTTCCCATCCTGATCTTTTCCTCCACACCGTCCCACCCTTACAAACACCGTCATGGACGCCCAGGCTGGAGTAGCAGAGGCAGTTACCGGTGGAGCCTCACCTGGAACAGAAACAAACCCATCTGGGCTGATGGTAAGGGGCTGAACTGGCTACATTCCAGGCTTCAACAGGCTCCCTCCCCTACTTAAAAGGCCTGAGTTGAACACCAGAGATCACAAGAACACACTTGCCCCTTTGGTATGACTTCAGGAGAATCTGGACAGATGCCCTTTCAGCAGGCAGTCACTTATTGGAGGAGGGTTGTTGGAAATGTGGCATTCAAATTATGGTAATGGGACCTGGGCTCAGGGATGGAAGTGGGCTGACATTTTTGCATAGCCATCTCCTTCTACAGAGTCAAATAACAAAAAACCCTAAAGCCACCCTAGTTCAAAACAGTCTATTCAGTTTACAGTGTAAGAGCACATATTTAGAACCTCTTCAGAGCCGATTAACCAGTATCTGTAAATATGCTACACACTGTCTGGTGGGCAACTTCCCAGGGTCCATAGATCATAAATGCCTCCACCTCCATGCCCCTCCTGACATCCCCCATATTTGTTTGTGACTTGCCAGGAAAAAAAAGTGATAGTCCTTTTTGGCTTTGGAAAAAGCTCTTTCAGGGCCTGAAATAAATTTGAGGAGGCCCAAAACATGGTGATATTGTCCCTCTACCCTCTAGAGCAGCATTTCTTAAGCTGTTGTATGGAAGGGGGGCAGTCCCCCCCCACAGTGTGCCTGCAATAGTACCATAATTGTGCCCATTAGCTGCAGTTGTTTCTTCCTTTCCTGGAACCTCTCCAGGGACCGACACCAGTTCACAGACCACTGTAACCCTATGCTAGGGAGTGTGAAGGGCATTTTCAGCTATTTTTTTAATGGGTGCTTGGGGCTACGCAACCCTTGATTTGAGATTATTTTAAGTGCTGTACAAAGGTTAGGTAAAATGGCTTAATCCAGTGTTAGTCATACCTACTTAGAGTAGATGGATTGAAATCAAAGGGTTTTACATTAGTTGTGCTAAAGGTCCAGTTTACCTCAGTGGGTCTACTCTAGATTGAATCAATATTCAATCTAGTCCATTCCCCTGCTGGCTTACAGTGTACTAGACAGGATAGTAATGGATGGTTTGCCAGCTTAACGACTTTAGCACCCTTCAACTCTGTTCAGCATGTCCTGTGATAAGGGTTGATGGGAGTTATAATCCAGTGGAGGGCCAGATGTTCTTCACCTCTCTAGTAAAGGAGAAAGGGCAGGTGAATAAATAAATTCAGTCACCGTCTTCCTAAAACAACGTCATGAAAGTTAAAGGAAGTGATGACTGATGAAGTTGCGTTTTTAGTTCACCTTTCCTCTAATGTGTTACATGGTTCTCCTTTTTTCCTGTATTACCCACATAACAACCCTGAGCTTGATCAGCCTGAGAGAATGGGACTGGCTCAGGGTCACCTAGTGAGGTTTGTGGCTCTGGGGAAGATCAAACCTACATTTTTCAAGTTCCAGTCTTAAAGTTTCAAGTGCTACACCTCTGTATTTACTCCTGATTGAAGACTGCAAGATGTGCCTTGCTGTATCAGGCCCAAGGCCCACCTATTCCTAGTTATTTTTTTGAATAGGAATGACTAAAGGCTGTCTCACCAAAAATCAACTGGTAGTTCTGCCTAGTTTTGCTGAGTGAAGAGGAGGCTTAGGATGGGGTCAAGTGGATTGTGTTATTGAAAACTCAAGAGGGTGGTTGCCCTTGTGCTGGGCTTTTGGTGGTGATGAAAGGCGCATCTTGCCGCTTTCCCCTTTCCCAGAGTCCAGTAGGAAAGGATACGTCTCTTTCCACATCTTGTTGGGGTGGGGGAGAAAGTATCAGTCCTTTTCTCTTTCCCACTGGATGCTTGCAAGAGGTAGCAGCAAAGAGCCGGTTTTGGCTCACGGTATAGGGCAAAAGACACCTCCCCTTTTTTCTTTGTCTGGAGAGGGAAAGGAGGCTTTATTTCCTTCAGCCCTAACCATAACTTGTTGCTTCCTGCAAAAGACTAATAGGAAGAAAATGCATTCTGCTTTTTCTCATCTGAGACAAGGCTGAATGACAGGCAGGGTTGGCTTTGTCTTTCTCTCAACTTCATTTTTTCCCCCCAAGGGGGAGAAGTGACTTTTTGCAAAAACCCAAGCATTTGGCTTATGAAGAAATTTCATATACAGTTGCCCCTCCACATTTGCAAACTTAGCATTCACGGTTTGGGGAGGGCCCCCGCCCTCCCAAAACTGCGACAAGGGGCCTCCTGGAGGCCCCGTGAAGGCCCAGGGTGGGAGGGGGGAGGCCCGGGGAGGCCTTCACGGAGCTTTAGAAGGCCCAGGGTGGGAGGGGGGAAGCCTGGGGGGAAGGCCTTGGGAGGGAGGGAGAGGGGTGGGTAGGCATCCTCAGGGCCTCGGGAGGGTCTCCGGAGGCCCCATGAAGGCCTTGGAAGGGAGTGGGGAGTCCGGGGAAAGCGACTGTGGGGGGAGTGGGGGAGGGGGAGGGCAGTCATTATTCCTGGAACCTAACCCCGCGGACAACTGTAGTGCTGTGGCTGTGTCAACCTCCTAAACACGAAACCCAAAGGGCAAGAGATAATTTCTTTGTTGTTCTTCGGAGAAGAAAGAGCAATGCAGTATCCCTTCCCATTGCTTTTTTAAAAGATTAGCTGAACTCAGCTACTTGCTGCTACTTTACAAGAGAGACAACATACTTTTTCCTCTTCCAGTATAGTTCCCATAAGCTAGCATTTTTTTTTAAATGTGAGGGTGGGAGAGCTTACCCGAAGTAGGAGGGGTACTTGACTTTGGAAGGAAACAGATCAATTTAGCGAAGCCTGCACATCCACTAGCAATACTCAAATCCAGATTTCTTGGGGCTCTTGGCATTTGGTCATTATAATTGCTTGTGGAGGAGGTTTGGCAAAATCCTCTCGCTGTTCTGAGGCTGCAGCTTGCTTGCTCAACCCACATGAACATATGCCAAATTTCTACTCAGAGGACACTCAGGCACTCTTTTCACCTTGTACATTTATATACATAGATGACGGCAGGATGAGTGCCCTTGCTAGCTGGAAGTGTAAGATTTGCAGCTCTTCTCATTATGCAGTGTTGGCTTGCGATTCTTGTCATATTCTTGAACAGCCCTGAGAGGTTTCAGTAGGCAGAGAGTTTGTCAGCCTTTGAAAACTTAATTGCTGAACAGGAGATCTGAGTGTGGGTCTCCAGCATCTAAACTTAACAATTGGTCCTCTCCTTTATCTTAGGTCTGATGCTGTTGGTTTTATTTGCAGTAAGACTGAACATGAGAGCCAGTGTGGTGTAGTGGTTTAAGTGTTGAACGATAACTCAGGAGACCAGTATTCAAATTCCTGCTCAGCTATGGAAACCCACTAAGTGTCTTTGGGCAAGTCACCCTCTCACAGCCTCAAAGGGGAAGGCAAAGGCAAACCCCCTCTGAACAAATCTTGCCAAGAAAACCCTGTGATCGATTTGCCTTACAGTTGCTATAAGTCGGAGATGACTTGTGGGCACACAGCAAGACTGAACATGCAGAGTCAAAAGGCAAGAGAATCTGAAGGGTGGTCTGGCCTTTATAAGCAGCTGGAGTGTGTGTGTAAATACAAATGTTCTTCCCTCTTCGAGTTCCATTTTGATTTCTTGCCAAAACTAGGTTTCATGCAGTATTTCAAGACTTCTTCCCCACCAACCTTCTGTCTCTAAGCTGAGTCCATACAGTAATGAAATTCCAGTCCTGATATTTGTTTCCATTGGTTGCTTTTAAACTACATGGTAAACATATTATTTCTAATTAATGTACTCTCTAGCTGAAGGCAAGTGCAGAGGTTTGTGATAACTTTGCAGGAGCTAGGATGGTCTGTTGATGTAAATTGGTTTGCTTCACCCTAGTGTACTTGAGGTATTTTGGATTACAGCTACTACCACTTCCAGACATCCAGGGGATCGTAGAAATTGTAATCTAAGACATCTGAAGGATAGTAAGTTGGAGAGGGCTGGTGTACATGGTCATGGTTGAAAGGCATCTCAACCTTGCACAAGATAAATCCCCCCCCCCCGTTTATAAGCTTATAACTGAAAGTCATGCCAAGAGATGGCTTACTGGAAATAAACTGATGTCCCAAATAATGTTCTTAAATAGAAGACAGAACTTGGTCCACATTATTCCATTTTCTGTGTGTATTTGACATTCCCTCACAGCCAGAAATTTCATTACCTGTAGATTTTGCCTCTGAACTAGACGGCACTTTCAGTGCTTTCTTGTGGGGGCTGGTTAAAAACAAAGTTTGGGTGGAAGTCTAGTGGAAGTTGACTAGTCTGAGAGATACTTATCACTGCCAAGAGGGATTAGCCTTTCTATTCTGGGACCAAGCTGGCCTGCTGTGAAGGTCTTGAATAAGTCTTTTGACCCCAAACTCTCCAAGGGTGTGTAGGAGGCAGTCCCCCTCTCCCAATTTTAAGCCAAGGAGAGGCTCCCCCCCCAAATGGGAAGTGATTCAGGTGTTGATTTTTAGGTTGCTTAGTGTTCGAAAGCATATCCTCAGGCTGAAATGGCCCAGAAATATGTTGAGATAGCCCCCATTTCCTGTAGGAGACCTGGGGGCAGAAGGAATTGAAACCTTTTTTTTTTTTTTTTTGCACTGAGTGCAGCCCTTCAAGATTCACTGGGGGGCCTGTATGGCTCCCAGCCCCCAACAGCTGCTCACCCCATTTTAGACAAAGCATATCTCCAGCACCCTTTTAGTCTAATGTTAGAGAAGTTGTATAGTAGTCATTAAAGGTATATTACTTCTCCTTGCCTTCATTGTTGTCCTTTGACAAAGTTACGTACATGATGTTTATTTCCCCCACACACACAAAAAATGGAGGATCTGTTTAACTGATGTTTGGTACTCTTTGGAGGATGGATCTGTTATTCCCCATCTGGTAGCCTCTTGTTCAGAGGAGGAAAAATCTTTCTTGACTGCACTAGGAAGTGTATGTTTGCATCCTTTATAGGCTGTATGTACTGAAACTTGGAAATGCTCTGAAGTTTTCCCCTTCTCTGGCTCTCTTCCTGCTGCCCTTCCCCCATCTGGAGATTAGGTCTGTGTCTCTGCTGCGTGCGTGATTGAGTCATGGCCAGCAACGTCACCAACAAGACGGACCCCCGCTCCCTGAACTCTCGGGTCTTCATTGGAAACCTCAACACCTTGGTGGTGAAGAAGTCAGATGTGGAGGCCATCTTCTCCAAGTATGGCAAGATTGTTGGCTGCTCTGTGCACAAGGGCTTTGCCTTTGTGCAGTACGTGAATGAGCGCAATGCTCGGGCTGCTGTGGCAGGAGAAGATGGCAGGATGATTGCGGGCCAGGTCCTAGGTAAGTGCTCTGTTCCTTGAAAGCATGGCCAGCCCTGTTCTTTCAATGAACACCTGCTTTTACCTCTCCGTTTCCTCATATCACTGCCTTCCCCACATGCTTTGTGCAGCTAGAGCTTGGCAATCTTGCACAATATCCAGATATGTTACCCCTTGAAGGTGTGAAGGTTGGAAGGAAAAGCGGTCATAATTAAGCATGCAGGTGAGAAAGCGCAGAATGCTACCCTTTTGATCCACTTGAAGGCATGGTTTTCTTCAATATATTTCAAAGTGTAGGTTAATACTTAGAGCAGTCTTTATGTTACACTTTCATTCTTTGTACATGGTATGGTATATGTGTGAGGCCCTTGGCTCTCTGCATAATTTTGAGCTACATTATTCAAGGAATGTGGGTGGTCTTTCCAGGTCAGTGGCCTGCTTGGCTTGGTGGGGATTTGAACAAAACATCTGGCTTGTGGAATCCCAGTTGCAGACACAATGGTCCCACATTGTGTCTGCCCTTGCTATCCTTTGTGAACAACTATCTAATTTGAAGTGCTCATCCTGACAATGTTGTCACACCTCTATTTGCTTGCCTGCAGAAGCCTATTATCTTCTTCATGTCCATACATTCAGACATGTTTGCCTAGAAATGGGGAAAGGAGAAGGGCGTGCAATTCATCCAGTTTGTTTTCCTGCTCCCTATAACATGTAATTGGCTCTTTGTTTCACTTATGGATACTCATGAGTTGGAACAGCCTGCTTTGAAATCCAAAATGGCAAATTCCTTCTGTATCCCATTGTAGAGCCTACAGATGAATTCCATAGCTATAGAGCAGAGGTAGGCATAATGTGGCCCCTGAACTCCTCTTTTGTGGCCCTTAGGATCCTCTACCATTCTGTCCAAATCAGTGTAATCTCAGTCAGTTTTTGCCCCCAAACCATGCAGAAGGATGCATGGAAACGCACTCTCCACTTATACAAGTACACCAGAATCCCTGTACTACCCCCAAATACCTGTTTTCCTCTGCAGAGCCTCTAACACTAGTGACAGGAAGTGATACAACATCACTTTCTGTTGCCATTTTGAAAGGGAGCACAAAGGAAATTGGAAGTATTTAGGCTTGCTATGGGAGGGTGGCCAGTAGTGGGCTCAGGGTGAGGGATTGTCCATTTTTCTTCAAGCAGTTGTCCACCCCTAGTGTAGAGAATGTGTTTTTCTGCCCCCTCCCCTGCCCTGCCTTATATATTAGCCCACCAAAGTTAGTAGCTCAGGTATTTACTGGCCTAGTTTCACATTAAGTAATTTGTAACAGTTTATGATACATCCATCTGTGTGGAGATGCCCCCAAAACACCCCATAGTACTTTATATTTTGAAAAATAAGCATACTTCTCCACGTGCAACTTGTGATCACTGATTTAACATTTCATTCCAGCATAGAAGGGGGGAGACTCATATGGCCCTCCAGATGTTGTTGAACTTCTGGTTAATCTGATTTAATCTGGTTAATGAAGGTATTAAGTTTCGCTTTTCCACCCTTCCTCTTAGCTATGTTGGCTAGGGCTGCAAGGCCCAGCAGCCCTAGCCAGCATAGCTAAGAGGAATGCTAGGAGCTACAATCCAGCAGCATCTGGAGAGCTGCATGATTCTTCCCCTTGCTGTACAAGAAAGCTCAGCTTTGCTGGTGAGGATTAGTTCTTGTGTTACGCCCAGAGTGTCCTCCTCTAGGCAAACATTTTCAGCGGAATAGAGTTGGAAGGGTGGGAAAGTGAACCGTAATACCTTCATCCAGAGGTGTTTGTCAGTTGCAGCTTGCCTTTTTGCTCAGAAGGGTGACTTAATCTGTTAGGCTGAGATGATGTTTGCATGCGGAGGGAAAGGCAAGAATCATACCCACACCTCCAGCTGTGTCAACCTGGTGGGAGTCTTGAACAGAGCGCCACAGGCCTTGTGCTCTTGAACATTTCTATAAATGACTTGGGTTGGGTTGTGGAGGGAGTGCTGTTCAGATCTGCAGATGGCAAAAAGCTGGAATGAATGGCTAACAGGATCACAGAAATAATCAAGGTTTAGAGGAATGTTGACAGTCTAAAATTCAATACGGACAAAATGGAACCTGTGCCTTTAGGTATTAAAAATCAAATGCATAAACATAGGACCAGGGAGAGCTGAGTTGACAATGGCATGTGTAGAGATGTAAACTTCCTAAAATTTTGAAGCCGTGGGGAAAAACTTATTTTTCCTTTTTTTCCAGAAAAAAAATGAATTTTTTTGGAAAAATTGAAAACATGCAACATTAGCACTGTTACAGATTGAAAGTCACTCTGTTACTTTAGGAACATAAAATATGACTTACATACAATTTGATTTGGCATAAAATTATCACAGTTGGTATATTACAAGATTTTATTGTCTTAAAGATTTTATTCATCATGCTAAAATAAAACATTCCATAATTGATTTTCTTTCTTTTTTCAGTTTTTTGGGGGAGGGGGAAAGGCTTCAGGAAAAACCCCCAGGAAAAAAGTTTTTTTCTGAATTTTTCTGGGTTTTTTTCCAGACCTTCACAGTTCTAGGCTTATGCCAAAGGATTGTTGTATCTTAGTGGATCCTTAGCAGAGTATATGCTGCAGCTGCTACAATGATGAATGAGGTTTTAAGCTACATTAGCAGAAGCATAGGTAAGAGCTAATGAGCAGAGGAACAGTCTTCCTCAAGAGATGCTGGGCTCTTCTTCACTTTGAGGTATTGGAGCCATAACTCTCAGGTGCTGTAGGTCTAACCAGCTGGTCGATGGAGGATGTAATCCCCAACATGTCTTGCAATTCAACAATTCTGTGATCAGTGTACTGGCAAGAACTGAAAGCATGAAGCCTCTCTTTCAGTTTCAAATCACAGGAGGTCTTTTGTTTATATCCACAGTGCTCTTTCAGATGTTTCCAACTTTTGTTGCCATTTATGGCTCATAGTTTATAAGTAGCATTCGTGGACATTATTTTCATCTTTCCAGCAATATATGGACTGGGCATAAAGTTTGCTGTACCTGTTAATATGTTCTCTGGTGTATTGATTAAAAAACTCAAAGGTCCTGAGGCCCCCAGAGTTCTGGAAGGCCTTGGGTTATTTCGGAGACCTGTTAGGTACAGACTTTTAAATTTCCAAATATCTCTCTTTCAGATATTAATCTGGCCGCTGAGCCGAAATTGAATAGGGGCAAAGCTGGGGTGAAGAGATCGGCCACAGAGATGTACGGGTCAGTAACCGCACCACCTTCTCCGTCCCCTCTAGTCAGGTCGGGACCCTTATGTTTTCATTATTTTTAACTTCTCTTTTTTATTTATCTGGTTTGTCCAGCCGTGTGCAGTGTGTGTGTGTGTAAAGATGAATGAGAGAGGTGTATGTGAGTGTGTGTGTATGTGAGTGTGTGTGTTGTCTGCTGTGTGCATGCATCTGTCTATATGGATGTATGATGTGTGGTAGAGTGGCTTTCATGTACCTTGGGTGACCAAACGTGCCATGTTGTTGGATCCCAGTGTCCTTCAGCAGATGGCTTCAAAGGGCAGGTGGTAAAGAGGGGAGGGCAAGGGCTGAACTCATGGGTGCTTTTTCAGTGTGAATAACTGTGTTTAGCTATTGATGTGCCAAATTGGGGGAATGAAGTCTTAATAGTGTTGGCTAAAGTATTATCTGTGGCAGGATTTGTTCCCTTGACTGCGTCCTGAGACTTGACCATGTTTCCTGTGCTTTGTCTTCAGGTCATCTTTTGATCTCGATTATGATTTCCAGCGGGACTATTATGACAGGTATGTGATCTGGGTTTGCCACATTGCACATTTAAATCCTTTCAGTAGAAAAGGAAGTACCACCACTCTCTTGAAGAGTAAGCATCAAATATTTTTGGCTTTTGTGCCCTGTTTTCAAAATATTCCCAATTCATTAAGAGGGTTCCTTTTCTGGATTAGATAATTAAAACTCAGGTGTTTAATTTTTGTGTAGTCAGCCTTAGGCTGGGGTTTGGAGCAGTATTTAATTTATTTGGGAAAGTTCTAGGGTGAGGAAGAGGACTGGTGTCTGCTAAGATTTTGGTGTGCTTAAAGAAGCAGTGGGCACCTCTCCCCATTTTTCATCATAAACAAATGGACCATTGTGTTCTTGGAAGGCATCCCCAGCACTTTACTTTTTAAGGGCAGTTTGAAACTGGCTTCTGGCTTCAAAAATGGCAATGCAGTATGCTGTGGGTTCTGGGAGGGTGTCAGAAATTACTTCCAGAGCCTCTGAACTTGCCCACATCTGACTTGGAACCTATTGAAATTACTTGTGATTGTGCAGAGAGTTCTTCAGAAAAGTCAAATGGTTTGGGAGGGTGGCCCTTAGATTGGTAGTAGAGCACCTTCTTTGCATTCAGAAGATTGTACACATTTCCAGGAAAGACTGGCAAAGTTAGTATGGGCAGGACCATACTAAGTTATATAGGTCCTGTCTCACAACAAGACAGCTTTTCATGTTTCAGGGAGCTCCTTTATAGCATTTTTGCCCTATCCTGTTTTCTCTGATGGGTCTTGGGGGGGGGCTTCCTTAAATGTATGTGTATGTGTGTGTATATATATATATATATATATATATATATATATGTGCGGAGCCTATGCACCACCAGTATGCCACTGCCTTTTCTGCAGAGTGAACTTTGGAGCAATTTCTCATCATACAGCATGAAGAAATTTTCCTAGAGCTCACATATGAGCTAAGGGAGGTTAAACTATAAGGAAGAAAACTTTGGTTAAATGCTTGGGATGGAGGCATACAGAAGAGAGGAGGGAGAGCCCAAGACATTGTGCTGCCTGAGATAAAGCAACAAATGGTGGTGCCACTCTTATAAAAACTGCCTCCCATCTAAGGCCAACACTTGAGGCAGGCAGTCCTACAAATAACTGTTCTCTTCTTGAAAATAACAGTAACCCCCACCCCCACCATACAGCCAGTAACTAACACCCTGCTATCTTTACATGGCAAGGTTGCATCTCTATTGGTACCCTGCCAGGGTAGGTCAGGCTGAGGGGAAAAAATGAACTGTCCAGTCACCTGGGGAGTTTTATGGCCCAGTGGGGAATTGAATTTGGATTTCTGAAGTTGCAGTCAAACACACTTACTCAGTATGTCATGCTGCTTGGTGTGTGTGTGTGTGTGTGTGTGTGTGTGAGAGAGAGAGAGAGAGAGGTGAAGGGCAAGGGCAAGGAAGTGATTGCTTTACAGAGACAGCCTCAGGACTGGCTTCTCCTGTGCTCCCAGGATGTACAGCTATCAAGCACGGGTGCCGCCGCCACCCCCCATTGCCAGAGCCGTGGTCCCTTCCAAACGCCAGCGGGTCTCTGGCAACACTTCCCGCAGAGGGAAGAGCGGATTCAACTCAAAGAGCGGACAGCGGGGATCCTCCTCCAAGTCTGGGAAGTGTACGTGTTGAACATGCTTGTGAGGTGGGGGTTGATGGGCTTTCTCTCTGATAGTGCCCCATTGAGGTACTGAAATGTCTCCCTCTCCCCACTGTGTCTCTGTTACCACTTTGTAGAATCATAGAGTTGGAAGAGACCAGAAGGAAAGCTAGTCCAACCCCCTGCCCTGCAGGAACACACAATCATAGCATTTGCAACAGATGGCCATCCATCTTCTATTTAAAAATCTCCAAAGAAGGAGACTCCACCACACTCTTTGGCAGCGTATTCCACTGCTGAACAGCTCTTACTGTCAGGAAGTTCTTCATAATGTTTAGGTTTTCCTGTAGTTTAGGTCCACTTTTCTGTGTCCTAGTCTTTGGAGCAGCAGAAAACAAGCTTGCTCCATCCTCAGTATGAAATCCGTTCAATATTTAAACATGGCTATCATGTAGTGCTACTTGTTGCATGCATTAGGGGCCCTTTTGACAGGGGTAGATGCTCAGTTTAGAGAGCAAGTATACCCTAGACAGGCAGCCTCTAAACAGGGGAGGTGTCTCATAGCTAGACTTCTCGCCTTAATATTAGACAAAGAGGTGGCAAAGCTTCTACCTGCCGCTTGGCAACAGTTGCCCCTCTCCTGTCTGCTGTGCTCCTTTCCTCTCCTTTAAGAAAAAGTGGGGTGGAGGTATGGCACTGGAAACCACCTATCCCTCAGGTGCATGTTTTTTCTATTGCCCTGAATTTATGTGTGTGTTAAATATCCTCTCCTAATTTGTAATTCTTAATCCAGGGCAAAGCAAACTGGTGCCCTCTAGTAATTTTTTACTATGGCTCCCATTATGTCTCCAGGAGCCATGCTGGCTGGGTCTGAGGGGAGTTATTATCAAAGTATCTGGGGATTACCAGGCTGCAGAGCCCTTTCTTAATCTGTCATTGAGATGTTGACGTGTTCATTGTGCTAATAAATGGTCTAGAGCCAGGAATGGGGAACCTTTGGCCCTCCAGATACTCAGACATGCAACTTGCACAGTCTTTCACCATTGGCTGTTCTGCCTGAGGTTTTGGGCCCAAAGGATCTGGAGGGCCAGATTTTCTCTACCCTTGGCACTCTAGATCAAGGATGGGCCAAACACAGCTGTTGGACTACAACACCTGTCAGGGCCAGCCAGCATAGCCAATGGGCAGGGATGCTGGGATTTGAAGTCCAACATATCGATGGCTGCACTTTGCTCATCCATGTTCTGGTGGGCCAGTGGATCCTTTAACACAATATCAGAATCTCAGTGGCAGGTTAAGGCAGAGTGACCAACCTGGTAGTTCCCAGATGCTTTGAACTAGAGCTCTAATCAACCTCAGCCAGCATAGCCCGTGATCTGAGAGCACAGTAGCCGTTGCAGCTCAGAACCCCTGAAGAGTGTCCTTGTGGAAGGTGGGGTGTAAGTAATTCTGATAACTTTATCCATTCCTCATTTCAGTGAAAGGGGATGACCTGCAGACCATTAAGAAGGAACTGACCCAGATTAAGCAGAAAGTGGATTCCCTGCTGGAAAGCTTGGAGAAGATAGAGAAAGATCAAAGTAAACAGTTGGATGGATGGGGGTGGAACAGGAGGGGCAGGGGAGAGAATTTTGCAACCTTTTTACAGGCCTGGGCCTTCTGTGGAGTGAATGCTGGTGAATTTGATATGAGGCATGTCCCCAGGATTAATCTTTTTCTTCCCAGTGAAGAGAATGCCTCTTTTATGTATGGGGATGGCAGTGGGCTGAGCACCTGGGAATGTATATTTGGGACATGTAATATTCTTGTTTGGGGTTTTCCTTAGTGGTCTTACACATTAGGCTGGTAGGAGACCAGCCAGATGAAAATTTTTCAGTCAGGCTGGTTCATTCTGCTCATGGCTGCTGCCAACCACAACTGTGAGCAGAGCATGGCAAATCTACTTTTGGGCTAGGGCTCCCAGAATTCCCCAGTGTGCAGGAATTGCTGTAGCCATGGTGACTGGAAGATTTGGGAAGCAAAAAGTAATTTTGCCAGGGTCTGACTAAGGAGAGAAGGTCCTGCAGACTCTCCCTTGTTTGCAGAGAGAGATTCCCATTTGGCCCAAATTTATTGTGTACAATGAAAGCCCTTCACAACAATCTTGCCAGTGAGCCTGCAACAGGTGCAAGACCTTTGGCTTTGGGGATGATCCTGGTTCACCACAGGCAATTGCCTGTTTGGCCAAACCCAATTTAGGAACTGACCCATAAGCAGGCAAGAGCTCTACCCCCCCCCCCATGGGCTAATCATAGAACCATAGAGTTGGAAGAGACCACAAGGGCTATCTAGTCCAACCCCTTGCCATGCAGGAGTACCCTATCAAAGCATTCCCAACAGATGGCCGGCCAGCCTCTGTTTAAAAACCTCCAAAGAAGGAGAGTCCACTACACTCCAAGGCAGTGCATTGCCATGTTGCCCCTAGGTGACTCAAAACAGATGAGCAGTTCTGATCCTCTACTGGTCCCTTCCCTCTGTGTCTTCCTCCTTCCTAGAACTAAAGAACGACAAGTCTGAGGAGGAGCAAAGCAGCAGCTCGGCCAAGAAAGAAGAGAGCAATGTCAAGATGGAGTCTGAAGCGGGGGCAGATGACTCTGCTGAGGAAGGGGACCTGCTGGATGATGATGACAACGAAGACCGGGGAGACGACCAGGTACGAAGCTGGAGGCGGCAGAGAACCCGGAGCGAGGAGGAGCGCAGCGGCTCTCCCTGTTTGCTAACTCAGCCCCTCTGCCTGTCCCCTTCTCTCTCTCAGCTGGAGTCTATCAAGGGAGATGACAAGGAGCCCGAAGAAGGCGAAGATGACAGAGACAGCGCCAATGGCGAAGATGACTCCTAAGAGCCCAGCACACCCTCCTTCTTCCTGGCAAAACATGGCGTTCTTCTGATATTGAGCCTCTCACCACCCCTTGCTGGCTGCCTCCTCACAGCCCTCCTTCTCCCCTCTGCCTGTCCTGTGTGTTCATGATGGTGGTGTCTTCTGTTGCATCTGCCCTTCCTCCCCACTCCCATCCCCTTTCTGCCCCAGTAGTTCGGTTAAGTCCTCTGTAATTCTCCTTTTAATTTTGATACCTCTTTATTGACTTAACAATTAAAATGATGTATTGTTTTTAGAAGGCTGGTCTGTTGTGCATCTGTGGTGAGGGAGACTATATATTGGTGTGTGCATGTCTGAGAGAGACAGACAGACATATAGAGGTATTGCATGTGCAATACAGGTTGCTTTTCGCTGCTGCCATCATACAGGACTGCCAGGTCAAAGTCTCAGAAGTCAGACTTTTCAACATACAGTGTGTTGTTTTTGGATTTCCAGGGCTAGTTTCTGTTCACCAAACAGTGAGGGGGGGGGTCAAAGTGGGAAGGGAAGAGCTATGCTGCTCTTCATAATCTTTGAACTCATTGCTGTTACATATCCAAAGCCTTACTGCTACCACAATGAACTTGCCCCATCGTTCTCTAAAGTCAGAGCTACATGATGCTTTTGAAAGGATGTAGTATTTACATTTAGTAAGAACAGAAGTATGTGAGTGAGAACAGACACAGCAAAGGCTGCATTCCACAGGCAGTGGAATATCTTTTTCCACCAGAGGCAAGACAGGTTTGGCAAATGAGCTCTTCCTTTTTCTGACTGTAGCAGACAGCAGCATATTCGTGGAAGAGAGCCAGCATGGTTTGAATTCAATTAGGATTCTCAGCGACCAGAGTTCAAATCCCTATGTTCTCAGAAGGCAATGGCAAAGCCCCTCTAAGCAAATCTTGACAAGAAACCCCCCTTGTATATTCACTTTAAGATTGCCCTAAGTTGGAAACAACTTGACATATACACCACCAGCAGCTTCTTAGTAAAGGAAGTAGCTCCCCCACCCAATAAGAATAATTGGGTCTGTTTTGAAGGAACTTGAAAATATACTCCTGAAACAGGGAGAGATAAAGTGGACTGTAATCCATTAAAGCATGCTATAGTCTTAGTTTTTAAGATACACTACACTGTTTTGCAGCAGGTTAACACACCCATTTCAATTTAATTATTGTTTGTTTATATAACACAATCAATGTACATGGTGCTTTACAATAAAACAACCAAAAACAGTGGGTCCTGCCAAAGATGTACAATCTAAAATGTGTATACATGCATACTGAGGGAAGGAATAATAAAATATAAATATTCAATTGCAGAACAAATCCAGATAAAATGGAAAAAATACAAATAGAAATCAAACAAAACCAATACCTGTAAACAAAATATGCAAGATTATGAAAAAAGATCATACTAAAATTCTGAAAGCTTTGGAAAACAAATGTTCAATTGAGATTTAAAGACAATGAGGGACGGAGCCATCTGCAAGCGTTCAGGGAGGGAATTCAAAGAGTATAGCGGCAGTGAGAGAGGATGAAATCAAGACAAGGAAGAGGAAACCCTTGGAGGAGAAGCCTAGAGTTCCTGGAATGCAGATCTTGAGCAGGCCACCAAAAAGAAATGAGGGCTGGAAGAAGGGAAAACTAGGTTGTGTAGGGCTAAGAAACATACTAAACCCTAGAAGGAATGTGAAACCAATGAAGAGGGATCAAAAGTGGGGGTAACATGATCAAAATTACAGGCCAAAAAGATAATAGAATGTTGAATGGAAATAAGAGGACTAAGGTGAGAGAATGGAAGACCAGTCAAAAGATGACAAGGTGGGAAATGACTACGACGTGAACTAAGGTCTTGGGGCTTGTCTACATGAGGAAAATACTCATACCTACCGGTACTTCAAGTTGGTGCTATAGAAACATGATGTAAGGCCCCTTTCACACCAAAAGCACTTTGAGCCTTTAATGTGGTTTCTAAAAATGCACCTCTTGCTCTGCAGTTTACAGGGAAAAAGGTCTTTATTTACATGTGATCATCTGGAGTGGGTGGTATTGGATTTTTGGATGGCAAATGTCATTTTTTGTTAGCTGTTTAGTGGTAGTTGCTGGGGTTATTTAGCAGTAACAATCCAGGGCCACCACCCACTCCTAGATGAGCCCAGCTGCAAAAAATAAATATCCCCTTCTCCTGGGGACTACTGCCACTACCTTCCTGGCCAAACACTGCACTGTTAATTGCCTAGCTGGGCAATTACCAGCAGGGCTCCACTGCAGAGGTGCTTGGCTGGGAAGGCAGCAGGGGTGGATCTAAGGATACGAAGGGGACTCCACCACACTACAAGGCAGTGCATTCCACTGCTGAACAGCTCTTACCCGTCAGGAAGAGGTGCAGTTATTCCACTGAGTACAGACTCCCTACTCATTTGCAGAGAAAGCAGGAGTTCCACATAGCATTCAACCCCTACAGAGAAATTAACTTTGATCAGTCAATTTCTTTGTATGCCTCCGGTAAAACAGTATGTTTCCATAGATTTTCCTTGGATTTTTTCTGGACCGTGAGGCCGTGTTTTGGAATAGTTTCTTTCCAGAACATGGCCTCACAGCCCAGAAAAAAACCAAGGAAAATCTATGGATGCCGGTCGTGAAAGCCTTCAACTTCACAATATGTTTCCATACTAATCTTGAAATGTAGTTTGTCTTATTAATCTTCAATTAAATTCTCTAGAGAATCTAGAGAATTTAAACATTATTTAAGAAGAGTTTTATTAAGAATCTGGCTGAAGTACAAGAGGAAACTGTCTTAAAATACTAACATGGTTATCTAACCATGAGGCATACTTGAAAAAAGAAGATATATACAAAGGGAGATGGTTGTTATATAAAGATTTACTAAAGAGAGAAGGGAATAAATATATAATGAAAACCCAAGAAGAACTTCGGATGGGAAACATTGAATGCCGTCGGTTTTTATATAGGCAGTTGGTGGAAAAGTTTAAAATTGATCAAAAGTTGGAAGGAATAGAACTAGATAACACAGAATTAGAGTGTTACAAGACAGTAAGAAAAAAACTATCAAAAATACATAAAATATTATTAAAACTAAATCAGGAACAGGAAACCATCAAGCCATATATGATAAAATGGGCAATGAATTTTGGAATTATGGGGGGAAATTTATCATTCATGAGGAGTTATAATATAAAAGAAAACACATACAAAATGATGACTAGATGGCATTTAACACCAAAGAGACTAGCAAAGATAAAAATATGTCTGACCATGTGGAAATGTCAGAAGGTTTCAGGTATCTACTATCATATTTGGTGGAAATGTGAAAGAACAGAAATATATTGGGGGGAAATTCACAAAGCAATTATGAAGTTGTTTGATACAAATTATCCATGTGATCCGGAGATATATCTTCTAAATATGTTCAATAAGATAGACATACAGACATACAAAGTATTGGAAAGTTTTGTCATATATGATAACAGCCGCAAGAATTATCTTTGCAAAATATTGGAAAACTTGAGAAATACCATCAATAGAGGAATGGTCGCTGAAACTTATGGAAATGGCTGAAATAGAAAGATTAACAATTATATTAGATGAAAAAAAACACTAAAAGATATAGAGATATGGGCGACATTAAATCCATTGTGGAAAGACAAATGGGGGGAAGATGTAACTATAAAAGTAGATTATGTTTAATCAGTTAGAATAAAAATTGTTGTAAAGAAATAGAAAGCAGAGAGGAAAATAGACAAAGACAAAGAAGGGGGAAGATAAATGTAAATGAAGCAAATTGGGAAGAAGAGATAAGGAAGTTATGTGGTTTGAGTGTAAAACAGAAAGAGATTTGTATATGGGATGTGGGATGGAAGAATATGTGTGTGTATATGTTTGTTTGTGATAAGGAGTGTTGTATCGATTTTGTTTTATGGTATGTATTGAATAACAATGAATAAAAATATATTAATCTTCAGTTAAAATGGTTCCCCATTGCTCATCTGCCTCCTTTCACTATGAAAATAGTGTCTTTCCATAGGGAGCTTTGAGTACAGAGATTCCTGGCAATAGTGGGATGAATTAATGAATGTTCCAAACTTGTACAAAGAAGGCTGACAATGGGAAGTGTAGTTGCTCAGCAGGCTAAAACTCCTGGCAGAGGAGAATTTACAAACAACTCCAACCATTTAGATTAGAATATGCTTCTTTTTCCAGCTGTGCCTTCAGGTGAGGCAAGGCTGCCTGGTCTACTAGGTTCTTAATCTGAGGTGGGTTTAGTTTTTGGGGGAGAGGATAGTTCTAAGTACCTGGACAGTTGATTTTGTCACCATCGTTATCAGCAATGCTCTCCTTATCCAATCTCTAATTTCCCAAAATGTATTAAATATCTAGCGAGCTGCTTCTTCTTCTTCTTCTTCTTCTTCTTCTTCTTCTTCTTCTTCTTATTATTATTATTATTATTATTATTACCAGCCTTTCCCCAAGGCTAGAGGCGGGTAAGTATAGTGGGTTGTGGCTAGATTTAAACATTCTTAGAATAGCCCTATGGAGGTCATTGGGACAAATAATTTTCTATGGGTGTACGCGCTGTACGTGACGAAGTCTGAATCCAAGACCCGAGTAAAGCAGCTGGCGTTCCTTCCCTCCCACGTGTTTAATTTTATTTTTCAAACTACAGCCAGCCCATAAAGAACCCCTGAGCTCCCCTCACGGAAAAAACCCCCACCATAATCCTATGAGGATTTATGGGAAGATAAATCGGGTTTAATCGAGGGAGATTTAGCTCAGAAAAAGCGCGCGTAAAATCCTACAAGGTGGGGGGGAAGGAAGACTCCCAAGAGCCCGTTTGTTTTATCGAGAGCGCTGATTGGTTCATTTGAAACTCGCTGTCCGTTGTGGATTGGATAAGAATCTTTCGGCGCCTAAACACCCGAGAGGCATTAAGAGAGGAGCGCTGATGTATAGTTTTCATTCTGGTCCGACACCTTCCTATTTAAGGACGTTCCCAGCGGTTGAAAACTGTTAGTTTCTTGTGGTGGTTGTGCTGGAAAGATGTCTGGACGCGGAAAGGGAGGCAAAGGCCTGGGGAAGGGCGGCGCGAAGAGGCACCGTAAAGTCCTTCGTGACAACATCCAGGGCATTACCAAGCCTGCTATTCGCCGCCTTGCTCGCCGCGGGGGAGTGAAGCGCATTTCGGGGCTCATCTATGAGGAGACCCGGGGTGTCCTTAAAGTCTTCCTGGAGAATGTGATCCGCGATGCTGTGACCTACACCGAGCACGCCAAGAGGAAGACCGTCACCGCCATGGACGTGGTTTATGCCTTGAAGCGGCAGGGCCGGACCCTCTACGGATTCGGCGGCTAAGGAGCTCCCACGACTCGTAAAAACACAACCCAAAGGTCCTTTTAAGGGCCACCCACACTTTCAAGAAAAGAGCTGTTTGCTTACCTATACCCCCAGGACTCTTTCAATTGTATGTCTTTGAGGGACAATAGGTATAGTGCTACTTTTACTTTCCAATGGTTAGACTAAAGAAATGGCTGTCGAGAATGCAATTTAACGTTGTGTGGTTTCTTTGTGGTGTTCAAAAGTTGAATCGCCTTCCTTAATGGGAGCAGTGCAATTTGTAGTGGGGAAAAGCTCTTTGAAATTCCTGCTCGGTGTCCGTTGTACTGCTAACAGCTGGATCGAGGCACTTTGCTGTTCCCGGCTGAAGGGGGGAAAGCCTTTAGCGCTCTTCAGTCCGGCCTGAGGGGGCTTGGAAGGCACTGCTTCCTGGCTCCATTTTAGGTTTAGGTAAAATGTCGGTAAAGCAATGCACACGTCATCCTTTCTTTTGTAGGAATACATGGGTGTGTTTTTCAGAGCAGCAGAGTGGCGCAGCGGAAGCGTGCTGGGCCCATAACCCAGAGGTCGATGGATCGAAACCATCCTCTGCTAGTCATTTTTTAAAAAATGTTTTTCCCCTCAGTAGCTTTTGCTTCTTTGTATATTTAAAGTACAGTACAATATTAATATTAACGCTAATAAAATCAGATCGATTTAGTGATATCTATTATTAAAACTAGATTCGGTGCCTGAGGAACTTCTGAAACCTCGACTCAAAAATGCCACCAAACGGTCCTTTTAAAGACCACCCACACTTGCTTTTAAAGCAGCTGTTTTCACTTGTTGGTACAAGATTTTTTTGTGGGCGTTGGAACTACAGCGTACACTTAAATCTCTTTAATCCGATTTCTATTTAACTGATCTATGTACCCGTGAGGTCCTCTGCATACTCCAAACACCATTTGAGATAATCCCTCCCTCGATTTTACGGCGTTGACCCTTATTCAGCGGGTGAGAGCGGGTGAATATCTAATTTAAAAAAAATGAATAAAAAGGAATGACATTTACTATGCAGTAGATGTGTGCCGCTGCAATACATGGAATAAAAAATAGGCTTGTCGACTTCCAAACGTTTTTAGGAACTAAAGCAAGAATTAAGTTCTGCCGAAACCCGGGATCGAACCAGGGACCTTTAGATCTTCAGTCTAACGCTCTCCCAACTGAGCTATTTCGGCTGCTTGCCAAATGCTTTTTCACTGCTTCTCCTAGAAAGTTGTAGATTTTCAGTCTTCAGAAAGATATTTTTAACTTTGCTTTGTGTAATTCTAGTGTAATTTCTAAATTTGTATTCAGATAACTAAATGAAACGGACACTTTTAATAACACTATTGGAAGAATAGGGCGAGAGAAAGCGAAAAAAAATGACAGAAAGGTAAAGCGGGGGGGGGGAAGGGTCCCAGCCGATAATTCTTCATCTAGCCAAGGAGACAGCGTTCTTTTAGCAAACGGACCAATAAGAAGTACGGAGGTAATCAGTTAACCAATAGAAGCGCCGTGTTTGAAATACTGCAGTGTTCTTGGCCTCTCTTCCAATAGTATGAAGGGAAAGTGTTTTCTATCCAATAGCAATCGAGGGGCTTAAAAACCTTCATTTGCATACATGGCCTATAAATACAGGGGGAGCAAAGCCTTTGCTAGCATTCGTTTGGGTGTTTGCGGTAGTGAGTGTTCGCGAAATTGAAAATGCCTGAGCCCGCGAAGTCGGCGCCTGTGCCCAAGAAGGGGTCGAAGAAGGCCATCACCAAGACCCAGAAGAAGGGTGACAAGAAGCGCAAGAAGAGCCGCAAGGAGAGCTACTCCATCTACGTCTACAAGGTGCTGAAGCAGGTCCACCCGGACACGGGCATCTCCTCCAAGGCCATGAGCATCATGAACTCCTTCGTCAACGACATCTTCGAGCGCATCGCCGGCGAAGCCTCTCGCCTGGCCCACTACAACAAGCGCTCCACCATCACCTCCCGGGAGATCCAGACCGCCGTCCGCCTCCTGCTGCCCGGGGAGCTGGCCAAGCACGCCGTCTCCGAGGGCACCAAGGCCGTCACCAAGTACACCAGCTCCAAGTAAACCCAACCCCTTGGCTCTCTAGACCCAAAGGCTCTTTTAAGAGCCACCCACCTTTTCTATGAAAGAGCTCCAGTCACAAACATATGCAATTACTAATAATTGTAAAAATAAAACTCACCATAACGTGAAGTTTACTACAGCTTGGTTATTTAACCTTATGTTAAAATACTAATAATTGCCAGCGTAGTGTATCTGGTCCCGGGTCTTAGTAACTTTACAATGTTGGTATTGTACCACGAATTTAATGCCCATTTTATGAGATACATGAAGCATTAAGAAGGTATGCTGTAGTACAGTGGGGGGGGGTGTTGGTAGGGCATTATTACTGCAATAGGGATTTTCTAAGGGCTGGTTTAGTTTTAAACAAGTTTTATTGGTATATAATGAAAAAATCCTAGTGTCAGTAGGACCAAATGTGACACACAAAATGGCCCAGCTTACAGAGTTTGTTAAGTGAGAAGTGGAGGAAGAATGTAGCTTAATATTGAAAGCCATAATACCTTCCTTTTATCAACCCTGAGATGGAATATAAGAAAAGATAGCAACTAGAAGCGTCATAAGCCAAATGAATGAATTTGCAATGTGGGCACCAGGCTGAAAAGGATGGGAATGGAAGGGGCAAAAACAGAAGGACTGATGCCTCATTTTTTTAAACTGTAAAGTAGTTTTGTGTTGCATTTAAACAACATAAACATTTGCTTAATCGTGTGGCCTTAAAAAAGAATGCCAGCCAATGCATCTTATCCAGCCGCTGTTGGATCCTTGCTTCCATTTAAAAAGACTACAATACTCTCTGCTTACCATAAGCATGGAATTCTGAAGTGCTTGTTATATTAATTCCGATTCACTGCCTATAATCTCTCATATTAGAGTTGAAATGTGGTTTTGCAGTTGCAGCCAGGGAAAGCACTCAAAGTACAAAACGCCTTGGAGATGCAATTAATTGTCCGATTAAAACACATTTTGTCACTCATTGTTGAACATCTTGGCACCATGGAGTGTGGGGTGAGCTTGTTTAAAATAAGCGGGACAGTGTACCGCTAAAGTAAGTGGAGGGGAAGGGAAGAGGAACTAGGTTCCCTGCCGAGTAGATTTAAAATTCCCGCGCTAGAAAAGGATTGGTTGAATTTTCTTCCGACGTTACCTACTCATCAGCTTTGAGCCTTCAAAGGGATTTGATTTCACCATCTAGCAAGCGAGTTCCTCGTTAGTATAGTGGTAAGTATCCCCGCCTGTCACGCGGGAGACCGGGGTTCGATTCCCCGACGGGGAGAAGCTTCATTTTTCCCTCACTATAAACGCAGATGAGGGATATAAAATCTATGAAAATTTATTTATATCTCAAATGGTTATAGGCACAGAAAAATAATTATGTATGTCCTTGCCAGAGAGTAAATGCTCATTTACCCTACAAAACAACACGTCCCCGGTAAAGGAAGATCGTGTGTTTCTTCCCTTTTGTGGTATAAGGATTCAGCATGGTCCCCCAAACGAACTGGCAGTCCAGTTTGACAAAAACAAACAACAACAAAAACCCAGCACTTTTGCACCATGCACATGACAGTCAATGGGATAAGATATGTTGGCCGCTACATTAGATTGATTCTAAAATGTGACAAATTCATGGGAAAGAATCTATCTGGAGGTAGTAGCTCTGCTGGTCGTATAGAGCCTCCATCTTCAGGGCCAGTCTACCACTGTAAATATTAGCTACTTGGCGACTGAGACAGTGACAGAGACGGCCTCTACATTTTACCAATAGCTTATTGGAAGGATCTGTCTGTTTACTGTTGGCAATATAATTTTGGAGATTTTTTTTTTAATAGAAGAAAACTTTCTAAAAATATTCTTTATAACATTGAAGTAGCAAATCAATAAGGTCTCTGTGGCGCAATCGGTTAGCGCGTTCGGCTGTTAACCGAAAGGTTGGTGGTTCGAGCCCACCCAGGGACGCTTAGGCAGTTCTTTTGAAAGGCCTTATATCCTAAAGTTAGTACTGTATTTCAAAAACCAAATGGAAAAACCCGGTATGATTCAAACGAGGTAAACGCGGCGTTTACTTTCATAGCCAACAACTATCTTCTCAACTTTTTAAAGGCTTCCATGTTTGTGTATTCCTGCAGGGCAAGGGGGTTGGACTAGATGGCCCTTGTGGTCTCTACCAACTCTAGGATTCTATGATTTTGTCTGCCTTTCATATAGTAAGGGAAATGTGAGGGGACAACCCCTTGTGATAAGTAGACAGAACAAGATTAGGGACTACTGTTAGGTTTGTTAGTTTGTGACTGCAAAAACAACCAATAGTCTTGTGAATCCTCAAAGACTAGCATATTTCATGGCGTAAGGTCTGCAAATAGGATTATCCTTCATCAGATGCATTGTTTCTATGGCAGAGAGTCCCTCCCCACAAATGTCAAAGTGGTGTACATTGATAAAAATATTCACAAGTGAGCATACATTCTTTGGGAAGGCCATGAAGTATGTATTAGGTTGTAGAGGGAAGGCTTGCACAAAGAAGTCTGCTTTTAATATGAATTGAAAACCAAGAACAGTTGGAACATGTCGACAAGGATGGGACTCTGTATATTGCCCAAAGTTCCTCACCATGGACAATATGGTTGAGCATTGCAGTCTGACAACAGCTGGAGTCCTGTCTAATCCCCCCACCTTGTTTTATAAAGGAAGAATATTCCACTTTGCAGGGGCCGTCACACTAAGCACCTTTCTCTGAATGATTTGAGAAGACCTCAGGTGAACTTGGCAGTGGCATTACCAGAAGGGCCTCTCCTGCTCCTCTCAAAGCCCAAATGAGTCTATAAGGGAGAGGACATGTTCTCACAAGATGTTGTGTGCCTTCAAGTCATCTGTGGCTTATGGCAAACCGAGTAAAGGGTTTTCTTGCCAAGATTTGAGAGTGGGGTTTGCCTTTGCCTACCTGTGAGGCTGAGAGTGTGTGACTTGCCCCAAATCCCTCAGTGGTCTCACATGATTTAGCAGGGATTTGAACCCCTGTTTCCACTATCTATACATTTTGTCTGAAGCTTTAACCTGTTTTACAAGCATGTGCACACAAGTGGTTATGGATGCATGTGTAAGCAGGGAGGTCACAGAGAAATGAAATCAGGAAATCATTAACAGCTGGTGAATATGTTAAAAAAGATAATACTGTAATTAAAAAGTGGTAAGGATTTAAATTTAAATTTGTTTTGATTATTAATTACATTGTTCCGTAGGTCTTTAGGTTGTTTAATTTAGTCCTTTTTCGGTTAAATTTATCTAAAATTGTTTCAATAATAATAATAAAATTTATTTCTATCCCGCCCCTCTGCAACGCAATCGGGGAGGCTTACATCATAAAAATCCCATAATTACATTGATACCCTAACCCACCCACCCACCCCTTAAAACAATATTACATTAAACAGATTAAGACTGTACAATAATTAAAAAGAGGGGGGAAATGAAATAATCCAGTGGCCGCTAAAGGGAAAAGGCAGCCAAATCTTCAGGTCGGGATAGCTATTCGGGTTTTACCATGATCTGGAGACTCGTGAAAAGGTAGCCACAGCTCCTGAGTCCTCTCACAGCCATAAAAGTGGCCCAAGGGCCAGTGTCTCTGTAGCCATTGCAACCTACCAGACTGCTTTTTCTCCCTACCTGGGCTGAGAAATGAATTTGAGCGGTAAAGGAAACTAAGAATTGATGACCAGAGGAAAAGCTCCAAGCCGGGATGATGGCTGCTGTCCTGCTTTGCTTAGAATAAATCCTGATCAATGATTCGAAATTGTTCCATGGATAAATTCAAGAAAGAATGGAAAGAGTTGATAAAATATTTTAAGGAAAGCTTGGAGTGACAAAAGTAATTAAAGGGACAGAGTTCTATGCTAATAATGATAACAATAAGAGCAATAAAAACCTAGTGATACAAAAGAATTTATATCTATCTATATATATCTGAAGGCAGCTAATAGATGTACAAGTTGACTCTTAATCAGATAGAAATTGGAAGTCATTCTAGGATTGTCTCTAGTGGATATATGTGTGTTGGCCTATTAGGTTTTGTGTTCAATGTGTGTAAGCAAATCTAATGTTTGCTTGATTTGTCTTTTTTGTTTTTCTCAGAAGTTTATATGCTTTGTTCTTTTATTATGTTTAATAACATTAAAAAAAAATCCTGATGAATTCCATGGGACTAATGTCTGATCCGGCTGGCATTAGAATCACCCCTGTTTCTCTCTTGAGGCAAGTCCTCAACTGCTATCACGATTACTATCATCCTTTTAAAAAAAAACTGAAAGTGGAAAGAAGCAGAAAGGCAATGTTTCTTTATCCATCATCCTACCCCACAGTCTTAGCTTTTGATCAAACTATTGGAAAATTAAACATGAAGCAAAATGCAACCGCCCAACGTGGGGCTCGAACCCACGACCCTGAGATTAAGAGTCTCATGCTCTACCGACTGAGCTAGCCGGGCTTGTTTAACAGCTCTTTTTCAAGTTAAATAAGGCTTAACGTTCTCTGGGTAGCTTAAGTGGTATAAATCAATTGTTAATATATTTCGTGCCTTCGAAAACCTTTGGGCACAGTTTAATAAACGCCCCCACCTTTCCTGGTTCTAACAGTGGCGTAAGGAGTGATTCCCCCCCCCCCCGAGATTCCAGCAGAAGAGGAAATTGAAGGATAGTCCGACCAGAGGGAAAACTACCAATATAGAAACACAAACCTCTTTCCTCTTTATCCCACTTCAAACAAGTATTTTAAACCAATAGGGCCTGAATTCTTTCTTGAAATTAGTCGGCGGTCAGTAGTAAACTTTTTATTATCTGAACCTTAATTTTTAACATTTTGAGATTTAAATTTGAGATTGTGTAAATTTCCCTTTGAAAACGACAGTAACTATTCCTTCCCCTCCCACCGGGTGCCTTCCTTTATGGTAACAGGAAATAAGACTATAAATCCATTACAACTACTTGAAATTGAAGCCTATTGTATGTAAGGGACCATACAGTGAGTTAACACGAATCCCACTGTTTGGTTAAGGGACACTTATGTATGGGAGAAGAATGGGCTGTATCTGTAACATTGTTAATTTGATAGTTTGTGTGCAATTTTTTTGACTAGTTTTAATAAAAAGTGGGAAAACAGGTGATTGGGGTGGGAGATCCTGATTAAAACACAAATGTACCTTTAATAGATTTAGCACCTCTCACCTGTTCTATCTCCCAATTAGTTTGTTATTAAGTTCCATTGTAACCTGCTGCAAAGTGTTTTACTGTCAAACTTCTCTGAAATAGAATTAAAAACAGAACAAGAAACAGAAACAGCTCTTTCTTTGAAAAAGTGGGTGGCTCTTAAAAGAGCCTTTGGGTCTTTAGATTCTAAAATATAGAAACTAACACAAGCCAAGAAATGCAGATTTTTTTCACTTGGAGCTGGTGTACTTGGTGACGGCCTTGGTGCCCTCGGAGACGGCGTGCTTGGCCAGCTCCCCGGGCAGCAGGAGGCGGACGGCGGTCTGGATCTCCCGGGAGGTGATAGTGGAGCGCTTGTTGTAGTGAGCCAAGCGAGAGGCCTCCGCAGCAATGCGCTCAAAGATGTCGTTGACGAAGGAGTTCATGATGCTCATGGCCTTGGAGGAGATGCCCGTGTCCGGGTGGACCTGCTTCAGCACCTTGTAGACGTAGATGGAGTAGCTCTCCTTGCGGCTCTTCTTGCGCTTCTTGTCGCCCTTCTTCTGGGTCTTGGTGATGGCCTTCTTCGACCCCTTCTTGGGCGCGGGCGCTGACTTCGCAGGCTCAGGCATGTTCCAACAAGCAGCTCTTACTCAACCAGAGGAAACACTGTCGCTGCTATCGGCAACCTCCCTTATTTATAGGCCAGTTATGGAAATGAAGGATTCTACTATCGACGTTTTGATTGGTCAGTCGTGCTATTGCGTCACCACTTACGGCTCGAGCTATGCAAATCGCTAGGATTCAAACTTTGGAATGCTATTGGTCCTTACGAACCCCAGTCACCTAGAAATTCCTCCTTCTATTGGCTAACGAGGATCTCGTCAACAATGCTTCTCAAATTAACCTTTCAGTTACCAGGACTAAACAGAAGAGGAGTGGAATTAATTTAATCCAGACTCACAGAAGTTCTGCAAAGTTCCTTTTTAAAAAAGAAGTACCGTACTGTATTCTCTTTGCAAATCTTTTTACTTTCCCTAAATTGTTGCTGTTGAGAGGGGCTGGCTGAGATACGGATAATATAAATAATGGTTTAATAAGGGAGATAATTAAATAGAGGTAGAGATAATTAAATAGAGGTGCATAATTTATTATGCGCCTCTATTTAATTCTCTCTACCTCTATTTCATTATCTCCCTGAAATGAAAAAAGACAGTCAGTTTCTTGTGGTAGTTTGAGACCAGGGCCAACTCCACACTAAATAATCCAGTTTGAAACTGGATTATTTGCCATGGCTCCTTCCTATGAAATCCTGGGATTTGTAGTTTTTCCAAGGTCTTTAGCCTTCTCTGCCAAAGAGTGCTGGTGCTTCACCAAACTACAAGTTCCAGGATTCCATAGGAAGACGCCATGGCAAACAATCCAGTTTCAAACTGGATTATGTGTGTAGTGTGGATTTGGCCCAGGACAGCCTCTGCACCGCAGAAATAATCCACTTTGACACCACTTTAACTGCCGTGGCTCAATGTTATGGAAGCCTTGGATTTGTAGCTTGTTGTGGCACCCGAGCTCTCTGACAGAGAAGGCTAAATATCTCACAAAACTACAAATCCCAGACTTCCATAACATCGAGCCATGGCAGTTAAAGCAGTGTCAAACTGGATTATTTCTGCAGTGCAGATGCAGCCCAGGATTCAAATTCTTGCTCAGCCATGTAAACCCACTTCAACTCAGATTTTAAGGCAGACAACAACAAAGGAATAAAGAATGGATTTACAAGAAAGTGGGCATTTCCGGCAGACCCATTCATAGTTTGAAAGGGTTGACCCATTCATAGTTTGAAAGTTGTGAAAAAGTCTGAATCCAACACAAGGAAATGAGAAACAAACAAGAATTGCAGGCATACTTCTAACTTTCTTTAAACCAATTGCATTAAAAAATGGACCGGGGAAGAGATTAATTTTGCATTCCCTGGCTATAGGGAAGCTTCCTTCACTTCTCCAGCACATTTCCAGTCTAGCACCGTATAGACCTTTAATGTTTTGCTACCCAAAAGGCACCAGATACCGTCTAATGTTGCTTGATAATCAGGGCCAGCCCTGGTTAGTTCTTGCATGGGAGACCGCCACCAAATACTGGGGGCTGTAGGCTATATTTCAGAGCAACTGGCAAAACCACTTCTGAGAATTCCTAGTCTAAGAAAACTATATGAAATGCATGGCACAGACATGCGCGCACACACTAATTCCATACCCCAATACCTGGGATTCCAGCCCAGATTACATGTTAGTGGGGTTTACTCCTGAGAAAACGAGGACAAAATTGGTCTCGCTTCAATCAGAATCCTGCCCTAATCCTCGGTAATCTTGAAGCCCCTTCGAAGCCGCTGGGACTTGCTCCCCAGTAGGTGTGCACAGGATCGGGGCCGCTCTCCCCCATGTCTTGAGACCTGGGGACTTTTCACCTGCATTGCTCGCGATGCAATTGATTTATTGTCGGAGACAGAGGAACTACAAAAGGAGATGATGGCAATGCAATATGCAAGACTGTAGGAGAGGGGATTTTGCAAACTGAGCAGAGAGGGCTTTCTGAATGGACAGCCTAAGATTGCAATTTTTTTTTTAACATCCGGGCAGTTTGGGGTTTTCTTCCGGGTCCGTCTTCTCCACCACCCTTTTTTTTAGTGTGTGTGATGTAAAGATATCAAGTCTAGGATAGAAAAGCGGATTTTATCTCCTTAACGGTGTGTCTCGGTATATATCTTATTTAAATATATATTTATATTAGGGGCTGCTGTGTTTTGCAATCAGATCTTGCAACCCTGTTTAGAGTATGAATCGAGATCTGTTCCTCCTCTCCGTCTAAGGTGTGCTAGGGGGTATATTTTTCTTTTCCTTTTCTCCTGCTGTTGGACTTCCATCTTGGATCGGTGAGTGTGTCTCGTTTTTAAAGATGAAGAAGTATCAGTTTGCTTTGGCTCCCCAGGTCTGGCTTATACCTGTGTGGGTGTGAAGAGGCTTTTGTGTCCCCAAGAGTTCACTTAAGGACTGTGCTTCAAAGGGAGAGATCATTTTCCTCCTCCCTCCTTATTTTATTTTGTATATCATTTATAACTAACAACTTTATATCAGAAGCCTACCTAACAGGGTTGTTGTGATGTTTACTCATGTTATGTATGTGTATACCCCCAACTTCTTATATGGCAGGGGCAGTCCCAATTAATCCCCTGTCATCCCACCTTTTCAGCAGTTTTTACAGTGCCCCAGTTTCTCTCTCCTCCCATTTGTCTTCAGCTTTCACCCTTTTTCCAGCTGACTTTCATTGCTGCAAACTGAGTTCAGACTGCAAAAGTAATGTGTGCTCAGCCCCTTGGAGAGGGTGGATTCTTGCACTTCCCAGTAGACTCAGGTAAAAGCAAACTGCGGCAGCTTTTTCTGCCTTGTGTGTTCTTCATTAATAACTGTTGCCATCTTGACTAGATCCTGATGTTGCTTGGTTACAGTGTCGCGGTATTCATCTGTGAATGTTGGTGGCTATGTGCTGGTGCCTCACCAAACTACAAATCCCAGGATTCCATAGGGAGGAGTCCTGGCAAATAATCCAGTTTCAAATGGGATTATTGGGGTAGTGTGGATTTGGCCTTAGTGAATCTGCTGTAGCTGAGAATAACTGATAGGATTCAGGCCAAAATACAGTAATTTGGAAGAGGAGTGTAGGGTTTTGTTTTGTTTTTAATCTTAAACATTATGGATCACCAGAGCCCCATAATATCTGCCATTAAGACCTGTTCTCCACAACATTTGGGGAGTGCAATCATCCCATCAGGTGGAGTTAGGTCATTATTATATGGTTAACATTTCCATCAATGTGGCATGGTAGGTTCATAGAATAAATTGACAAAACACATTTGACTGAAATTGGTATAGATCAGATCACAGTAGCATAATTACAAAAAGTGACAGTAGTTGGTATATGCCAGTTTATGTAATGTTATCCCCATGATTCTGAGATTTTTGGGTGGAATCTGAATAACTGATAATCTGAAATTCCAGTCTGATAGACTGTGAAACTAAGAGATGATAATAATACTGTAGTATTATTTGGGTTTCCAAGAAATCAAAGTCAAAGTTTCAAGGGGGGAAATGAGGCCTCTTGTTTTCTGCTCCCTTTTCCTTTGCAGGACTCCTTCATCATGATGCCCAGGCGTGGCCGGGGGAAACGAGGCCATCTTGCCACTTTCCACAGGAGATCCATGGCCTTCCACATGCATGATCCTCATTTTCCAAGCCCTGTAGAAGATGTCGCCGTTTCCCAGGAGGCTTTGCTCACGGTTGCCACTCCCACGACTTTACTACAGCCGGTGACAAAAGAGGAAGGAGCCTGCCAGTCAACAGTGCATGACCTATTTTCCTACCTGAAGGAGAAAGAAGAGGAGGAGGAGGACACCATGGAGCTAGGGACCTACTCACCAACTCCAACAACATCTACCCAGCTGGTGGGAAAACCCTGCCATTCGGATGTACGTGAGGTGCTCTCCTACTTGAAGAAGGAAGAGGAGGAGGAGGTTACTGAGATAGGATCACTGTCCCCACCAAATACTCTCCCATCTCCAGCTGCCCCTCTGCCTCCTGCATCTTACATCTCTCCAGACACTATGGGCAGAGCTGTTCTCCCAACAGGCATGGAGATGCTGCATTTCTTCACCCCTTTGGCTCACGCCCCAGCCTCTTCCTCACATTCGAAGAGGGGGCGTGAGCGGGACACGTTGGCAGAGTCCGTCCCATCCCCCACACCCAAGAAGACGACATCGGCAGTCTGGGATTACTTCACACTGGACCCACGGGAGCCCTGCGTGGCGGTCTGCAGCACATGTCAGAAACGGGTGAGGCGGGGGAAGGATGGGGGCACCCGCCCGGGCACAACGGCTCTTCACAAGCACTTGAAAGTCCACCACGGTCTCCATTTGCCCGGAGTTGCTGTGGTGCCTCCGTCACCTCTGATGCCCCTGAAAGAGAGGCCGCATGGGTCTTCCATGGTGGTCCCAGAACCAGCTACTCCGGCCTTCCAGCTGGCCCGTCAGGAGCGGAACCAGCCCCACTACCCTCCCACGCATCCAATGGCTCTCCAGTTGGCTTCAGATACTGCCTGGATGCTGGCAGTTGATATGCATCCCCTCTCCTACGTAGACAATGAAGGTTTTCGGCGGCTGATGGCCACCGCCCAGCCCCGTTGGAAGATCCCGAGCCGGACCTTCTTTGCCACCAAAGCCGTTCCCGAGTTGTCCAAGGTGGTGTCCAGAGCCGTGCGGCAAGTTGTGGCCTGCAGCGTGGCCCGCACGGTCCATGTTGCTATTGACATCTGGGACAGTGGGCAGATGGCCACCTACATGTCTGTGACGGGGCACTGGGTGGCCGAATTCGCTGGTACCCTCTCCCGGAAGCATGCCACCCTGTCTGTATGCACCTTTGAGAGCTCTTGCTCCCCGGATGACATCTGTCACAAATTGCGGGAAGTGCTGCAGGACTGGCTATATGATTTGAAGACTGGGGGAGTGGTCTTGGACAACAGGGCCAATGCAGCTAAGGCTGTGCGGGAACTGCGTCTGAAGCATGTGCCTTGTCTGGCCCGCTGCCTGAGGCTGGTAGCCAAAGCCTTCTTGGCCACAGATGCTCAGGTCGGACGGCTCCTGAAAACATCCAGGAGGATTTGTGGCCGCTACAACCGCTCTGCCACCGCCCGCCGCCGCCTGCTGGAAGTGCAAGCCAACTTGGGCCTACACCAGCCCATGAGACAGGAGGCCCGAGCGAGATCAAACTCCACCTTACAGATGCTGGAGTGCCTCTACTGGCAACGCCAAGCCATCAGCACCATGTTGGATGAGGATGACGATGACCATGGCTCCCATCTGCACTTGACTCCTGCAGACTGGAAGCTGGTGAAATGCTTGACGGAGATCCTCAAGCCTTTTGAAGATGCCACCATGCTGGTTACCCGGCCTGATGCCACTCTCTGCCAGGCACTTCCTCTACTGTGGTTCTTAGAAGAACAGCTCCGGGCCTTGAGGACCAGGTACTACCAAGAGAACAACAACATGGCTGCCCATCTCAGCACCCAGGCTCTGGATTGCCTGGAGGCTGATGCCCAGCTGAGAGAGATAAAGAACAGCATGGTCTTTCGGGTAGCTGCTTTCCTTGACCCCCGATTCAGAGATATCACCACCATGAAGCTGGGTGGCACAGATGTAAGCGAGGCGGCCATGTTGAAGGAGCACATCCTTGACTTGGCAACAAGGGCTTATGTGTCCCCAGGACCAGATGCTGAGTTTTCACCAGTCAGCCACTCCTCCACGCAACTGCCCAGTAGTTCCAGCAACCCCCCTGGCTCAGCTGCGTGGCAATTCACCATGAAACGTTGGAGGGCAATTACCAAAAGCGACCCAGCCATGGGCCTGGCTACTGAAGGGGGAGCTGCTGTGGCCCTCCGGGAACTGGAGGAATACCTTCACGACAACGTGGACCACATCGGAGAGAACGCTGACCCAATGTTGTATTGGCAAGGGAAGATGGGGGTTTGGCCGACCCTCTTCAAGGTTGCCGTGTTTTATTTCGGGTGCCCTCCTACTTCGGCCTCCGACGACGACCTCTCCTTTGTTGCCACTTCTTTGGCAGCGGGGGACCACCCCAAGAACCTCTCCCCAGCCAATGTGAAGATGTTTGCCTTCATCCGGAAGAATCGCCACCTCATCCCGCAAGACTGGAGGCTCTCGCTTGGCGACCTCTCTTCCTCCCAGAGTGTGATGGGGCCTAGGGAGGATTTGGATACAGAAGAGGAAGATGACTTGCTGAGAGTGGATGATGATCAGGAGGAGGAGGAATGAGAAACTTAACAGCCTAAAAACACTGGTCAGAGGATGGATAGCTTGTACCTAGCTTTTGTGTTTGAAAAACATAGCTTTTGTGGCAGGGGGCAGGAGGCTGTTGTGATTTTGTTCAGTGTTGGGTTTAAACATGCCTCTCTATTTTGATAAGCACATTTTTAGCCAGTGAAAGTGGAGAGGCACTTCCCAGATTTCTTATTTATGGGCTGGCAAAGTTCTTACTGCTTTTTGAGGCATTGTGGGGCAACATACAGTACATTTCTCACAGCAGCTGAGATTTTTCTCTCTCGTGTCCCCCTTAAAAAAAATACTGGGTTGGCCATCTGCCTCCACATCCCATGGGTCTCCCCAGGACTTCTGATGAGGGAACTGCTGTGGACACAAAGCATCCCCTTCCAGGTGCATTGTGGGAGGAAAAAATGGCTGCCCTCCAGCAGGGATAGCAGGGATGCCCATGCTTTGCTCCCTACAAGCAATGGATTTGGAAGGATGCTATTTTGCACCAGTTTCCTTCAGCATAGTCACCTGTGGAGGAACAGGCTGTGTATTGCTGCTGTCTTATTCATACCATCCAATGTCCCAATTTGGCAGCAACAGTCCTGTTTAATCCTCTGTCATCCGCTTTTTCAGCTGCTTTTAAAATGTCCTAGTTTCTCGTTCCTCCTCCAGCTTTCCCCCCGTGTCCTCAGCGTACTTCTGTCGCTGCAGACTGAGTTCAAAGTGCAAAAGTAATTGCACTCAATTTACTCTGCAGAAGGGAGAGGGGAAGAGGGGGGGGTGGAGTCTTTCCCTTCCCATTAGACTCAGGCAAAAGCAAATTGCTGCAGCCTCTTCTGACTTGTGTGTTCCTCATTAATAACTTTGGCCATCTAGACCACACTCAGATGTTGCTTAGCCAAAATCACATCCTAATCTTCATCCGTGAAATGCTGGAGGGTATTTTTGAGTATGTGGTTGCAAAAACCAATTTTTAAGTAGTTAGCAGAGAAATGGAAAAAGCCTCTGCCGCTTATTATTTCTCTCTTCCCCCAACAAGTATAAGATGTCTACCGCTCCATAGATTTATCTGTCCACCTCTTCCCCCCCCCCCACAAAAAAAAGTATCCCCAAAGTTCCTCTTTAATTTTTGGGTACAGCACTTACTTTTGCCTGTGTGTTTGAAAATTCAGGTAGCTGTTAGTATTACAAAATGGTTGCTGTTACAAAAGTATTGGCCCATTCAGTTATTTTACCTGTAGACAAGAGTTTGTGATTTTTTTTTTCCAGAAAGAGCTTTGGGTTTTTAAAGCTCCTTTTTATAACTGAAAGGGCCCATTTACACTATACAATTATAGCACTATGTTTCCAGTTGAACTGCCATGGCTACATGCTATGGAGTCCTGGGGTTTGCAATTTAGGGAGGGTGCTTATAGTTTTCTGCCAGAGAGATCTAATGCATCACCAAACCGCAGATCCCTAGATTTCATAGGATGGAGCCTGGGCAGTTAAGGCAGAATCATAATGCTATACAGTAATTGTGTAGTGTGAATGGGTCCTCAGAGTGGGTAAGAGCAGGCCTGTTCAATTGATGACCCATTAAACCATATTCAGCATACCAGATATGAATGGTGATCCAGTTGAGAAGAACACTGGAGGAGCACAAATGGACAACCCTCCCCAATGGTTTTGGCCTACAACTCCCATCAGCCCTACCCTGTGTATTTACATGCTCAAGACTGCATCCTAAGGCTCACTAGAAAATAAATTTTGCTTGATTTCAGTCTTTCATTTTGCGCTGCTATTGTTGCAGTTCAGTCCAGTGCACTGGGGTCAACTTTTTGCAGAACTAGGTAGTTTTCTTTTTTTTATTTGAAAGACAAGAGTGGGCAAAAGTGTCCCTCTAGATGCTGTTGGACTGCAACTCCCTTTAGCCCTTGCTACTTTAGTTACTGGTGAGGAATGCTGGGGCTTGTAGTCGAACAACATCTGGAGGGCCACACTTTAACCGGCTTTATTTTTAGTAGAGTTTGGGAGAAATTACTTTCCTGAACTGCAAATGCGAGTCTCCAACAGCTCTGCCTTTAAATGTATGCTTTTAAAAAGCAACAGCATTGGTTCTATGGTTCACATTTGGAGCAATACCTGTGTCTTCAGAGACTCACATAAATGTTAACCAAGCTTTGTTGCTTGCTGAGTATCTAGTACTTTTAGCCTTAAATGTTTCTTTTCTTTCTTGTCTTAATTCTTTTCTTTAAGGTTTTAGGTTATGTACAGATTTTTAAAAATACTGTATGTAAAGTAAGCCTTGAGATGGGTATAAAAGAGTTTTTAATTGGTAATGTTTTATTTATAACCCTTAATGTTTTGTTTTGTTTGCTTTTGAAAATTCTGATTATCCATAATGTTGACTTGTTTTTTTTTTTTAATAACTGTCAATGTTGATTTTATTTACAGGTGTCATGGTTGATATTTTGTTTTTTTGTTTTGGCTTTATTCCCTGTTTGAACATTTGCAAAAAAAAAAAAAAAAGTGATGATATTAGAACACTGAAGAGAACCAGTATATTACCAAAATGTGTTTTGTGTTTTTATGTATACAGCATAGAGAGAATGAGAGTAAGAGAGAATGTGTGTGTACATTTTAATGTTATTTATGTAGAGATATAATAAACTGCTTACTTTTAATTACTCATGGTATAAAATGGGAGTGGAAATTGTGACCTCAAGATCTGTTGCATTGTAATTCCCAGCAGTCCTAAACAACACAGCCAATAATGAGGACTGCTGGGAGTTTCAATCCAGCAACTTCGAGAGGATTGCAAAATCCCCAGCTTTGCTATAAAAGTTACATGGATCTGGAAGGTGTTTATTCTTCTGTTATTTATACTGGTACACTTGGGCCTCAAGGGAAGTTCAGGCTTTTCTGCAAAAACAGTTGTCAACTACTGTCACATAGCTGAAAGGCAAGGCTGACCCCATGGCATTTTGCTGCCTGAGGCAGAGGGGGAACTGGCTCTTCCCTCTCCTTTAAAGTTTGCAGTACCTAAAGCCTAGCTGAGTTTTCTCAGCCCTGGCAGTAAAGATACAACAAAAGACAAGTAAGTAACCACGTGTTGCCTTTTCATGACACTCAGAGTCTGCAGTTTGAGGCAACCGCCTCGCAGCCATCTTACCAATAAGAGTTTGCCCAGTTGATAAGCAGTACTGTATTTGGTCTGGGGTCAGTTTCACACAGGTTAGTATTAAGATTGCCCAGGTATCCCAGTTTCTGTTGTATTGTAAATGAAGCCCAAATGATCCATGCACTGCCTTTTATTCATAGTACAGTATAACCATCATCAGCCATCGTCATCATCATAATCTAATACTGTATTGATGCTGTCTCTAGAAATGGTGCTAATATAAAGAAACAAATGTCTGAAGTAAACCAGTATTTGCCATTTTCAGGGCTTTAGTCTGATTTTAACTGGGCATTTTGAAACTTTTCCTTAAAGGTGTATATTCCAGCTGCTGTTCTGAGCCATTTGTGTGGCAACCCCAAAGTAAAACAAGAGACTTCAATAAAACATTCCTAAGAACAAACACTTGTGTGCTGCGTATGTCTTTATGCCATTTTTCCTCCTTGCTACTTGAGAACATTCTTCAAAGGGTGTGTGGTTCTTCCTTTGGCTATGCCATTGGGGTCCTGAGTTTAAATCCAACAGTCCACTCCATTTTGATTTCCCTTTGTCAATATGGGGTATTTCCTGCTGCAAGATGGTGGAAATGGCATCTTGCTTAGGTAGCCTTAAAAGGAGGTTAGGCTGACTCAGGAAGGAGAGGTCTGATGGGGCAATACACCTGATTTTGAAAGATAAAAAGAACATCCATGTATAACTGCAGTGCACCTGAGAATGGGTTGGAGGGAAAGATAGCTGAGCTCTGCCTATGCCCTCCTGGTTGAGGTTTTAAACAGGATGCTGGGGTACTTAATTCTTTCATCTGATCCAGCAGGGCTCTTATTCTTCCCCCTCATCACCCCATTTTTAGCATTATACCAACCTTGTAAAGTTGATTGGGCTGAGAGAGTGTGAATAGGATCCAAGGTTGCCGAATAATGTCTTCACACAGTCTGGACCATTCCTCCTAGTTACACCTCCATTCTTTATGCTCTTTGGAACATCTTCCCTTATGAAGAGATGAGAAGATGTTGAAAGTCTGCACACTTTTACAATGTCTTTTGGGCTCACCTAATATAGGAATTGATATCTTTGATGGGCCCAATAAAGGAATGGATGGGTGTGTACTTTTTCCTACAGTGCTCTAACTCAGCTGTTCCAGTGACATTTGAAAGAGTGTGTTATTTTAACAGGTGCTGGAATCCTGCATGACCTGCTACATTACATAATTTTACATATACCTAGTTATGTAGAAAAGGAGCTAAGAAATGTGCATAATGGGACATTGGTAAGAGCACCCAATGTGCATTGGTGCACACTGCACATCACACACCGATGTCCATTTGTGCATTGATGTGCATCGGGCACTTTGCTGACTGCTACGTAGCATGGTTTGCCCTCTGTATCCACGGGTTTGGCATCCACAGATTCCCCTATCCACAGCTTGAAAATATTCCCCCTCCCCCCACAAAAAAGTACCAAGAAGCAAACCTTGATTTTGCCATTTTATATAAGGGCCACCATTTTATTATGACATTGTATATAATGGGACATGAGCATCTGTGGATTTTGGTATCCATAGGGGGTCCTGGAACCAAACCCCAGTGGATACCAAGGGCTGTAATGTAATAGCAGTCCTATAATGGGTACTGATGTCATGCAAGTGCACAATTCTAATTCCTGCAGACACAAGTCCACTTACAAAGGTGTAAGACCCAAATAGGATTTTGGCCAGGGTTTGTTTTATATGTTCAAGCTGGTAGAATTCTGAGGCTCAAGAAAGAGCTCATCTGAGTCCCACATCCGTGGCTGTGCTATGCAAGCAACTTATTCAGTAACCATCCCTCACCTCAGATTATCCTTTGCAGCTGAGACAAACATTCCATGAGCTGCAAATAGGTGTGCTGGATAGCAAAGCTTTTAGGTCACATGTACTGTACAAGTAAGCCTATCTACATAATGCGGGCAGGTCTATAACCCACATCTACATGAAACCCCTTTGGACCAGCTTGCTTTCTTGAAAGCAGATCAGCTGGTGGAATTGTGCTCAGAAATGAAGTTTAGTACATAGATAATCATGTCCATCTTTAGCAGCAAGCTTCAGTAATCCTGCTATAACATCTTGGGTCTATATCCCTTCAAGTTGCCTATTGACTTATGACAACCTCATGAATTTCAAAGGCAAGGAGTACTCAAGGGTGGTTTTCCATTGCCTTCCTCTGAAATACAGGCTACAACACGTAGTACAGTTGGCCCTCCATATCCAGATTCTGCAACCACAGATTCAACTATCCATGGCTTGAAGATAGATAGATATTAACATATATTAATATATATTTTTTTAAAGATCCAAAAAGCAAACCTTGATTTTGCCATTTTATATAAGGGACACCATTTTACTGTGCCATTGTATATAATGGGACTTGAACATCCACCGATTTTGGTATCCATGAGGAGTCCTGAAACCAAACCCCAGCAGATAACAAGGGCCTACTGTATTCCCTGGCATTCTCCCGTCCAAGTACTAACCAGAAATGACCCTGCTTAGCTTCCAAGACCAGACAGGATCCAGTGTCTTCAGGCATCATCTTAGCACAGCATAAGTATTTGCTGGTGAAGTTACTTTATGCTAGCACTCCACAGTTCTTGTGCTGAAAACCATCCTAGCACAAAGCACGAGAAACAGTGAATGTGCATAGTTGTCACCTCACTGTACAATGCACAGAGGCAATAAGCAATGGGAACTCTGCTCTGCACTATTGCACATCCTGGGCATGACTTCTTCAACAGAAAACTTGGTACCAGATGTAGAAATCACATGTAAAAGAACAGGGATAGGTTCCTACATCACAAAAAAAGAGAAGTTCAGCATGTTTCAACAACCTTTTAATCCAAAATTAACCATATTATATGCACATGTGAAATGAAACAACCAAGTCATATTTGTTTAAGCCTTGCATAAGTAAACATAAAACAATATAATAAAATCCAACTTTCTAGAGACAATTTCAAAGCTTCTTACAAAATACACCTAGGGATAGCTTTTTCTTTCTTTCACTGCCCTCCACTTTTCTTTATGATTTCCATTCTGGTGGCCAAAGTATGGTTTTGTGTGCAGTGGTTTTTTAAAATATATATGGCATGGTGGGGAAGGGTTGCTGGTGAATCAGTCTTATCTGTTTCCCCCCTTTCTTTCTATTCTGATGTTCATGCATGCTCAATAAGCAATTCTGAGGCAGCTGCTATTTACTTTGCTAGTAGTAGTCAGGTACATATAGCCACTTAATTCCCTAACAGTACCAAATCCCATTTTTTTTCTTGGAAGCTAAGCTGGGCCAGTTCTGGTTAGTACTTGGATAGGATGGAAGATCACCAACAAATGCCAGGAGCTGTAGGTTATATTTCAGAAACTGGCAAAACAACCTCTGAAGATTCCTTGCCTAAGAAAACCCTGTGAAATCTACAGGGCCATCATAAGTGACAGGTGACTTGAAGCTACAGTAGAGTACAGTTAGAGGAGAATCTCACTTGTTTCCCAGCTCTAGCTTTATTGCACTTACTGCAAACATGCTGCTGCAACTTGATGTTGAAATTCTGTTTTTCTCCAGTGCTGATGCTGCTAAAAATACTTCCAGCTAGAGAGAGGAAAAGGGGTGCTGTGTGGACATTTAAAAAAGACTCTTAAAAAAACTTCTTAATCAGAGGCTTTTAAAAGCCAGGTATGCCTGTATTTGTGCAGCTCTTTAAGAGTATGTCAAGTCTGGTTACAGGAACCCAATCTACCAATTTATGTGGTACACTGATAGCCTGCCTTTTCTCTAAATGGGCTCTAGGCAGCATACATATTTCTCCCATACTCCCCACTTTATGTTCACAGCAGCCCTGCGAGGTAGTTCAGGGCAAGAGAAAGTGCATAGTCCAAGGTGTTGTTGTGGGTTTCATGACTGACTGGGGGCTTGAACCTAGATCTCCCAAATGCAGCACTCTTAACCATTCAGACCACAGGAAAGAAAACCAAGAGAAAATGCACCATGTGTCTTTCCAGTACAGTACACACTGCAAACACAGGCTGGATTGTCACCTATCCAGGCTGCAAAATTATCCCAGATGGTAGGAGGAGAAAATCAGCATACCTGTACGTTTTTCTACCAGACATCATATTCTTTTCAGGATGGCTTCATTTTCCCTGCTTTCCCTGTACATTTAATCCCACACGAATAAGACATTTAGTACAGCAGGAAACACTGGGGTGCAGTCCTATACTCATTGATCAGGCATAAACGCTCGTTGCTTTCAATGTACACACAGGACAGAATTCCGGGTACACGCTCTTGAAATAATCCCCTTTCACCGACAATGCAAGTACCTCTGAATGACACGGATAGAATCACACTGTAATTCCCAGGAGATTTTAAGACCCATATTTCTCTATAAATGCTTGGCTCCTAGGTAGCATTTTCAAGGAGGTAACAGCCTTTTGTCACCAAGCAGCAGAGTGGCGCAGCGGAAGCGTGCTGGGCCCATAACCCAGAGGTCGATGGATCGAAACCATCCTCTGCTAAGTAATTTTTGTTTTTCAAATTTCTCTCCCCTTCCGCAAATTAATTTTCCTTTTCTTAAATGCAGATTATGTTACCGTGAATTGACCCCCCCCAATTTTATAATGTCTCTAACTTTCGTTGCAGTTTTAATATCTATTGTAGTATTTCCCAAATCGGGGGGGAAATGCGAATAGAAATCATCATCGTGCTAATTTTCTTGGGAGTTAATATTAATATTTTATTGTACTTTAAATATACAAAGAAGCAAAAATTGAGGAGAAAGAAATTTAAAAAGCAAAACTAGCAGAGGATGGTTTCGATCCATCGACCTCTGGGTTATGGGCCCAGCACGCTTCCGCTGCGCCACTCTGCTGCTCGGAGTAGCGGCGCCTACACTCCTAGAAAAGAAAGGATGACGTGTGCAATAGCTTCACCGACATTTTACCTAAACCGGAACCAGGAAGCAGCGCCTTCCAAGCCCCCTCAGGCCGATTGAAAAGCGCTGAAGCCTTTCCCCCTTTCAGCCGGGAACAGCGAAGTGCCTCCATCCGGCTGTTAGTACAATGGACACCAAGGAGTACAGTAATTTCAAAACGTTCCCCCCCCACACTACAAACTGCACTGCTCCCATTAAGGCGATTCAACTTTTGAACACCACAAAGAAACCACACAACGTTAAATTGCATTCTGTTCAGCCATTTCTAGTCTAACAATTGGAAAGTAAAAGCAGCACTATACCTATTGTCCCTCAAAGACATACAATTGAGAGTCCTGGGGGTATAGGTAAGCAAACAGCTCTTTTCTTGAAAGTGTGGGTGGCCCTTAAAAGGACCTTTGGGTTGTGTTTTTAAGAATCGTGGGAGCTCCTTAGCCGCCGAATCCGTAGAGGGTCCGGCCCTGCCGCTTCAAGGCATAAACCACGTCCATGGCGGTGACGGTCTTCCTCTTGGCGTGCTCGGTGTAGGTCACAGCATCGCGGATCACGTTCTCCAAAAAGACTTTAAGTACGCCCCGGGTCTCCTCATAGATGAGCCCCGAAATACGCTTCACTCCCCCGCGGCGAGCAAGGCGGCGAATAGCAGGCTTGGTAATGCCCTGGATGTTGTCACGAAGGACTTTGCGGTGCCTCTTCGCGCCGCCCTTCCCCAGGCCTTTGCCTCCTTTTCCCCGTCCAGACATAGCTGCTCAAACTCCTTCTCCTACCGCAAACGAGAAACTGCTTCGCTCGGTCTGGGTAGGCAGCTTATATTGAGAGAGGACCGACCAGAAAGAAAACTTAGACGTTCTGTCGCCCTCTAACTGCCCTCGACTTCATGGGCGGACTAATTTCATTCTATCCAATGAACGAAGGCTAGGCGGTTTCAAACGAGCCAATCAGCAAATTTCCCACTTGTTCGAATTAAGCAGCTCTTTGGCGCCTCTCAAACGAGCCAATCAGCAAATTTCCCACTTGTTCGAATTAAGCAGCTCTTGGGAGTCTCAGTATCCTGCGGGAGATTTGTGTGGCGATCAAAAACGGTTTCTAGATTTTCTTCTCATTATGCTGTTTTTTTTACCTGGATGGCTGCTTACAGTGGCTGACTGTACAAAGAAACTGACAATGTAGCACAACTAATAGTACACAGTACTAATAAAAACATTTTTCCAAATTTCAAAACAGAGCGATTCCTTGCAAACCAATAAATCAAGGGTACAAGGCATTGATAAAAATGGAGCAATTTAATCTTGGAAAATAGGAATGTGGGGCTTTGATAAATAGTTCCAGACAAAATGGAACAAAGGGTTCAATTAACTACATTCCTCATTACAGTAACAGTAATTTTCATCAGGGGGAAACATAAAATCAATAAGATAAGACAGATTTTCTTTCCTTAAATTTCTTGCTACAATAAAAATCCAAAATTTATGGTAGAGTAATATTGTACATGAATTTGATATGAAATAACTGCTCTTTATTTTTTATTTTTTTTAGTTCTCCAGAATGTCTAAGGACAGCTTTCCTATGCTGGTAGTTCCTCCATTTCATGCAAAGCGAACAAATTTCTCTCTGTTGACTGTATCATTATTGCATGCACACACTTTAAAAATAATAATAACCCAAGCTTGTGTGTGTTTGGCAACGTAATATGTATATAGATGTCTGCTCAGTCCAAAAGTCAACTGCATTTTCAGCTTTATTTTCTATCTTGTGATGAACTTCTCCAGGGTGCAGATGTATTGACTTCAGTACTTTCTGCTATGTGACTGGGGAAAAGTGACTAATTTGAGGGTGGGATGCAGTAAAGGTATAGCCTCTTCACACACACACCTCCATTAATGAAGTAGGTGTATTTCTGGGTGTTACTTTTTGTGGTACCACAGGTAGAAATAACAGGGAATTAAGGATAAGTTCATAGTTTCCTGCACCACAAAAAAGAGAGCAGTTCAACATGTTTCAGCAATGTTTAATCCAAAGCTAACAATATGCACATGTGAAATTAAACAACCAAAACAGATAAGCCTTGCGTGAGTGAACAAAAACATTTTGAACCTTCTAGAGACCATTTCAAAGCTTAATCCAAATTGCATTCAAAGATTATTAATTTTTTGTCCTTTCATTGGACTCCTTTTGATATCCATGTTGGTGGCCAAACATAGATCTATGCTTTTTCAACACGCTGATGAGACAGGCTTGTTATCTGTTTCCCCCCTTTTCTCTCTGTTTTGCTGTTCACACCTACTTGGTGCAGAATTCTGGAGGCAGCTGATGTTTACCCTGCCCATTATGGACAAGCACATACAGCTGCAGTAGGATCAGCTAGAGCAGAATCCCATTCTCTCCCAACTCATGCCTTTAAACCATTGCTTACATCAGACATGCTACTGCAAACTGATGCTGAAAGTCTGTGTTTCTGCAGCCCTCCTTCACAAACCCCTAGTGCTAATGCTGCTTTAAAATTTCCAGCTACACAGAGGACAAGGATAACGAGAGGGCTGGGTAGACATAAATAGCCTTTTTTTTTTAAAGAGCTCATTTCTCAGAGGCATTCTTAACCGAGACATGCCTCTACATGCCTGTACAATTGTACTAGATCTTCTCTGAAGATGCCAGCCACAGATGCAGGTGAAACGTCAGAAAGAAACTATTCCAGAACACGGTCTCACAGCCTGGAAAAAACCCAAGGAAAATCTATGTACCAGATCTGTGAGCCAGTCTTCTGGCCAGGATCTTCTTGGACATGCATAAGTTCCCCCGAACCATTTTCCAAAAAGTTGCCAACTGTAGAGAGAAACTGGAACCTAGGCAAAGGCTGGACTGTTTCTTCTGCAGACATTAAATGGATTCACCCATTTCCCCACCTGAAAACAGTGGTTAGAGGAGGGTCACAAAAACAACATTAGGGAGACACATATATATCCAGGGCCATGCTTTGACCACACTGATATATGTGGTGGCTCACTTGGACACTTGAACTACATTTTGGATCCCACCCAAATTTTAATCAAGTTCTGATGAAAAACTGCCCTTATGCGCAGTAGTACAGGTAAAGGAAAAGTGATGGTACTGTAAATCTGTTATGAATAGTTTCTTTGTAGTGCACGTCTGAAAATATAATCTGCACAGCCAGCATAGTGGTTAGTCTGTCACTTTGGAACTTGACGAGAAATACTTTATGATCCCCACTTAACTACCAAGTTCATTGGTTAATTTTGGGCCAGTCACATTCTGCTACACTGGCCTACTATGAAGCATTGTTGTGATGACAAAGGAGAGCCATGCATAACCCCTTGAGCTCTCTGAAGAAATAAATGATAAATGAACAGGTTTGTATTGACAACATTATACTTGCCAGCCTGTGTTCTATAAAAGAAGTCCTTATAACTGTATTTATGGCATTGGATCAGTCATGGGTGGAGACTGTTTTTATATTAAAACACACTTTCACCCTTTTCGGCAGCTGTGAGCATGTTTGAGAATACAGAAATACAATACCTACCCTTATGGGTTGCATTGAAAACAGCTGTGTGAAAATTGTCCCAGCACTTTAATTTCCTGAGGTTTAAGTGAAACCAGAAAGATACATACCTCTATATAGTTCTCTACCTCCTTTTTAGAAAAGAGATGGCAGTGTATTTTTGTTAGATGATGCAACTGGTTATATTTCTGTTCAAGGTTGCTGCTTGCTAGCCTATCAGCAACACCCCCTATTTCTATGAATTTGGGCCATATTAGTGGGACAGAGAAGACTATGGCTGTTAGTTTGCCTTTTTACTCTCAGCCAACATGGCATGGTGGTTTGAATGTTGGACTACAACTCTGGAGATCAGGGTTAGAATCCCTGCTCAGCCATGGGAACCTACTGTGTGACCTTGGGCAAGTCACACACTCTCAGCCTCAGAGGAGGGCAATGGCAAACCCCCTCGGAAGAAACGTTGCCAAGAAAACTCCAAGATAGATTCGCCTTAGGGTCTCCATAATTTGGAAATGACTTGAAGGCATACCACTTCCACCAAGCCAATGGTAGGAATCATGGTGTGCCAGATGTTGTTGGTACTGCAGGTCCCAGCATTCCTCACAACTTAGCTACCTGGGGCTGATGAGAGTTCCTCCTTTCCCTTAAACCAAGGGTGGAGAAAAAACTGAAATCAAAGCCAGCATAATTTATCAGTGTGCATTCCTGTGTTGGGCAGAGCTAAAGTTAGGGAATGGCAGAAGAAATACAGTAGGACCCAGTATCTGCTGGGGATTGGTTCTGGGAGGCCCCATGGATACCAAAAACCATGGATAATAGTGAACACCATTGAAAATAATGGGACTTCTGGTTTAAAATACCATAGAGTTACCTTGTAGGACCAAGAAAATGGCTAGAGAGGACACATTTTCTAGGAAGACTCTATGGTAGGTGTGCTGTTTTGTGTCCCATGGATAATTGAATCAGCGGATAATGAATCAGTGGATATGATGGTCTGTACAACTGTGGGTTTTTTTAGATAAAAGGGGCTGCTGCCAGTAATTTTATTTATAAAAATATATATATACACCCATGAAACCTTAAGAGAATCACTTCAAAAAAAATTTTATAGAAAAGACAATACCAAAACTGGGGAAGCCATCAATGATGGTATTGGCCCCAGGGGTTCTCCACTCCTGCACTGACACCATTGCTGCATCAAGTGGATAAAGCAAGTCACACCTTGGCAACTAAACTGCAGGCTTGTCAAAAGGGAGCTGAAACAGCTAATCAGCTTAACTCTAAAAAGGCAGGAAACCAGGATCTAATAAAATCAGAAAGAACAGGAACAAAATCTGGGGCTTCTAGTCTGGATATACCCTTTCTCATACTTTCCAGGCTATATTGGGTTCTGTTTTTCCCAACCATGGTCTCTCATGGAATTGTTAGCAACCTCTCAAAGAGCCCTCATTGAGCAACCTGATCTGAGGACAAGCGCTACCACCACAGAACTTCTATTGATCCTAGGAAGAGAGTGCAGTGGAGGGAAAGATAAATCAGTGAAGGAACAAGAATGGATACTTTCAATAAGCACCACCATTTCCCCTTAGGCTATGGGAAGGGCTTTCTCTCACTCTCACCAGCTTCACAAGCCCATTTGATGAGGTCAATGAGAGAACCTTCTCAGTGGTTGATCCCAGGCTGTGGAACTCCCTTCCATGGGAGGTCCAGTTGGCCCCCTCTTTTTTGTTCAGCCATGCCTTTGAAATTTAATTGTGGAGCAGCAGCATGTGTGCACATGTATGAAGTGGTATGCTGTACTGTATTTTGAAACTTTTTACTGGTAATCATATTTTGATGTGTGTTTTTGTGAAGTGGTGTGCTACATTTTTTACTGGTAATGATGTTTTTTTAAACATGTTTTTAAATACTGTGATTTAACACTTTAAAAAAACATTTATAAATTAATATTTTAGCTTGATCTGTTTAAAATTATTCTAAGCTGCCTTGAATCCCATTTTAGGAGAAAGGCAGGATATAAATTCAACAAATGAAATAAGTGCAGCCCTCTAGAATTTGTTGGACTGCAACACCCATCAGCCCTTGCCAACATATACAATGGTAAAGAAGGCTGGGAGCAGCAGTTCACCATTTAGAAGGCCAAATTGTGTTGACATTTGCTTTATACAAATCTCATTAACTCACTTGCCATTAAAATCAAAGGCAGCCATGTTCATTCAGGAGGAAAGCAACCTATTTATTGGGAGAAACTTTATTAGGACTAACTCAAATGCAACGAAAGTGGCCAGGGTTTTGAATTCTCCAAAATTCTTCCTCTGGTAAGCTAATACCGAGTGGGGGGTGGCGGAAAAAACAACAAAATCCATCAACTAATCAGACCATGAGTTCTGCGATTAAAATTCAGTCACAAAATGGAGACTGGAGGATAATTGAGTGGATGTTCAGGCAGCAATTACACTTAAAAGAACACATTGGGGATAAAGTGGTGAGGTGTGTGAGAATCTCCCTTTCACAAAGTGTGTGTTGTGTATTCAAGTCATCCATCCACTTAAGGGAGCCCCATGAATTTCATAGGGTTTGGTAAGAGAAGGAAACCTCAGGTGGTTTATGCCAGTTCCCTTCTCTGAAATATAGCCTACTACAGCACCTAGTATTCATTGGTGATCTCCCATCCAAGTACTAACAAAGCCTGACCCTGCTTAGTTTCCAAGATCAGACAGGATCTGGTGCCTTTAGGGTGAGACATATGGTTTCACCAGCGGCAGAGCTAACAGAACACCCAAGAGCAAATTGTAACTGGCACCTTTCATTCTATTAAATTTTCTAGCTAATAATATAGATATATATTATTTATACCCTACTCTTCAGCCACAAGGCTATCTGAGCAGCTTACAAATTGTTTTTGTAATAGCTATTTACACATCTACACTGCATTAAACAGTTTCCAATGTGTGTTAGCTAACTGTAAGTTCTAGTACTCTTCTCAAAAAATATTGGTGCACAACAAAGTTGTCTGAACTTTTTATTCTTGCTTGCAGTTTTAATTAGAAATGAGGGGGGCAGGGAACAAAATCTTCTGGCTTATTTCGGCAAGCTTACAAAAATGCGATTGCACTATCCCCAGACTTCCAAAAATACATGCGTCCATTACTTATGATCTGATCCTCCTAACCTATTTGATGCAACTTTTCCACATTCCTTCCAAAACCAAGATAAGTATCGCAGAATTTGCGCTGGAACTTTTCTCTAGCAACTTGGGCTCTTTTGTGGATAAGTGGGTGGCTCTTAAAAGAGCCTTTGGGTCTTGAGAAAATACAAATTACATTCTCCCTGGCAATCCAGTTACTTGGAGCTGGTGTATTTGGTGACGGCCTTGGTGCCCTCGGAGACGGCGTGCTTGGCCAGCTCCCCGGGCAGCAGGAGGCGGACGGCGGTCTGGATCTCGCGGGAGGTGATGGTGGAGCGCTTGTTGTAGTGGGCCAGGCGAGAGGCTTCGCCGGCGATGCGCTCGAAGATGTCGTTGACGAAGGAGTTCATGATGCTCATGGCCTTGGAGGAGATGCCCGTGTCCGGGTGGACCTGCTTCAGCACCTTGTAGACGTAGATGGAGTAGCTCTCCTTGCGGCTCTTCTTGCGCTTCTTGTCACCCTTCTTCTGGGTCTTGGTGATGGCCTTCTTCGACCCCTTCTTGGGCACAGGCGCCGACTTCGCAGGCTCAGGCATCTTGCTGGACGAAGCACCAACACAAACCAAAACCCTAAAGCGAATGCTAGCGAAGCTTTCGCTGCGCTCCTATTTATATAACTCTTATGCAAACAAGCCCTCCAAGCTCCCTTTTCCCATTGGCTCTCTCGGCCAGCTTGACCACACCCTCAAAGGTTTTCACAAAGCCTTGGAATCGTCACAATAGGTGACGTTAGCCCCTGGCCTTCTCATTGGACGGAAATGGAACCTCCTTGTCATTGGACGCCGTCGCCGCTTTCATGATCCAGCCAATAGGAATTGCAGGATTGAATCCTAGGGAGGAAATAAAAAGGCCCGGAGCCGCTGTCTGGCAATGTACTTTTGCCAGTGCTTTGCTGTGGTATTGTAGTTGAGCTGTATCGTTGCTAGCAGGATGTCCGGACGCGGCAAGCAAGGGGGTAAAGCCCGGGCCAAGGCCAAGACGCGCTCCTCCCGGGCCGGGCTGCAGTTCCCGGTGGGCCGAGTGCACCGCCTGCTGCGGAAGGGCAACTACGCCGAGCGGGTGGGCGCGGGGGCCCCGGTCTACCTGGCGGCCGTGCTGGAGTATTTGACGGCTGAGATCCTGGAGCTGGCCGGCAACGCCGCCCGCGACAACAAGAAGACCCGCATCATCCCCCGCCACCTCCAGCTGGCCATCCGCAACGACGAGGAGCTCAACAAACTCCTGGGCAAAGTCACCATCGCCCAGGGAGGCGTCCTGCCCAACATCCAGGCCGTCCTCTTGCCCAAGAAAACGGAGAGCCACAAGGCGAAGGCTAAGTAAATTCTTTTTTTTTCTTCTGGAACTTCGGAGGAACCGTTTAAAAAACCCAAAGGCTCTTTTAAGAGCCACCCACAACCTCAGGAAAAGGAGCTGGTTGACTTTCTCTACACGTGTTTTGCAGTGTTTTAAGTTGCTACTCTTTAACTTTCATAAAAGTTTTGTAAAGTCGAGATTAAAATGCTGAGTCTGCCCTTAAATCGGTATTTCGTAACTCATCAAAACTTTGTGTGCTTTCAAGCCGCTCCCGTCTTAATGCTGACCCTATCACAATGGCAGTCGTAGAACCATAGAGTTGGAAGACCACCAAGGGCCATCTAGTCCAACCCCGTGCCCTGCAGGAATACACTCAACCGATGGCCATCCAGCCTCTTAAAAACCTAAAGGAGACTCCACACTCCCAGGCAGTGCATTCCGCTGCCGAACAGCTCTTACAGCTCATATTATCCTTTATTTCAGTTTATACACACGCACACCCAAGAGTCAGGGTCAGCAGGTTTTAAAGTATCCATTTGTAGGCCTCCAGATGGTTTGGATTTCCAGAATCTCTGGTTTTTGCCATGCTGACTGAGGCTCCTTGGGAGTAGGAAGTCCAAAATATCTGAGAGGAGCAGAAATTTACCTTTATTCCGTGGCTCTACATTATTGTGGTGTGCCTCTTTATTTATAACGAAAGCCTCTCTGTCCCAAGTGGTTTTACTCTAAAGTATGTAGGATGAGAGCGGAGGTTTTACTCAGTTTACCAAAACCGTGTCGGATTGGTTTCTAGATATATGCAACTCTTAGACCAGGATATGAATGGGAGTATAATTTATGAGATACAATCTAGTATAAACCGAGCAAACAACAGTATAGCACGAGATTGAGCAACAATGTAAGACAAAATGCTGGAACATGGGTGCAACAATGTTATCGGGAGTAGATTTTGCAACAGTGTAGTTGTGCTCTGTTCCTCGACCCAGGGTGTTGTGCAATTTTACATCACGTGCTGTGCGTAGTCTTATATGTGCTGAAGGGGCGAGAGAACCCCTACGCAGCTGCCGAAATAGCTCAGTTGGGAGAGCGTTAGACTGAAGATCTAAAGGTCCCTGGTTCGATCCCGGGTTTCGGCAGACCCTTTTGTTTGCCATTTTGATAAAGAAACTTTCACTGTTTTTTTTTTTTTAAAAAGGATTTAAACAACAACAAAAAGGCTCCGTGCCATTTTTGGAGAAGCAAGTCTTTTAAAAGATACCTTATTATTTGGACCTTATTATAATATTATCAGGCTAACATTCCAAAGTTTTTCTAATCTTTGTCCAGGATGATCTGTTCCTAAAAAATAAAATAGATCTGTGTTGTGTTTAGGGGCCTAGGGGGGGGGGGAGCCAGAAACATTGGGGGGGGGATTCCTTTCTGAGTTATTTTTCTTTCTGTGAAGCTTTATTTTTCTGGGGGAAAATGAAGAAAAAAATAAATTATGGAATATTTTATTTTGGAATGATAAATAAAATGCTTAAAACAAGGTATTCATATATTTACACATACACCAAACTCCTGCATTATTTATAAAAACTATGTTTGTTGTGTGCCTTCCAGTGCCTTCCTGGCAACCCTATCATGTTTTTTTTGGGGGGGGGGGGTTGACAAAATTTGTTCGGAGTTATTGCCTTCCTCTGAGGCTGAGACCGTGTTGCCCTCTAGTGGGTTTCCATGCCTGAATGGAGCTTTGATCCCTGGTCTCCCAGATTCTTTGTCCAACACTCAAACCAATGTGCCACACTGGCAGGCCTGGTTTAAGGCACCAGCGGCGTCAGCATCCACAGGGGGCCCCATCACTGTGGGGGCCCCATATTAACCCTCCTCCTGCAGAAACATTATTAGTAATAATCCGAATATCCTGTACTGTGAATAGCTTAGGTTGAGTTAGGTTACATTGACCTGAGATAAACATATGCCCCCCCCCAATAAAGCATTGCAGGGGGCCCCAAAATTCCTTAAACTGGTCCTGCACACTGGCTCACAAAACTATGTTTTCAGTACAATTTTATATCAGAAAACCCGGTGATAGGTATGCCTTAGAGCCACCATAAGTCAGAAATGACTTGAAGGCACACAACAACAACAATGCATGGCAATGCTACCTAAAGTTGTGGTCTCTTTGCTTGAGTCTATCCATCTGGTATGTGGCCTTCCTCTTTTTCTACTGCCCCCCACCTTTCCTAGCATTATTGTCTTTTCTAGTGAACCATGCTTTCTCATGATGTTGCCAAAGTACAACAGCCTCAATTTAGTTGTCTTGGCTTCCAGGGAGAGTTTTTGCCTTCCCCCCCCCCCATCCATGGTATCTTCAGCACTCTTCTCCAGCACCACATTTCAAATGAGTTTATTTTCTTCCTGTCAGCTTTCTTCACTGTCCACATCTCACGTTTGCACATGATGATGAGAAATACAATGGCTTGGACAATCCTAGCTTTAGCATTCAGTTTTATATCTTTGCACTTTAGGATCTTCTCTAGTCTTCTGATTTCTTGACTGCCATCTCCCTTCTGATCAATGATTGAGGCAAGGTATGGGAAATCATTAACGATTTAAATTTCCTCCTCATCTAGATTGAATTTATGTAAATTTTCCATGGTCATTATGAATCTGTGGATTCATAACAATGTTAAAAACCACCATCATCTGTCAGTTAATTGTGAGTTTTTTGGTGGTGGCGAGGGTGGGGTCAGTTCCAGCGATTGTGTCCAAATATGATACTGGTTGGGTTTTTGTTTTTTTTTTGCTTGTAATTGTTTATTTGTTTGTTTTGCCTGTTTCTAATAAATCAGCAAAACCAAAGATTTCTTACTGTTCAGGACTTTCTTGCTCCATTTGCAACAAAAAATTAAAAAGTCCAATTTGTAATTATTATTTGAATAAAGTGTACTTTTAATATACAAGACATGATACTTGATGCCAAATGATGTTATACAGAATATGTTTTATCTTCCTAAAGTAACAGCAAGACTTTCAAGCTACAAAGGGTGCTAATATTACATTCTACCTCCCTAATTTTTCCCTGTAGAAATGAGAGGAAAGCATTATGGCTTCAAAACTTCTCTATTTGTGTTCTTTTGTCTCTGTAATTTTGAATACTAAGTAAGCCTTTATTAGCAAATAGGTGTAAAGTGGAGAATAAGATGATTTATAATAATAGGCTTCATAATCTGGTAACACATAATAGCAGAGTGGCATCCATTCACAAAACAAACAAGAATACCTGTGTACAGTATATAATAAAATTATACCATGATGCAGGTCAGTTCTGAACAATGGCTGGCAGCTTTTATTCCAGTTATGAGTTCATAAGTGCTCTGGATTCAGTTATACTACATATTCATGATTATGACACTATTTCCACAATCATAAGTGCCCCCCTCAAAAGCCACCTTAAATTCCAAGGAATTGTTCCAAGTGATGAAGACCTGTTCTGCTGGCGATTGGGATGCAGTAAGATGATATTCCGAGACCCCTCCTGGCAGTGAGTGAGGCTGTGACAATCAGAAGTAGGGACCCTATTGCAATTTCTCATTGTACCACAGATTGCTGGTGAGAGGGGTTGGAAACAAAATGTCATCCTGCTGCACCCTGATTACCAACAGAAGAGACCTCCATCACTCAGAGCAGCTGCTGATTGTAAAGGTGGGCTTTGTGGGGTTGGGTCAGAGATTATACTTAGTTACTCATTTGTAACTTAAGTCAGCAATGAAGGGTCTTGGCAATTGATTTGAAAAGCAAAGAAAGACAAGCCCTTTATCTCAACCACAAAGATTAGATCCAGATTTAGGGATATGTGGCTGGATAGGCAGAAACCAACTTCTCTTTGCCTTCCTTATGGCATCCCCTCTATTACCAGCTCTGGTTAAACTGGTATACAGACGGTTGGTAACTTTTGATCCTATTGGATGGAGATAGGGTAGGCTGTGGGGGGGAAAGAGTCCCCAAAATTAGGCAGAGGCCCGTGTCACGAACAGAGCTGCTCATCAATAGTGCCTCTGTCAAGTTCTAGAAGATGCCCCTCAGGGCCTCCAAGAGAAATTTTGTCAGGTGGAACAAGACTTCTTTCAGGTCCTGGAAGAGGGGTGGGAGCTCCTCTCAAAACTGAGGATTTAAGGTCAGTGAAGTGTTTTCAATAAAAATAATAACACAAAAATTTAAAGTTATAGTTTTTCCTTCTTTGTAGAAGAATATGATAAAATATGAACAAGAAAGGCAGCTTTTGGTGTATGATTATGGAAGCATTTTTTTAATGTTATTTTTGAGGGAGAGGGCTGTCAGAAATTCATAAGCCCCTCCTTGGCTCTCCAAGCCCGGGACTGATGTACCTGCTGAACACACACACACCCTTATCAGTCCTGGACACCCCTCTGCTTTTCCTGCACCCTGCTACCCCACAGATTATCCTGTTCAGAAGGGTGTGTGGTGGGGAGAAAAGGGAGGGAAAGCAGTCAACATCTGTCAGCCTAGGTAAAAATGTTTAAATCTGCATCAGACTCAAGGATCCATTTATGGCCATTATAATTCTAGCAACTGGCAGTCCCAAAAGTCCCCTCAAAACTGTTTCTTTGATGTTGTAATGCAAAATACCTACAAGCTCTGGCTTCAAATAAAATCCCCAATTAAAGCTGCAACCCTAAACATACTTTCCTGGAGATAAGATCTCATTGAACACAATGAGGGTGCACTGCAAATTCACTTTTGTTCAGGCCCAGCCCAAGATAGTTGGATATCTAAGACAGAAAATCAAAATCTCTTAACTGGTGCCCCCAACTGCAAATGAGTCTTGGACACAATACCCTGGAAAGCTGTTGTTTAGAAGCATAGTGGACTCCTGTAGTCTTGCACAACAGCAATTTGCCCCTATGGTTGTTCTCTGGGTGTGTAACTACAGGGGAGTGGGGAGGGGAGAATGCCCTCTCCCCAGTTTTCAATCAGTCCCCACATAGCATTGCAGAGACTGAGAGACTGAAAAGCATCCATGCCTAGAACTCTTCTATTTTTTGTGTTCATTCATTCTCTTGGTAATTTTGACTGCCCCTTTCCTTTGGATGCCTACAATGTATTTCTAAATGCTCAACTGAAGTTTGAAGTGACTTCAATGCTAGAAATTTGAGGACTGAAGGAAAATTTCATGTGGGGGCAATGTTCTCATCCCCCCCACTACATCCCTGGGGATGGGCCTGTTTGGGCTTGGTAGAGGTGTTACAGTATTCTGATCCCCCTCATGCTCCTACCTCCATAAGCTCCATCAGCCCTAGGCAGCATAACCAATTGGTGAGGGATTATGGGAGCTACAGTTCCAAAATACCTAAAGGACCACAGTTTCCATCCCTGGAGGCATGCAATGATTTACGGTAAGATGGAACTTGCATTTACTGCAAGACAGAACTCATGCAGCCTTCCAGATGTGGTTTGGCTGTAATTCCTAGCATCTTTCATCACTTGCAGTGCTGGACAGAACTGGTGGAAATTGCAGTCCAACAACATCTGAAGGACCACAAAATTTCTGCTACTGGTCTACTGTATACAGCTGAATTTTCCATTTTAATGTCATACATGGTACCATCTTGCATTTCATGATCTTCATGACCCACTATTTAATTCTCGCACCATCACTTTCTTATGCCTCTTGTTGCATAAACAGGGCTAATGGTGAGGTGGGATGGCAGATATCTGGATAAACCTTGAGTCTAAAGCAACGTACTCTCCAACATTGTACAGTGGAAAATTTGGACACATGCAGCCAAGGAACATCAGAATGTGGTCAAGATGGGAAAAAATATTAAGAAGGAATAAGAAACGTGCTAGGAGAGGCTGCAGCAATTTGTTTGTGTAAGAGTCCACAAGGAAGTGCAAGATTAACTGAGTCTGCAAACTACTTCTGTACTTTGAACTCAGTTTGTAGCAACTGAATATAAAGAGGGAAAGTGAGAGAAAGAGAGAAAAACTGGGACATTTTAAAGGCAGCTGAAAGAGAGGAACTGCAGATGATTGATTGGGACTGTCCCTGCCAAACTGGGAGAGCTGCATGGTATGAAGCAAAGGTTCCTAGACATAGACACTTGTTAATTTTGTTGACATATAATGAGAGCATTTGCACATTAAAAAACCCTAAGAAAAAAATTGTTAAATGATACAGATATTCAAAGTATGTCTCGTTCTTTGTGCCTTCAAATGGAGTCCAACATATGGCAAACATATCACAGGACTGTCATGGCAAGATTTACTCAGCGGAAGCTTGCTCCAGCCTTCCTCTTAGGCTGAAAGAATAAAAAAGAGTGTGATTTGCACAAGGTCACCCAGTGGCTTTTCATGACTTAGCAAGGATTCATACCCTGGCCTCACAAAGTCCCAGTCATGCATTGAAACTACTACACCATATACTAGTGCATCATTCCACTTTCAGATGCTTTCTTTTAAAACTAATATAGCTGTACCTGGCATAATATAGGGCATCATGTGCCCTGCTGGGATTGCAAGCATTGATTGCAATTTGGAGCTTGGAGTGGCAGTGTTCCTCTCAGATGATTCAGCTACACGGTATTATTTTAGGAAAAGATATTGCGTTGTTTTACATGTGAGTGTTGAGTGGCTGAGGGAGTGAAAGGAGGGAGGGGCCCTTGTGAGGATGAGGGTGTAGATGCAGATTGAGTGGCCAAAGTGGATTGTGAGGTGGAGAGGGAATTGGCTGAGGGAGTGAGAGAAGGGAGGGGATTGGTTGGGTATGTTTCCTAAGCAGCCAATCAGCACACTGGGACAGGAAACATACCCAAGTGTGACACACACACACACACACACACACACACTGTATATTTGTTTGGGTCACAGGTTTCGAGACCTGGAAATGTCCATGACCTCTCTAGACCCCATGCTTGCACATGAGTACATCATCAGCTCAGAACAAGATTTAAGTCATCTGAGCCCATGGAAATGTGTAGGCCATTATAAGTCAGTTGCTCCTCTGGAGTGTCTTAAGTTTGTTCTTATAGGGCCTAAATGTGCCAGATCCTGCCTAATTTTGGATGCTAAGTAGGCTCAGCCCTGGATAGTACTTGGATGGGAAGCTGCCAGCAAATACCAGGTGCTGTAGGCTATATTTCAGAGGAAGGAACTGGCAAAACCACCTCTGAGGATTCCTTGCCTAAGAAAACCCTATGAAATTCATGGGGTCACCATAGGTCAACAGGCGACTTGAAGACATATAGAGACACAAGATCTGACCTTGGTCCCTTTTCCTCAAATGCTGCAGGCTAAAACTTCCAGAGCATGGGGAAAGGTGCCTTTTTGGGGACTTTACCTCTCCCAGAATCCCCCAACTACGTGGCAGTCCAAAGAAGAAGAACCTTCCCCAAGCCCAGAAGGACTACCAAGGAATATTCCTTGCCTTAAAAACAACAACAACACACCTGTGAAATTCATAAGCATCTGGAAAATCCTCCCATACACATACTCTCAATCAATTCTTCTTGATGTTTTGTGACTTCCCCAACCTTTAACCTTGAGAGATATTCTCTCAAGGTTAACGTAGCACTTGTTCTCTTTAACCTCCACGTTATTGGACTGCAGCTCCCAGAATTCCTGAACATGGGCTATATTGGTTAGGTGTGATACATTTGGTATGGATACATTTCACCCAATAATATTGTCACCCACAGGTGGGGAGCATAGGGTCCTAGATGTTAATCCACAACTACTATCAATCTTAGCCCCCAGGACCAAGGATGAGGGAGGACATCCATGACCTTCCTGCTTTGGTGACCCTCCTGCTTTGTGCAGGAGATGAATCCACATCTTTTCCGTGCCTACCTAAGCCACTTGTCTTAATGCAAATTAGTTCCATGTACCCCATCTCAGAGAGCTAAAACTTTGCTTTAAAAGGAAGAACTTACATCATAAAAAGCAAAAGTGGTTTTGCTTTGGGTTCTATGAGGCTGTGCTGGGAATGTATAGGAGCAAATGGAGAAGTTGAATTACCAACTGGTATGTTAGTAAAAGACGTTCTTACATCGGAGATGTTTCATAACTTTGCGAATACAGAGGCAGAAATGTATGTAACTGAAAACCATTTGGGGTAAAGTTGTGGAAAAGTATACCGTCCCTGGGTGGGCTCGAACCACCAACCTTTCGGTTAACAGCCGAACGCGCTAACCGATTGCGCCACAGAGACAGCTGACACAGAACTGTCTTTTATTGTGAGACATTCACCAGCGCAGCAGTTTGCGGAATTATTCACAAAAAAACCCATTTTTTATGCTTGTTAGCAGTCATTAAAATTTCCCCTGCATAAATTTATGCCCCGGCTCCTTTCCTGTTTAGAAAATTGGTGTCAGGGCTAAAACGTTATTATTTCATTGATTCCCGTGCCAGTCCCGTTGCTGTCTTGTATTTTTATAAATGATTTAGAAAGACCTTTTTTAAAAAAAATCAAGCAAAAGGTATCATTAGCACATTTCCGGAAATTTTTCTTCTCGGCTAATTTTCGCATTATGTTTTCATCTGCATTTAGGTTATTGGCCTTTTGAAGTTGTTCTATAGGAGGAAAAATGTAAAAAAAAATATTTTTGAAAAATAGGGCTCGTCCGGGATTTGAACCCGGGACCTCTCGCACCCGAAGCGAGAATCATACCCCTAGACCAACGAGCCAGCTTCAGAAGACAGCCTTCCCTCATTCACCTTTCACAATTGCAACAGGATATGTGCTCATTGTATCTATGTGTGTTCTCTTCCATTTCTGATCATACCTGGTTTCATGAAGATATGTATAAAAATAATAATATAGTTTTCGGATTTCCCCCCCCCCCGCTCAACGCAGCTACTGTCGCTTTTTTAATTTGTTAACGTCCTTTCAGCATTTCTTTCGTCACGTTGCTCCTCCCATGCAATGCATCTGACTTTCAGAAATCGAGCTTTAGAAAATTCTTTTCATTCTTATTCTTGCACAGAGAAGGAGAAATAAGAAAATCCACCCTAGCTGCTGGAAAGCTCTCTCTTGCTTCAGGTTGAGATGCTCCAGGGCTCCTTTAAACACTGCGAAGAAAAGATTTCAGTAATACAGCAACCCTTATTGATGATGCTCTATCTTTGATTAAGACTTCGGCACTCCACCTTCTTCTCAAAGCTCTGCCCGAGAACGTATGAAAGTCACACTAAGGAAAACAGTGTCTCTGGGAATGTGCAGAGTGCATTTCTCCCCATCTGCCAAAGCAACCATTATTCATCGTCGTCTGTACTGGGCATAATTGGAACTCAGATTAAACTGAGTTCGGAGATGTTTGCCCTGTAAACATTACACACACACACACAGACACAGATATCGACACCCAATAGTTAAACCTTCCTAACATTAGAATAAGAGTGAGCTGATGGGGAAGCAAAAGGTAGAAAGAGAGAATGCTTCTGAATAAAGTAAAATTTGAGTCTCCCTACTGGAAAAATAATGAGAATATACGTACATCCTAAGTAACCTAAGAAACCTGACTTAGAATACAGCTATATGGAAGACGTTACTAAGCAGTTCCTCGTTAGTATAGTGGTAAGTATCCCCGCCTGTCACGCGGGAGACCGGGGTTCGATTCCCCGACGGGGAGAACAGCTACTTTTTAAATTCAAATCTTCTAGTTTTTCTATAAGAAGATCGCTTCTTATTTTTTATCCATCCATCCATGCCATGCCATGGCGATTTTTGTGTCTTGGTTTATCCATAGCTTGTGTATGTGTACAACGTCCTTCCTATCCATGACTCTCTCTCAATGATGCAAGTTCTTATGCTTAACCCACTCCCCTCTTCCACTGCAAAACTTCTTTTGTCTCAAAATATGATCGCCTTTGACTTGTTATCTATGGGGAAAACTTTCTTGCTCATTCTGCTGAACAAGTCTCTGAACATTTAAGTCTCACTGGACTTTATTTTAGTTTCAGATTAAGAAACCCCACAATAACAGGGCCTTGCTGTCCACAAGTAATTATATTACAAATGTTGAGAGACAGCAGAAGACATAAAAGAATCAATAGAATGGCATGCTTTAAAGAAAAACCCACCTTTAATCATTTTGAAGTATGCTCTTTTTTGCATATGCAAATAGTCAGTCAGACCAGGGCAAAATGATGTAGCAATAGTGTAATGAAGCCAGTGTTGTTGATCCAAGATTTTTTTATTAGTACCATCTATCATGTTTTGGACACCATCTGCCTCCCTTCAGTTCTCACAATAGCCGAAAGGGAAATTGTTATTCCTAGAAACAGTGAATTGTCACGAGCTATACCTGTGGTATAGCTTGTTGGTAACTGCTGTCAAGTCGACTTCAACTTATAGTGACCCTATGAATGACACCCCTCCAAGTGGAAGTTGGTACAGGTCACCCCCTGTATCCATGGAACCAATATCCGCGGTTTCAGTTATCTGCAGCTGAAAAAAACAGGGACACATACCATAGAGTCACATTGGAAAATGCCTAAAGAGGTGTCCTCTCTAGGAATTACTAGGTCCTCCAACGCAACTCTATGTTATGTTTGTACCAGAATTCCTTTATTTTAATAGGGTTCACTATTATCCGTGGTTTCTGGTATCTGGAGTAGGTCCAGGAACTGAACCCCCATGGATACAGGGGGTGACCTATAATTCCTTTCTCCCTCTGTAGTGCTCTCAAAGTTTCCAAGACGTATCGTCTCTGAAGCCCCCTTCCCATAGCCATTCTGTGCCTTGTGGGGAGTGGGCAGAATTGGAGAATTGTTTGGTTGTGCCCCTGTACCAAGGTGCAAAATGATTACATTAGCGCTAAGACCTATGAAAGACTTCGGATAATAGTGGTGATGTAATAATTTTGCATCTGGCTACAGGAACATAGCCAAATGCTTCTCTGATTGTGCCTCCTCCCTGAGAGGCACAGAATGGCTGTGCAGTTCTGGGTGGGGGGGCTTCAGAAGTTATACGGTAAGTCCAGGGGAGTATATGGCCCAGCCTAGCATAGGTCCACCTGTGGTGTTCTGTGCTATACAGGACTGCAGCCAAGAAGCATGGGAAGTGGTTTAAGAGCAGCCAATTGCTAGTTCATGGTGAATGGACTTTTGAGTGAAGGTCACCTGATGTATCCAAAACTCCAGTCTTAAAGAGACTACTGTCAATTTGCTTCCATTTGAATTCAAGGTGCTGGTGATAATAGTCAAAACCCAAAATAGCCTGGAACCTCAATACTTGAAGAAGCACCTCTGCCTGTATTTGGTCACCAGAGAATTGAGATCTGACAGTGCTTCAGCAGTGTAGACAAATACAATGGCAGAGGCATATGCATTTCTGTAACCCTCTTGACCTTCTACATCTGCTTTAACAAGTGAATAGATTCATATGCTTTTATCTTGTTCTAGTGATTGATTCGTTTTAATTTGGACTTGTCTAAATGGTTTATTTTCTCTCTTTGGCAGCCAGAGATGTAATGCTAAAAGGATGCAATAATATAACATTTAAAGAAATGAATAAACGTGTGTTTTATGGGACACTTTCCGAAGGGGCAGCAACCTCTTACAGCAGAAACCAGAACGAACTCAAGAGAATTTTTAAAAATAGGGTAGTGAAAAAAAGACCTGGAGTTGATGTTGTGAAAAATTAGGTTCCACCGAGATTTGAACTCGGATCGCTGGATTCAGAGTCCAGAGTGCTCACCATTACACCATGGAACCCACCCTGTTTGTTGATTTGCACTTAGCATTTAAAAAGGTCCCGTGTTCCATTTAAAAAACTGCAGTAAGGGAAAGATCATTTTCTACAATGATCTGCTATCTCTGAATAAGCCAGAGCTGAGGATTTTATGACCTTTTACCTGCTGGTGAGGGATTTTGGGAGTTGCAGTTCAACGGCCTTTGGAAGATCCACAAGATCTTCGGCCTTTGGAAGATCCACTGGACAGTTTAGACCTGTTGCAATCCGTGTCATACAAACCTTCCTTTAAATTAACCCCGATTTACTCAGGGGACTTTCTTCTGAGCAGAAAGGCAAGATTGTACCATCAACCCTCTCGGCTACAGGACACATTTTAAGCAACAATTTTGTTGCGGCAAAGTAACAATGCTGAGGATTTGTGTGTCCTGGAATTTAAAAAGTTGACCTCTTTTGAAACCTGAGAGTTCGGTGAGGGGAAAAAAAAAATGAGGCACCACTGGGATTCGAACCCAGGATCTCCTGTTTACTAGACAGGCGCTTTGACCAACTAAGCCATGGCGCCCTTTTCCTCCAAGTAGTTTGAAGGACTATCTGATGATCTCAGCAGGTCTAGCCAGAAATCCATTGTTTCACTTTTAATTACATTTGTCTCTCCGTATCCACGGATTTGGTATCCACGGATTTAAGTATTCAAGACTTAAAAATATCCTTAAAAAATAATAATCCCAAAAGCAAACCTTGACTTTGCCATCTTATCTAAGGGACACCATTTTGCTATACCATTGCATATAATGGGACGGATTTTGGTATCCACGGCGGGTCCTGGAACCAAACCCCAGCGGATATGAAGGGATAACTAGAGAACAAGGAAATGTTCTCCAATATTTCAGAAATTGTCAGGCATTTAAGACCTCTTCATTCAGCACTAGTCCTTCTCTTAGTCTTTCAGGATGCATAACACCAATATAAAACTTTCCCCCATCACCACAGCCTCTTCCTCCTCCTCATTATTATTACTATTAAAGCCATTCATAATTTCCTTCCTCCCACCAGAGTTTCCACAGCTATGTGTAATAAATTAGCAGTATAGAAACAGAACAGATACAAAATATTCTTTTTGAAAAGAATAAAAGCAGTTTTAAAAGCCAAGGTCAGCAAAATAACCCAATTTTTAGCTGAAAACTTTATAGGGATGGAAGTTTTCAACAGGAACTCTACAACCAACACGAATGGTGCTCAGATATAAATGGGAAGCCAGTGTATTTGGTTCAGGAGCAAGTATATATGGTCTCTAAATTGCATGCCTGACAACAGTTTGGCCACTGCACTTGCTGTAGCTTCAGAATATTGTCAAGGGCAGCCCCATGTAGACAGCATTACAGTAGTCTAAAAAGGAGACAATTAAAGCATGGGTTATTGTGTCCAAATCCAGTTTCCCTAGGAATTGTGTGTGTGCGTGAGGCTATCACACCAGCCAAAACTTGGCAAAGACACTCACAAAGATCACAGCAACCATAATGTACAAGGCTTCCTCAGGAAGGCAAACACGCCCAAGATGTAACATTTTACTTGTTCAGAGTGGTGAGAATCTTGTAGCACTGTCACGTTTTCAAAATAGCAACAAGGGAGACCCAAAATTAATGACATTGAGGGTTGGTAATTAGGGAGTAGCTATTAACAGGTTTGTATTCTACCTCCATACCAAATGAAAATATTGATTTCAGTTAACTTAGCCATCCATTTTCCCATAAAATCAATGTATCACCCACATTTATAAATAACATTTCTGTCTTTATGAAGGGCCCATAGCCCATAAAGTGGGACTTTTTTTGGTGGGGCGGGGAGACATCTCAATTCTGTCTAAAACAGTGGTTCCCAAACTTTCATCCTCCAGATGTTTTGGACTTCATCTCCCAGAATTCCTGACTCTTGGCCAAGATAGCCATCGGGGAGATGAAGTCCAAAACACCTGGAGAACCAAAGTTTGGGAATCTCTGATCTAAAAGGAGAAGTTTCCCAACCCTCAAATAGGGATCATCCCTTATATTAAGGGACATTTGCCAGTCCTATATGGGACAAGCTTTCTTGCCCTCAAATAAGGGACATCCCTTCTAAAAAGAGACATCTGTTGGCTTTTGAAAATGGTTGTCATGGGTGAATAACTTGCAGCCATCCCTGGGAGTTGTTGGAGTCCAGCTCCTATCAGTCTTCATCATTGGCTGTGCTGGCTAGATAGGTGTTTCAAGCCAACAACATCTGGAGGAGCCACTAGTTGCCCAGTCCTGAGTTCAGTGCACAAATTGGAACTCCCTTATGAGGGAGGTTAGAATGGCTCCCTCCTTCCTTTCCTTCCAGGGGCAGGTGAAGACTTCTTTATTCAGACAAGCTTTTAAACCTGAAGGCTGTTAAGGAAAGGGCTATAAGAGCTATATTTAAACTGTATCATTTAACTTGTTCTAAATATTTTTTTAAATGTATGGTTTTAATATGGTGAACAGTTTTATTCTGTTTTAATGTTAACTTTTTGCACGTTTTTATCCTGGAAGCCAACTTGAGTCCCAGTCTTGGGGAAAAGGCAGCATATCAATAAAGATGATGATGATGATGATGATAAGGAAGAGGAAGAAGACTGTGAGAAATCTGACTCTACTACATACACCACAGTATTAACCATCATCCTGCTTTGATCAGTTGAAGAAAGAAAGTGGCAAGAGACACACATGATCCATTTCTGATCCAAACCTCAGGAAGAAGGCTCGAAAATACTCCATAGGGAAGGCAGCCTATTCCTTCACTTTATCTCCCCCCCCCCTCTGTTTTGGAAAAATCATTAGTGCCTCCTCCAGAGGTATGACTATGCCCTGCAAGCGATGCTCTTCCTACTGTAGACCAAGGCCTCTGCTGCAAAGAAGCAGGGCAGAGCCACTTGTTACAAAGAATTCTGAACAGAACCAGACCTGACGGATCCATACACAGCTCATCTTTTTCAGGGCCCATCAGATCTAGCAGAGGAAGGGAGATTGGGATTAGGAGGCAGCTAAAGTCCAGCCTTGTGGTTTGGTTGATCTCCTCCTGCACCTAAGTAAGGGCTTCTTGTTTCTTGGAGGGTTGTTTGTTTGTTGTTCTCTTCAGGAACAAAAGTGGCTGTCCAAATCCACACTGTACAAATAACCCAGTTTGAAACTGGATTATTTGCCATGGCTCCTCCTTATTCAATCCTGGGATTTGTAGTTTTACAAGGTCTTTAGCCTTCTCTGCCAAAGAGTGATGGTGCCTCACCAAACTAGAAATCCCAGGATTCCATAAGAAGGAGCCCTGGCAAATAATCCGGTTTCAAACTGGATTATTTGTGTAGTGTGGATTTGACCCCTGTCTCTCTCTAGAATGTGTGTAGCAGGAGAAATCGAGCAAAAACGAAGAGGAAGGGTAAAAGGAAAAGGGGGAAATTTTGGAAGCTGAAGAAAGATGACAGGAGAAAGGTATAAAGGTACTTGTCTTCAAAAACCCGGATGTCGCTGACATTTAAGAAAGGAAGTGGAGACTGCTTCCTATAGGTAGTCGTGGCCGAGTGGTTAAGGCGATGGACTAGAAATCCATTGGGGTCTCCCCGCGCAGGTTCGAATCCTGCCGACTACGGATTTATTCTTTAAATCTTTTGATTTCTTGAGAACAATGATTCTTCTATATTCTGTTCCTTATCTAGCTCCCCACCGTCGCCACACAGTTTTAAATAGCGTACCCTTTTAAGAATTAAACATTAAGAATTTCCATTTCTTATTCAAACCCCTTCATCCACATAGGTAATTCCCTCTGTATATTTTTCAATGAAGATGGGCAGGATTGTCATTTCCCTCCAGGCACACACCTCTTCCAGGTACTGCATGAAGAATAATTTCCTGAAATGACAGGAAAGACTGGCTTAGGTAACAAGACATTGATGGATGGAATAAAAAGCCAATATATTAACATACTGTGTATGAGCCTATGTTGTACATTTTTATTTCATTTTTTAAAAACAGTTTCCAAGGGCTTCCTCGTTAGTATAGTGGTAAGTATCCCCGCCTGTCACGCGGGAGACCGGGGTTCGATTCCCCGACGGGGAGACATATGTTTTTCTTTTAAGTACTTTTTAAAAGTACTATTGAAAAAAACAATATTGAAAGAAGAGTTTACAGGCGTTTTAAATAAAAACAATCCTATTGGGTCATCAATTATTGTGGACTTAAACCCCCTTCCTTCAGTAAAAACGGTTAGTTTTATGAATTTGGGGCAATTCATGCATATTATACAGCCTGAAAGATTTTGTGAAACAGTCAAGATTGCATCCACGCTCTTGCAGCAGTTTGATAAGACTTTGCTTGCCATGTCTCCACTGTCCTAGGGAAGCCTGATATTTTTAGTTTGGTGAGCACTTAAGATTCTCTGGTACAGTGCAACTCAGTGGTGGTCCCTGGACTGGTGCTAGTCCCTGGCAAATTTCCAGAGTGGGGTGGGAATAAACAATTGCAATTTGTAACCAATGGACACAAATGTGGTGCCAGTCCCTGGCACATTAGGAAAGAAATATGATTGCTGGCCTCCCACATCAGATGGCCTGAGAAGCACTGCTGTAGTACACTCACCTCAACTACAACCATAGAGCTTTCTGGCAGAGAATTCTAAGTCCCTCAGTAAACTGCAGAGCCCAGAATTCAACAGAATGGAGCAATGATAAAGCGGTATCAGGGTACTATAAACTGTGTGGTGTGGGTACACTCTGCATATTACACAAACACTAATTCAGGCAAATATAGAATAATCTGCATCTCTCAAAATATACACTTATACATGGACTTTGGGAGTCAGTCAGTGTGGTGTAATGGTTTGAGCGTTGGACTAGAGTGTGAATTCAGCCATGGAAAGCCACTGGGTGCCCTTGGGCAAGTCAAACTCTCTCAGCCTAAGAGGAAGGGAATAGCAAATCCTTTCTGAACACATCTACTGATGGACTTTTCATAGTTTTGCATCACCAAATCAAATGTCACCACACCCTCGAAAGTCCATGTGTTGTTATGTACTTTCAAGGGTGGGATGACATTTGTGGTCTCTGATAGTTCTATGCAAAACTCCAGTTGTTTTTTCTTTAATTCTAAGAATATATTTTGTGGTAAACTGCCGGGGGGGGGGGTCCATTGTAAGACAGGATTTTTAGTAAACAAAAATAAAAGGGATTTGGGCATTTCTGATAACTATAGCAACCATTCTTAAAGGCAGTAGTTGGGATTTACATAATCCTTCCTTCTCTTGCTGTGTTAATTTCACTTTTATAATGAGATAGAAACAGTTGATGCAATCAAGGATAGGAATCCAGACCACAAAAGGTAAAGTAAAGCCCAGTTATTCTGATTACTTTTCATTATAGCTCAGTTCTTTTCAATTAGACTGTACTGTTTTTATTAGCTTTTTAATTGCATTTTATTCTTTTGACATGAGATTGGGAGTGTTTTAATATTGGGACTAGTTCAACTCTATTTTAATGTTCACTTTTTGTATGTCTTTAACTGTTTTTCTCTTTTAAACTCCAAGCTGCCTTGACTCCCAGTTTTGGGAGGAAGACAGGATACAAATAAATATAACAGCAACCACTACTACAAATATAAAGCACTGGCCTACAGTCTAGTTTCTAACTCATTACCCCATGTCCTCTATACATTTACCCACAAGGCCTGCATTTTGTGCTTTTTTGTTGGCCCAGTAAAGGAACAGGGAGCAGTTATCCCATGGGGAATAACTTGTTCTGTAACCTACAGATGCTGGTGGCTTTCTACAAGTTAGTGGGCCAGTGAACCTGCCTCGGTTTTAGTCTAAACTTTAAATGAGCTACTGCCAGTAAAAAGGTGGGTATAAGCCCTAAATGAGGAAGAGCCATGTTAAAGAAAACAGTTTGCTTAGACATGGAAAATGTTGCAAACTCCTAGTCCTTTCAAGCTAAGTTAAGCATGTACAAAACATTATGAGCCATGTTCAAAAACATCTGGACATGTTATGCTGATACTAGCTGGACTCGGCATACCATACACCATTAAAAAATGCCCCAATAATGCCTGGTAGACCTCACACCTGGTTGCCTGGGTCCTGTCACAGCGGCAGCAGTGGCGTGCCACCACCGCCAGTTGACTGCCTGGTTCTTGTCCCAATGGCAGCAGTGGCACCACCCACCACCGCCACTGTAGCCAGTTGACTACGTGGGTCCAATCGCAGGGGGGGAAAATATTACTTTGCAGACTTAAATCATAAGTAGGAATTGTGCAGCCCTGAAACATTGGTGAATTAGAAAGGCCTGCAGCCTTAGTTACTACAGTATAGACAAAGTAACACATTGTTTGGTCACTCCCAGTGTGCAGATGGGCCATGTGTGGCAGGAGTGAATTGTGAGGAGTGAATTGTGAGGAATTTGCATGAGGGTGGTGATTGGCTGAAGGAGTGACAGGAGCAGCCAATCAGCACACTGAAACAGGCAACATATCTAAACCCATTGTGCATAACCAACAGGCAACATACCTACATACCTAAGTCCATTGTCCATACCCAAGAGTTTTATAGATATGGATGACAACAGTGAGATAACACAGGAATAAGATAAAAGGAACAAACGTGACGCACATCATTTGGGAATGCGTAATGCTTGCTCCTTATTGGTGAGCTTGTATGCATGTCACAATCTTTCGTTGCGCAGTTGCTGCCTGCCACTGCATCTGTTTTGTAAGAATTCTATTTCAAGTTGTTTTCATTCCTTGCTCAGTGTTGACCCCTGGGTCACCAACTCACAGTCCAGCTGGCTCTATCTTGTTACATTAATGCCTGAATTCATTCTACTATTAGACTGCATTCATGAACCTAAAAGGGTTTTTAAAAATTCCCCTTCACTCCTTTAGCAAAAGCTGAAATATTTATGCATGATGATCTGAAGAGAAACCAGAATGTCCCTTCACTCCTTGAAAGTTCAGACTAAAAGCCAGGGTGGTTCCACCACCCCATTGGCATGGAAGCCACCAGCTGCCCATCACTGCAACATAACTCAGTCAACTGGGGTCTTTCCCTACTTTATTTTCAGCTGAATCCAAAACAATGAGGTTAGAACAGGAACAAATCCTATGCCTCAAATCCTTTCACCAATTACTAACTTCTTGTACCACAAGAAAGCAATTTGTACATGTTACTAGTACCTATGGAGGCCTGATCGTCAATAATGATACTTTCATTTCTTTGGAGTTTGTTTTATCCAAATCTGTACATGGTACAGTGAATTGTTAGATTGTTCAATACAGTTTTGGAATGTTTGCAGTAGTTAGAATCTTCTTAGTGAATTACAATGGTGTTGCCTTATTCCAGAACTGTGTAGTTCCAGGCCTCTGCAAGGGTTCTTTTGGTGCCAGACATTAACACACATTACTGTCATAGCATAAGTTTTATTTGTGATAAATGACGCAGAAGATGGTGCACAGCACAGAAGCATTCCAGTCCTTTTACTGATGGGGTCCAGCACCCCTCACAGCCAATGGTAGAATTGGACCCTGTGACATTGGCATTACCAAACTGGCCCCACAGTTCACAGTTCTGGCTGCCTGTCCCTGCCACTCCACTCTAGGTCCCCCTCTAGTATCCCTTTTTGGATTGGGTCCTGAGTCTCCAGATGACCCTCTCAGTAGATAGATTTATATAGTACTGTGTATTCTTTTGGTTAGTGTGACCACCCCTTTATCATAAGGGGAAAAATTCAAGATGAGTCAGTGAAACAACTAACAGAAGAACTTATTTGGTTTATTATATCAAGGTAGTAACAAATCCCAAAACTATATAATACTGAATAACAACATTGGCTCTTTCATTTAGTGACAGACATGTTACTTAGATTTTCCTTCGTTTTTTTCCGGGCTGTGAGGCCATGTTCTGGAAGAATTTATTTCTGACATTTTGCCGGCATCTGTGGCTGGCATCTTCCCCTTATTTCTCTGAAGATGCCAGCCACAGATGCAGGTGAAACATCAGAAATAAACTCTTCCAGAACACGGCCTCATAGCCCAGAAAAAACCGAAGGAAAATCTATGGATACCAGCCATGAAAGCCTTCGACTTCACAGACATGTTACACTCAGACATCTACTTTCTCTCTAGTCTCTCTCAACTGATTCATACCTTTCTCTCCTAACAGTTCACTCCCAACTCTCTCACACACCTGACTCATCCATCTGCTTTCTCTCAACTGACATTCTCTCAGGCTCACTCTCACAGAGGCCCCTCTCATCACAGCTTCCTGTGTTAGGATTGACTGCTTCTCATGCATGCCTTTGAATATAGCTCTTCACAGACCCCCCAACAAATTCTACTCAGACTTATCCTTTCGACAAGCAACCAAATCAAATCCTTGTTGATGACTATATAGGGCACCTGGGTGCATGCCTTCCCAGTTGTGCAAGGCAAATGGAAGATGGCTCCTCAAAGGTAATATAGTGCAGAAGCAAACAAAGAAAATTGAAGTGTGCCAAATGTTAACATGGCAGCTAAAGCTGATGAGATTCTCTGTCCCAAATCCCAGGTTCTTCTGTGTTTCCCAGGTCTCTTTAAAAAAGAATGAACTGAAACCCACAGTGGATGGGCCTGGGACCCACAACTTTTAAAATGACAGTTCCCAGAACCATGGCCCTCACATCCTGAAGTGGTCCCCCAGGCCAGGATCTTTGGCAGGCCCCCTACCTACTGCTAAATGATGACACCAAAGTAATATTTATATTTATATTTATTTTTAAAAAACGAAATACATAATAAAAACTTACAGTAATATCATGCCTGGGGGCCCTTCTGATCCTTGGCCGCCAAGCTAGAGCTCTTGTGGGGGCCATGCCCAGAACCCCCATCCAGCATAGGCACTGTAGTGATTCTGGATTCTGGGAGCTGCAGTCCAAAATTTGATTTCTCCCAAATTCTGCCTGAACCAGAGGTGGGTAGGGCCACAGCAGACCTCTTACCTGCCTCCCCTTCCAACCCAGCAGGATGCGGAGGTGGGGAGGAAGAACAGTTCCCCCCAACTCTGAACAATTTGCTCTCAGAGGTGTTAGGCACATTGTTTTCCCTCTCATCTTCCCCTATCTTCTAACTGCAAAAATATATTATGTATTGCTGACAACTGTTTTCTGCACTTGCAACCCAGTGCTGTGGTTAGCACACAAACAATTCATCCCAGTTTTATTTCCACAACTTCCGGAGGTGTACAGTATTAGGCTGATTATTAATGCTGATTGGCTCAATTATCTTTGGAAGTGGACGGTTAAGCAGCGATTTCTGCCCAGCTATATTACTTTTACTTTTCTCCTAATTCAAGAAGGAAATAGAACTTTTCAGGCATTCAGTAATAAGAGGAAGTAGCAACAACCACACCTCGAAATCATGTTGATGTGCACGTGCAAAAACAGAAATTGCCCAAGAGAGATTCATTTTGAAGGCCAGTAGTTGCAAACCCCGTTCCAAGCGAGGACGAGGTGGCCGAGTGGTTAAGGCGATGGACTGCTAATCCATTGTGCTCTGCACGCGTGGGTTCGAATCCCACCTTCGTCGATATCGGTTTTTTTTTTACTCCAAAGTCTTTCTCTTGGCATATTCGTCCTGTAATACATTTGTGCACAGAAAACAAGCGTGCTAAGGATTTTGCACACAACGCCTAACGTCAAATGTGAAAAGTAGCTGGGATTTTTTTTTCTAACTTTGCAAACACGTTCATAGGCAGTCACCTATGCTGAAGAGAGGCCGGTTGTGTGCATACACTTTCCTCTGGTTTTTGAACAGCAATTTTTTAAAATGGCTCACAGTTATTTTAAACATTATTTCTGTACATGAATTTCTTTTAAGTACTGTACAAAACGATTTTTCCGCCCGAGCAGGGACTTGAACCCTGGACCCTCAGATTAAAAGTCTGATGCTCTACCGACTGAGCTACCCGGGCTTCCGTGAATATTTCTTTACACAGCATATACCAAGATGGAATGAAGCCAAGAGTAAAGTATTTCGGTAATTGAACTACTGTACTGTATTTGTATTACGTTGTTTTCGGAGTTACTTTTGCCAAAGTATATCCAGAAGATAGAAGTGAGTTCCTCGAGAACTGAACTCGAAAAACTGAGTAGTTAAATGAGCTTGACTAATATTTTAAGAGCCCCTTAGCCTATTCAAAAGGATCCCCATCTATCTTAAGAAAAGGTAAACTCAACATACTTTATCTCCAGGGTCTATTCTACTTTCATTCCTCCCTCCCTCATGGGATGGGGAAAATGCCTCCAAGATGATAGGACTATCCTCTCTGGACCTGTACTTGACCTATCTAACCCACCCAGTAAAAACAGGTTTATTGAGCATCAGTGGCTTCCATTCTCTCCATCAGGCCTCATTGTGTATTAATATAGCCTCTAAACCCCTTGAGTCCTACAAAGTAATAGATGAGAGACTTTTTTAAAATGCATTTTCCTAGTGTGTTCCCTCCATTTCTTTCTGAAGTTACCTCTCATGTGTGCATATGCAAGCATGAGCTTTGTGCGTGCAAAGCCTGTACATTATCCGGGTTTATATACTTGGATTTAAAAACACTTTTTTTAAAAAAAATGCTGTAATTCTATAGTGTGAAAGAAATCTAGCTCATCACCAATGAATCCTGAGTAAACTTAGCATAAGAGGGAAGAAAAAACAAAGTAGTAATGAGTAAACACTTTCCCCCAGAGAATGATGTAAGAACAATGGTATACCCAAGGAGTAAAATGCAGTCCTAGGGCTACACACACACACATACACACAAGTTGTTCTTCCACCCCTCAATACAACCAGACCTCTTCTGGTCAAAAAAGGAGTGATTCTTCTCTCCTAGGGTGCATCTAATACTGTAGAAATAATGCAGTTTGACACCACTTTTAAGTGCTATAGTTCTATCGTATGGAACCCTAGGATTTATAGTTTTATAAGGTCTTTAGCTGTCTCTGCCAAGGGTGCTGTTGCCTCACAAAACTTCAAATCTGTAGAAAGGATGCATGGCAGTTAAGTGGTGTCAAATTGCATTATTTCTACAGTGTAGATGCACCTCCAGAAGACTTCCGAAGTACCAACTTACCTTTTAAATAGGTTGTGGCAATATTTAGCTTTTTAAAAAAGTCCTAGTTTTTCAAAAAGAGAAGAGAACTTCCAGACCCTACCCTTTGTGGGTTTTTTTAAGGTTTTTTCCCCCCAGTATTTATTTATTGGATTTATAGCCTGCCTTTCTCCCAAGATCTCAGATGTTTGGAAGATCTCAGGCCTAGAAAATTGCCCCTGTGACTCCATTGGGAAAATGTGCCCCTTTCGAGTTAAGAGTTCTTTCTGTAGCAGAGCAAACACAGCAATTTATTTAGAGAGATACAGCACCAAGCTGAGTCTAACATGCAGGCACAAGATCCACTAGCAAAGAGGCCGAATCAGCCTTAGCTTATATGGCACTATACATCATTCTTGCAGCAAATGAGCAATAGAAAAGGCTATGAAACAACCCAATAATGGACAAGCACTACTTCATACAAGTGATGCAGAAAGGTCAGTTGGTAACTATAAGGCCAAAGTAAGATAGATTATATCATACATCTTTTCATTGGTTCTCTTGGATTACAAAATCCATAAATAAGAATCCATTGGTAGATCTAGTTCCTTTCTTTTAACCGTCAATGGTCCACTTATATAGAGACTGCATACTACAAATCCAGAAATTTCTGAGGATTGGTATGTATATATTTATATATGTAATAGAATCTGTAACATTTTAATGAAAAGGACTTTAAGAGCTGCATGTGTGTAGTCTTAGACAATAGAGTAAATGCATTTGTTTGTTTTTAGAATAGACCCTAAAGAAGGCCAATTGGTGTCAAGGCCAAAACACATTGGACTTTTTAAGAAATAAAAGTCTGTGACCATCATATAAAATGTGGGGTTTGTCTCCTTTTACCCCTCCAAAGTAAGAAAGAACCATCCTGAAGGACTAACTTTCTTCAACTGTTTTTTTTTAAGCTACAGAGTTATTAAGCTCTTGGGAATCTCAAAGCTGGTTAAATACTGCCAGAACATTTTGGACCACCCATTAACTAACTTACGCTTTCTACTAATAACAATAATAATCTAAAATATGAAGAAAAGATTCATCACAAATAGAGTTTACTTGGTACATTCTTAATAATTTTCCAGTATAACTTAACATTTGCTGTTTGTCGATTGACTAATATATATCCAGTAGATTTGCTATATACAGTATTTTATTTATTCAGAGTATTTATACCCTGCTACTGGTTCTTCTCTCCCACCAAGGGCAGGGCGATGGCAGTTGGATTGGAAGGAAGGCCTTTCACCTGCTGCTGGGCCTAGGCCTGATGGAGTTCTCCCTGCTTCTTCATCTCTCCCTCCAAGGACAGGATGGCATTGTTATACACTGTTGTGTAGATTTTTCAAAGCCGCTATACTGTATATGGTAACATTTATGTTTCTATGGTGCTAGATTGCTCAGTTTGAATGGTGGACATCTGAACCAGTGTCACTAATGCCTCCATTTTTGACCCAAACTGGGGGCATATTTCCTTAATGCATGTCACCCTCATCCCTTGTATCTCACACTGGTGTTCTAACTGCTATCCTTATCAGCAGAAAACATCAAGTCGTCTGGGGACACAAGTTAGGATCTTTACATGTTTAACCTGTTTTTCCTTAAAACTAACTAGTTTGGGGTTTTTTAGCATGAGCTTTTGTGGCTGGCTATAAACCCACTTTTTTCATGATATAAATCCATGAAAGCTCATGCTAAAATAAAAACCAGTTAGTTTTAAAGGTGCTGCTACATCTCTTATTTTTCCCACTCCCTTCCCTCTTTTTTATGCTACAAGAGACTAACATGGCTACTTCTTTGAAAATTGCCTTTCCTTGTGATTCCTAAGAGTTCAATAATTCTGCAGCTTCCACAAATTTCCTTGGTTGGGGATATTTTTAATTCAGCATGGCTCTATAGTGTTTTGGCCTTATGGTCACCTCAGACCTATCCACATCAATTCAGTACAGTTTTCCAACCTAATCTACAAGAACACCAACCAGATCTTAACCTCTTTTAAACCCTTTGCTGTCCATTGACCCAGCTGCCTTCCTAGCTTGCTTCTGAGATGTATGTGTGTGCTTGTGCGTGCTAAATAGATTTAACTGTTTTTAATGGAATCTTATGGTTGCTTGCATGCTCGTTTTTCCTCCTTTATTTGGACAAAGATTTCTGTTTACAGAGTGAAGCCTACTAGTACCCTCAGTTCTCCTCCTTAACCAATTGATGCACGGCATTCAGTTCAGTGGCATCTTCTTTGGTTGGTATACATTTAACTGAATGCCTACTGTTATAATTTTCAGTAAACTCTTAAGACTTAAATTCAGTTGTGAGTCCCAACTAGATCATTAAATTAATAAAACTGACATAAGTGTTCACTTCTTAAATCCACATTTGATATCCTAGACTTCCTTTTGCTTTTGCTTTTACAGTTTGTAATATTTTCTCTGCTGTAATCAGCTGTGACTGAGTTGAACTTCAGAAGCAATTGTCTGCTCTCAAATGAAAACTTAATTGATACCACTTTGGGAATTTTTCTAAGCATGAACAGCTTCTTTGCAAATGAATAGGCTGTTTCTAAAGATTTTGGACTCTCCTTCGTTGGCAGCAGTTAAACAGAGGTTGGATGGCCATCCCTCAGGCATACTGATAGTTCATCCTGCATGCAACAGGGGGTTGGACTAGGTGATCTTTAAGGTATCACCCCTCTTGTAGAACTGTATGGTTGCATGCATTTTTAATGTGGTTCAACAGTGGAATTATAGCTTTAAACCCAATTTGGAAGCAACTGCAAGGGAAGAGTGGAATTTACCTAGCGTTGCACCATAAACATGCCACTAGAACCAGGAATGTGAGATTTCAGGAGCATCCACACTGGAGAATTAATCCAGGTTGAAACTGGATTATTTGCATGGTTCCTTCTTATGGAATCCTGGGGTTTGTAGTTTGGTGAGGCACCAGCACTTTCTGGCAGAGGATAAAAGGCCTTGAAATCCCAGGATTCCATAGGAAGGAGCCATGCAAATAATTGTTTCAACCTGGATTAATTCTCCAGTGTGGATTCGCCCAAGACTGCTCATATCCTATTTGGGAGCAGTGAACTTTCAGAAACTACAAAGCAGGAAAATTTGAACAGGTCCAGGTAATAACTAGCTCTCTTGGTGAGGTTGTGGGCGGCTCTGAAAAGAGCCTTCGCATTCGCCTTGCTCTTATTTATTTCTTTGGCTTGTGGCTCTGGGTTTTCTTGGGCAGCAAGACGGGGGCGATGTTGGGCAAGACACCTCCTTGGGCGAGGATCACTTTGCCCAGGAGTTTGTTGAGCTCCTCGTCTTTGCGGATGGCCAGCTGCAAGTGGCGGGGGATGATGCGGGTCTTCTTATTCTCTCGAGCAGCGTGGCCGGCCAACTCCAGGATCTCAGCAGTCAAATACTCCAGCAAGGCAGCCAGGTAGACCGGGGCCCCGGCGCCAATGCGCTCGGCATAATTCCCCTTCCGCAGCCAGCGATGCACCCGACCCACCGGGAACTGCAACCCGGCTCGGAATGAGCGAGTCTTCGTCTTCGGTCCTGCCTTGCCTTCTTGCTTCATCCTTCCCATTCTCTCGGAAATCCCTATCAAGCAGCACCGCATCAAGAACTGGCAGCGGAGAAGCGCCTTCGCGCCTTTTATTGAAGGCGACCGGCTTGTAATTTGGACACACCTGATTGGTCCCTTTTCCCCAGGCGCGTGGTTAAGCCATCGAATGGGAAGTGGGACTCTTTTCCCTTCATGTCATTGGTTGGGCAGCGTCAGAATTCTGTCCAATGGAAATGAAGAGACAGGCTTCTGTGTAAGTGGCCAGCCAATCACTTTATCAGCTGGTTGAATATGCTAATTGAGAAAGGGGCGACTACAGTATAAATTGAGGGAGCCGTGGCTGCTCTTTTTCAAAGGTTCGCTTGTTGTCTTAGCTGCGGAGGTAATTTGACAGGATGCCCGAGCCAGCCAAGTCCGCTCCAGCGCCCAAGAAAGGGTCCAAGAAGGCGGTGACCAAGACCCAGAAGAAGGGCGACAAGAAGCGCAAGAAGAGCCGCAAGGAGAGCTACTCCATCTACGTCTACAAGGTGCTGAAGCAGGTCCACCCGGACACGGGCATCTCCTCCAAGGCCATGAGCATCATGAACTCCTTCGTCAACGACATCTTCGAGCGCATCGCCGGCGAAGCCTCCCGCCTGGCCCACTACAACAAGCGCTCCACCATCACCTCCCGGGAGATCCAGACCGCCGTCCGCCTCCTGCTGCCCGGGGAGCTGGCCAAGCACGCCGTCTCCGAGGGCACCAAGGCCGTCACCAAGTACACCAGCTCCAAGTAAACCCAGCCCCTTGCCTCACTAGACCCAAAGGCTCTTTTAAGAGCCACCCACTTTCTCAGGAAAAAGAGCTAGAATCATAGAATTGCAGAGTTGGAAGAGACCACGAGGGTCATCCAGTCCAGCCTCCTGCCACGCAGAAAATCACGATCAAAGCTGCGATTCCTATACCTGTGGGCAGGACCTGTTGAAGGAATTGGGGGGGGCTGCAATGCTTTAATTTGGGGGCCCCATATGTTTTATCTCAGGTCAATAACTTAACTCAACCTAAGCTATTAACGAGATAGGATATTCAGATTATTGCTAACAATGTTTTTGCAGGAGGGGGGTTACTAGGGGGCCCTACAATGCTGGGACTCCCTGCGGATGCTGACACCAGGGGTGCCTTAAACCGGCCCTGCCTGTGAGCTATATAGTTCGGAGCACGATAGCAACCCAGGGGTTCCCTTAGAAAGTTCCTCCAACTTCCCCTAGTGGTTGTCTGTGCCAATGCTAATACTGAGAGCTAGGATTTTTCCGAGCTAGGCCCTTTCCTAAATAAACGCAAATGGAATTTAACTTCTTAACAACTGATGGCCTTTGGTTTGTATCCTCGAGTCCGGTGTGCCTAACCTGGAATTTTACAGGGCAGTTTGGGATCTGCTGTTAATACCATTCAATTTGCTTCATTTCCTCTTTTAAGATAAGAGCCACCTCACTCATCAAGAAAAGCTGCTTAGGTCACTATTATCACTCCATCTTGAAACGATGGGAATATTATTTGATTTCATGTTCCTAGGCTCTCGTTTTCCACAGATAAATGTGCAATCGATCCAATGACGGATCGATCCAAATTCGTGAACCTTCTGCTTTTTAAAATTCAGCGTGCAAGAAGCAAACAATTTTAATCACGGTCCAGAGTTGGCACTTACATTGTTTGCAGCTAATCACAGCAAAGTGGGTGTAGTAGTTAAATGCCAGTACTGCAAGCCACCATGTTGCAAGTTCAATTCCAGTGGGCTCCAAGGTTCACTCAGCCTTCCATCCTTTCATAGGTCGGTAAACTGGGTACCCAGCTTGTGGGGGAAATTATCTAACACACATTGGAAACTGTTTAATGCAGTGTAGATGTGTAAATAGCTATTGCTTAAAAACAATTTGTAAGCCGCTCTGATAGCCTTGTGGCTGAAGAGCGGGGTATAACTAACTAACTAAATAAAAAATTTTAAAAAGGTAATCACAGTAAATTGGGTGTAGTAGTTAAATTGAATGCAGTTAATTGATCTGTAAGGTAACAGCACATTTGTTGCTGGGATATACCTTGAGTCAAAGGTATATCCCATCTTTTTGCGCCCGATCTTTTCTAGAAAATGAAAAAAAAATCCTCCTCGTCTGTCGCACTAGTGCCATTTCGAGGCGGTGCCACCAGTTTTTAAATTGACGTAGAACAAACAGATATTTTTATTTGGCGACAAGTTTTCCAAATCAGAAAACATCCCTTAAGGCCGGTTAGCTCAGTTGGTTAGAGCGTGGTGCTAATAACGCCAAGGTCGCGGGTTCGATCCCCGTACGGGCCAGTAGGTATTTTTGTCCTTGTTCAGTTTGCTTACTCTTTGTCATTGGTTGTCAGCGACCAACTCAATGACTGAATAATTTCCCCTCAGAATGAGAAATAAACATCTATAACAGATTCCTTATGATAATTCATTATTTCTGTAAAATGTTCCTTTCATTTGCACAAACATAAGGTAAAACAATCTCAGCTGAGTTGCTGAGCTGTGGCTGACTTGACTGCGATTCGCTACCATTTTCTTTGAAGGAAATGCACTACATTTCAGAAATGTCATACTTTATGTATATATATAGAAATAGGAAAGATTTTATAAGAAAATAACTTTTTGCGTTGGCCGGGAATCGAACCCGGGTCAACTGCTTGGAAGGCAGCTATGCTCACCACTATACCACCAACGCTGTTGTTAGGAATTCCTGAAATTCTTCTAAAGCATTACTCCAAGAGATTCCAATAGGGCAGGATCATTCTGTGGCTGGTTAATCAATTTGTTGTTGCTGTGTGCCTTCAAGTCTGAGTTATGAAGACCCTAAGGCGAACCTATGACAGGGTTTTCTTGGCAAGATTTGTTCAAAGTAGGTTTGCCTTTGTCTCCCTCTGAAGCTGAAAGAGCGTGACTTGCTTAAGGTCACCCAGTGGATTTCCATGACTGAGAGGGGATGGCTGGTTAATAAATATTTTATTTAAATTTCACTGATTCAAGAGGTATGCTGTTGGAACTAAAAAAAAAAAAAAAAACCAGGCCTCTGCATGCAACTCTATGGGTTGGAACTAAAAATAATAATAATAATTCAGGCCTCTGCATGCAACTCTATGGGACTGAGCCAAGCAGAATAGAGAAATCACATGCATTTGTGGTGGTGGTGGGAAAGAAATTCTATTAAAAATTACTGTACTCCTTTGTCATCCTAACTACCCCCAATATGTCACTCTTGTCCTTTTTACAGAGTTGAGATTCAGGCCTAACAATTTGCTTTTTAAAATTCAGCATGAAGAAGCAAACAGAGGTTAATAATTTTAATCATGGGTCCAAAGTGAGCACTTACATTGTTTGCAGTTAATCACAGTAAATTGGGTGTAGTTGTTCAGGTTGGCTTGCCACCTTCGTTTGCTTAGATTTTGTTTTTAAATATTTTTTTTCTCCCCTAAAAACTTAAAATAAAAATAAAATGAAAGATTTTTGGCTGATACTAGAATCCCCCTTCCTCCTCAGAAAATTGTGGTTTGCAGTTCATTCCCATTACTTGTGCAGTTCTTTCCCAGTTTCTACATTTTGAAATATTTGGGGTGGTGGGGTTTCTAAGTGATCTACTCATGGTCTGTCTGGGGGAATGTGCTGCAGGCCCCAGAATGTCCAGACTTCAAAGAAGTAGCTGTGTTAGTTTCTTGCAGTATAAAAAGAAGGAAGGGAGTGGAAAGACAGAAGGAATGTAGCAGCAACTTTAAGATTAACTGTTTTTTACATTAGCATGAGCTTCCATGGATATAAACCCACTTCCTCAGATGCAGTGTAGACAAAGTGATATCCAAGCCTCAGGATATAAAGTATATTTACACAGTTGTGGGATGGAATATAAGAAGATCCAGAAAGATGCAAATAATGACCCTTGCCCTAAATTTTCAAGAATCTCCAGGGCAGCATAGCCACTCCCTGGACATGCTGGCTGGGGATTTTGTCAATTATACTCCAAAAAAGCCGGAACATTTCCAAGTTCTACACAACTTATGCAACCCTCTCAAGTTACACTCCTTGCCTAAGAGAGCATTAGACTTCTCCTTGAAAGCCTTTTCTTTGAGAGAAGTTGCCATGTCAATTTGAATTACGGTACCTCTCCTTGCACCTTTTAGGAATCTACAGCATCATCTCCCCATCAATATTCCACTTAGGAGACCTCCTTCAAAAGTGTGTAGCTATGGGGGGAGAGGGTAAAATGATAGCATTGTCCCTCTCCAAAATTTTTTATCCCTCAGTGAAATTCTCTTTCACTTCTTGATTTACACTTTAATGGCCCTCCCAACTAGTTTCTGCTCTTTTGTTAGTCAAAATACAGCCATGATCTCTTCCAGGTGAGACTTACTGAGCATAATGTTGCAAGACCCTGGAAAAGTCCAAAATGGTGAAATAAGCACACTTGAGGAGACTGAGCAAAACTTAAGGGTCTCAAAAACTTTGAAGGCCTGCAAGTGAAAGAAGCGACCAAGGAAATGGACAAGAGAGCTGACTATAACTGGACACATGGAAAAAAATGAAAAGCAAGGGAATCAAGGCAAAACTGTAAGCAGATTTTTCATGGGATTTCTGGGATTGCTCTGCTAATGTCTGCCCAAATTTCTGCTCCTGTCATCCAAGCTTTGCCCCTCTCCCTAATTCAAACATCTGCTCTCTGCTGTTGCTGCTGTATTGCTCAGTGACTGTTTTTGTGAAAAGAAAGGGCAGGACAGGAACATGGGAGCAGAGCCCATTTGTCAAGTCAGATCCCACTAGCACTGCCATCTATAGGCAGGGGTGGCCAAAGTGTGGCCTCCAGATGTTGGATTGCAACTCCGAACACTACAGATCTTTAGCTATGGTGCCAGGGCTGATGGAAGTCACCGTCCACCAACATCTGGATGGCCACATGATTCCTACCTGTGGCTTATGTCATAATATTGATGCTGACCAGCACAAGAAAAGAAAAAACTCAGCATGTAAGACTACCACTGTAAACAAGGAAGCTGTTTCCAGTTATTCTTAACCTTTTTCAATCAAGCATTCAGATGAATTCTCACCAGAAGCCAAGATGACTTAGCTGAGGCTGTTTTACTTTGGACATACAGAATCATGAGATGACAGGACTCATTGGAAAAGATGATAATACTTATTAAAGTGGAAGGCAGTAATTAAAAAGGAAGACCACACTACAGGTGGATTGATTCAATCAAGGAAGTCATGACCCTGAGTTTGCAAGACCTGATCAGGGCAGCTGAAGACTGTGGGAAACGTGGAGGTCTCTGATTCGTAGGTTTGCCATAAATTCAAGTCAACTTGACAGCAAACAACAGATTCAAATAATGTGAAGTCGAAGGCTTTCACGGCCGGAATCCATAGGTTTTCTGTGTCTCCCCCCCCCCTGTGTGTGGCCATGTTCACAGTCCAGTAAAAAACCCACAGAAAACCTATAGATTCAAATACATTGCTCATTGCTGCCCCGTGGAGGACCTTATGAGAAATGCCTATCAGCAGAATTCTGTCATAGATTCTATAGCATGGATGGGGAATCAAGGGTCTGTGCAGAGGTTGTTGGACTGCACCTCCCAGCTTTCATCACCATTGGCCATTCTGGCTAAGGGATGGTGGGATTTGCAGTCTAACAACATCTGGAGGGCCATACTTAGCACACCCCTGCTGTATAGTGCATGCAGCCCTGTCGTTCAGCAGTCTGAAAAGCCTATAAGAGCAGTAAGAAGACTGATGCTGTAGCTCCCTGGCACCTAAGATCAATTTCAAAAACAAATGAAACCAATACATATTAAAACAATTTTAAAATCATCTGTATAAGCCTGCCAGAAGAGACTGGCCTTTAATGCTATTTTAAATTTGGACAGTGTACAACAACAATGTATCTGAAAGGAGAACTGAGCTAAATGAATAACATATAAGCTTGATTGCCCTCCTGTTGAAGGTCTGCTTCTTTAAAAATACTGTTCCTGAAAATAGCTCCTAGCTATTTTAATCAGGAGATGGTTCAGCACCATCATTATGAATTACAGTACTTGAATCTTCAATGCATATAACATTACTCCAATGGTATTTCTGTAGGTGAAATGAGAACCCACCATCCTAAACCAAATACCACTAAACAAGATGATTGGTAGTATTCTGATCGGTGTCTTATTAGCAAAACCTACCCAGAACACAAA
>JAUMIR010000006.1:8972500-8975000 GCA_030847615.1 Gambelia wislizenii
CCTGACTGCACTTTTTTCTCCAGTATCTTTTTCTTAAATAGATAAGATGCTTTCCCATCTAGCAGAATAACAACAGAAATGGTATAAAGCTAGGATGTGCTATATCGACTGCCGCGATTAGGCAGTCAGTGGATGCTTTTAATTCTGCAACTGTTATAATGCCAGGCAGCTGGACTTAAAATTGCATTGGAAGCTACTGTTCACCACCGTCCCAACTTTATGTAGGAAGGCTATGATTTAAATTACTGCGGGCTTGGAGGAGGGGACTGGAGCAAGGGAAAAGCAGATTTCAGTCCTGAAACTTTCAGACATTGTACCAGGGAATATACGCGCGCCCGCCCACCCACCTCCCCGGGTTGGCATTGCAAGTCCCATTGTTCTTTACCATTGGCTATATTCTCCAAGGCTGCTGGCGGCTGAACAGCGGAAATCCCTGTCTCCCACCCCTGTATTAAGCTGACGGCATGAGTGAGAATATGTGTGGGGGCATCTCAAACCAAGAAAGCCGTCGTTTATTGATGGCATTATACTGGATAGACCAGCGGTTCTTAACCTGTGGTCTGGAGACACCAAGCGGGGCAGGATGTCCTCAGAGTGCTTCGCGAAGCCTTGAACACTCCTTGGCCCACCTTTCCCCTGCAGTGGAGCGGCCACGTCACAGGAGCCAAGACTGGCTGGCTTGGCCTGCGCATTGCCATTCAACCCGCTCGTCAAATTTGCAGAAAGCCTAAGTCTTCTCTCCATCGCCTTTGAAGGAAGGTTTAATGGATGGTGTTATTGTATTACTATCATATCTTCAGGTATTAAATGTTAAGTCTTGGGGGCTTACAGCAACAAGATATTTAAAGGGGGTGGTGGTAAAAAGGTTAACAGCCACTGGGACAGATAAAATGGCTGCAAGACACAGTGGAGATGAAGTCCAGCTCTTCTAAAGGAACACGTGGGCGGCTCTTAAAAGAGCCTTTGGGTTTTAAAACAGTTTACAGGACGCTTTTTAAATGTTTTTCCCCCCCGGTGCCCCTTAAGCCCTCTCCCCGCGGATACGGCGGGCCAGCTGGATGTCCTTGGGCATGATGGTGACCCGCTTGGCGTGGATGGCGCACAGGTTGGTGTCCTCGAAGAGCCCCACCAGGTAAGCCTCGCTGGCCTCCTGCAGGGCCATCACGGCCGAGCTCTGGAAGCGCAGGTCGGTCTTGAAGTCCTGCGCGATCTCCCGCACCAGGCGCTGGAAGGGCAGCTTGCGGATCAGCAGCTCCGTCGACTTCTGGTAGCGGCGGATCTCGCGCAGGGCCACTGTGCCCGGGCGGTAGCGGTGGGGCTTCTTCACCCCGCCGGTGGCCGGGGCGCTTTTCCGGGCCGCCTTGGTGGCCAGCTGCTTGCGGGGCGCCTTCCCACCGGTGGACTTGCGGGCCGTCTGCTTGGTGCGAGCCATCGCCTTCCCTGGCTGGCCAAAGACTCCGGATCCCTCGCTGGACCGGCGCTTCCTAGGCATTTATAGCCCACTCGCTCTCTCCTGATTGGCTAAAAGCAACAACCCGCCCCCTTTTTGAATTTGAATTTCCCGCGCAAATTCAAAGACTTTCGTCTTTTCTCTTTTTCTCTGCCTTTCCACAATTCCGGCTTTCACTCCTCTTTCTGCTGTTTTCAGTGTGTTTGATGTTTTTCAAGCACCCTCTAAAAATATTTCCCCAGCATCTGTTTGCTGCTTTCAAGGGGCTCCTTTGATAAGAATGTGGCTGCCAAAGAAAATTTATTTCGTCTCTTCGGACACAAGGCTCTCTTGTAGTTGTGTGCTTACATTAATTCTGGCAGTGAAGATTTAATCCAGTGGTTCTCAACATGTGGTACGGAGACCACCCCCAGGGGTCCGCGATGTCCTCACAGGGGGTCCGCGAAGGCTTGAAGACAGCTAGGAGTACCTCCTCCCTGCAGTGGAGTGGCCACCCAACAGGAGCCAAGGTAAAGGCTGGCTTGGCCTGCGCATTGCCATTAAATCTCCTCCAGCCATAAACTTGCAAGAAGAAGCAGCAGAAATTTATTATTTTTTTTATTTATTTAAATAAAATAAATTAAATCTCCTCCACCCATAAACTTGCAAGAAGAAGCAGCAGAAAACTCTTCCCTGCTCCTCCAGTGCCTCTGAGGGACGGTTTAATGGGTGGTGTAATTGCATTATTATTGTTATTCTTGTTGTTGCTGTTAGGGTTTTAAATCTTGAGTTAAGTCTTGGGCGTCCACGGAAACAAAAGATATTTTAAGGGGGTCCCTGGTAAAGAAAAGGTTAAGAACCACTGGTCTAATCCTTTTCGCTCCCTCGCCTTTGTTTTCACGGATTGTCGGGCAGAGATCTTCTGCCTTCCCGTTACAATGTCGTTTGAAATGCTCACGCGGATTAATTACAAGGGGGCAAGAGTGAATGTGAAGGTGGAGGGGGTGAGGAAAACATATTACTGTACTGTACTAGAGAGCACTTTTCTCGTCCTGGACAAACGCTCTAAGA